>VZRZ01000791.1:187-13741 GCA_013398175.1 Climacteris rufus
ACTCTGAGGGTCCCAGCCCCAGTGCCAGGGACCCGCAGCCCCATGCCGGGCACTCCAAGGCTATCTTGGGGGTCTCCAGGGGTTTTCTGGTGTTTGGGGATGCTGGAGGCAGCGTCCGAGCCCACGGAGGTGCAGCAGCCCCCCAAAATGCTGCAGCCCCCAAAATGGTGCAACCCCCTGATATGTCTCAGCCCCCAAGATGCTGCAGCTCCCTGAGATGTCTCAGCCCCCCAAAATGCTGCAGGCCCCCAAAATCCTTCCCCCCAAGGTGCTGCCCAGCCCCTTCCTCATCCCTGACAGCCCAGAGGGCTGAGCCAGGATGAGCCCGGGGTGGGAGCAGAGCCTCTCACCCACCAGGTTTGCAAAACCAGAGATTTCTCCACTAAAACTATTACAATTGCTGCCTGGACCCGGCTGTTTCCTGGGGGGAGAAGCCAGGCTGGGAGCAGGGGTCGGGATTCAGC
The DNA here is from genome assembly GCA_013398175.1 of Climacteris rufus. NCBI lineage: Eukaryota > Metazoa > Chordata > Aves > Passeriformes > Climacteridae > Climacteris > Climacteris rufus. Next base: position 652 of record VZRZ01000791.1, read on the forward strand.
TGCTGCTCAAGGCTCTGCCCTGGTTTGCTGTGCAGCTGCTGGACCTCGTCCTGTCCTCGCTGTCCCGGGAGTTCTCCCTCCTCACGCAGGGGCAGCCGAGGGATTTGCCGGATTTCTTGCAGCTGGAGTGAAAAGCCTGGGAATTTGGGTGGAAAGCTGGCCGTGAGGGAGAAGCAGGGTTTGGGGAGAGGGTCAGTTTGGCTGCTGGGCTGGTGCTCCGAGTTCGGCTTTCCCTGGAATATCCACGGGATATCCACGGGATGAGCCATCCTGGGACAGGCTGCAGGCAGAGAGGGAGGCCCAGGAGCTGCAGCCCTGGCACTTTTCCCTTTGTGAAGTGAAGGAATGTTTGGAAAACAGGACTTCTGTTGCCTTTTGGTGTTCTCATTGTTGGAATGTCACTGCGGGGACAGAGGAGAGGTGTGCAGAGCTGCTCTGTCCCCTGCAGTGACCACAGCCTCCCTACATGTGGTTTTCCCAATAAAATCCTGGATTTGAGAGGGATACCTGCAGGTGGATGAGGGGAGGGATCCCTGTGGGGTCCCTACCTGAGCCTTGTCCCACCCAGGCACCTGCCAGCTGCTGCACTCGGAGTTTAAACCCCAACAGATGCCGCCTTGCCAGGAAAATCCTTTATAAACCATTTAATCACCTTCAATCCAGGGCATAAATTGCGCTCCAAGGGCCGTTTTCCCCAAGGATTTGAGGCCACGAGGCAGGGCTGTGGCAGAGGTGTGGGGTGAAAGTCTCTGCCCCCTCTTTACACACTGAGCACACAAAAAAAATTCCTCCATGAGGGCAAACGTGCAATTAAACCCCCACCACACACACACACACAGACACACACACACAGAGACCCGTGGCGGTCTCCAAACAGTGAATTAAACGAGGATGAAAGGCAAATGCCAGCTCTGGCAAAACCCTAGGAAAGGAGCCATCAGCTCTCCGCATCGTCCTGGGATTTTTCAAACCACGCCAATGGAATTTGGCCGCTTCATTTCATTCACTGTCAATCAGCGTCGCTGCCACTGATGCTTCCTCCTCTTTTTAGATCCCCCATTTCTTTTGGCGCTGCCCAGAGCGCAGTTGTATCCCAGCCAGGCAGCCCTCATCACCAAGAGATTCAATCATCGGGAATAAAACCAGCAGAGACGGCTCTCCTCAGACATAATAGCGAAAAAGGGGGCGGTGGGGACGGGAGGGGGGTGATGGCTCCGGGTTTATTTCTGCTCCGATCCGTCCTGGCGCCGCCGGAGCCTTCCCCGGCTGCCGAGCCGTGGCACCTGCTGAGGGGCACAGCAGGGCAGGCTCGGGCACCCAGCTGGGTTTGCTGGCTGTCCCAAAGCTCCCAAATCCCAGGGGTTGGGTCTCCTTTGGGGCCAGGTCCTGCTGCAGCCGGGCCGGGCTCCCAGGGGTGCTGGTGCGGCGTGGAGGGGTTGGGGTGGTGGTGGATGTGGCTGTGGCGCCTGGGCCTGGGGGTTCTGGCATCCAGGGGTTCTGATCCATGGGCATCTTGGTCCTTGAGCATCCTGAGCCCTGAGCATCCTGGTCCTTGAGCATCCTGAGCCCTGAGCATCCTGGTCCTTGAGCATCCTGACATCCAAGGGTTCTGATACATAAGCATCTTGGTCCTTGAGCATCCTGACCCCTGAGCATCTTGGTCCTTGAGCATCCTGACCCCTGAGCATCCCCTGTTCTGAGCATCCTGACCCCTGAGCATCCTGACATCCAAAGGTTCTAATCCATAGGCATCTTGGTCCTTGAGCATCCCAACCCCTGAGCATTCGGACCTCCAAGGGCCCTGAGCCCTGTGCATCCTGGTCCTTGAACATCTTGGTCCTTGAACATCCTGACATCCAAGGGTTCTGATCCATGAGCATCTTGATTCTTGAGCATCCTGACCCCTGAGCATCCCAGCCTCTGAGTATCCTCATCCCTGAGCATCCTGGTGCCTGAGCATTCCAACTTCCAAGTATCCTGACCCCTGAGCATCCCAACCCCTGAGCATCCCAGCCTCTGGGTATCCTCACCCCTGAGAATTCTCATCCCTGAGCTTCCCAGCCCCCAAGCATTCCAGTCTCTGAGCATTCTGACTCCCAAACATCCCATCCTCTGAACATCCCATCCTCTGAGCATCCCATCCTCTGAACATCCCATCCTCTGAGCATCCCATCCTCTGAGCATCCCAGCCTTTAAGAATCCCAGTCCCTGAGCACTCTGACCCTCGAGCATCCGAATCCCTGAGTATCCTGACCCCTGAGCATCCCAGTCTCCAAACATCCTGACCCCTGAGCATCCTTGATTCTGATCATCCCAGCCTCTGAGCATCCTCCTCTCCAACAATCCTGATCCCCAAGCATCCCAACCTTTGAGAATCCCAATCTCTGAGTATTCTGACCCGATCATCCCGACCTCAGAGCATCCCAGCCTCCAAGCACCCATCTCTCCGAGCACCCTGACCTCTGAGCACACCGACTCCCAAGCATTCCACCCTGCAAACCACCCAGCTGTGGAACATCCTGACCCTTCCAACATCCCTGTCCCTGAGCATCCTGGCCCCTGCCTTCCCGAGGGCAGCTGCCTCCCAGCCTCTGGAATGGAGTGCTTTAATAACGGGCTGTAAAGGGACCATGGGGAGAGGGGGAATAACTGTGTGATCAGGGTTATTGGTCACCGAGTGTTTCCTGCCCTGGACTGGGCCATTCCCACAATTAAACTGAGTGATGAGGCTGCCTTAATGAAAATTTCAGCCTGTCCCTGGGAAACACCAGCGTGACCATCCCAACCCTGTGGTGTCCCAGTGCTCCTGAACCCTTTTCTCCTGCAGGTGTTTGCAGCAGCAGCACCACCCTGGTTTTGTGTGTGTCGCTCCTGGGCTGCTGAAAGTTGCTTTTATTTATCCCCTGGTTGTTTTTATTTATTTTTAAGGATTTAATGTTTAAACATAAATATTTAGGAAATCCCACCCTGCTCATGGCATCCCTGGGGCTGCTCCAACCACGGACACCACACCTGGCTCTGTCCTGAGGAGCAAAGCTGGGCTCAGATCCCACAAAACCAAACCCTTTGGGGTGTGAATCCAAAACTTTTCATCCCTGGGGACCCTCCATGGGCGGCTGCACCTCCAGGGTGGGGAGTGGTGGCTCTGGGGGGTGGTTTGTTTGGGAAATAGAATCCAAACTAAGCCATGCAGCGCCGAGCGGGGCAGCGCAGGGCCGGCCCAGCCACCGCCTTTCCATTGCAGAAATGTCACTGAGTCACCAATGACTCATAATTATAATGGGAGACATTTCCAACCCCGGGCATGACTCGCAGACGTCTTCCAGGGATATTAGAGCTGTTTGTAAAAGCCAGGCCTCGCCCTGGCTGCTCTGCGTGCCCCCCTTGGCCGAGGCCGGCGTGTGGGGGCAGCGGGGCTGAGGATGCTCGGCCATGTCCCACGGGATGGGGGGACATTCCCCGGGCTCGGGGGGCTGCATTAACGCTCCCCATCAGGTGGCAGGTGTCTATTAGAGTGGCTGCCATCAGCGCTGCCCCTGGCCTGCCCGTGACCCGGGGCTGGCCCAGCAGACAGCTCCGTGTCACGCGTGACCCCCCTGCCTGACCTCGGTGCCGCGGCTCCCGGGATTTGGGGCGGCAGAGGGGCAGCAGTGGGGGGTGTCTGAGCATCATCTGGGTTATCCCTCACTCTGCTGTCATTCCCTCCTCTTCCCAGACAGGGAAGTTGTCCTTCCCGCCCTGGGGTGACGCGGAAGGGACAGTTGTGGTGAGGTGCGGTGGCACCCGGGGGTGACGCTCGCCTCGGAGATTCCTCGGCTCCCGCCTCTTCCCATGGCTCACCTTGCCCCAGTTCATGATCAGGATTGATATGCACTACAGGAGGGGTTGTTTGATCCAGTCAGACCAGTTCAGGGCTCTGGGGTGACTGGTGTGGGTCGCTGCCAGCCCCGTTCCCCGGGCGATGCCCCCAAGCCGCGCTCCGGGAGCCGTGCGCTTCCCTCCTCGCTGGAAATACTTTCTCACCAAATAGCATTAAATATTCCTGAGCTGTGAACATCTTGGACTGATTTTATTTTCCATAAATAAACTTGTTGGGAGATATTTGGAGATGGGCCTAAGCTGCAGAGCTTGGACTGGCTCCCAAATCTCGCTGCTGTTTGGGCTCGAGGGGTTGGTTCAGGATTGTTTCGAGCTTTATTTCGGTTTCAAGGGGTTGGGATTAAACAGGTGCCCTCAAACAGAACCCTGACAGTGCTTTCCTGAAATTCCTGATCCCCCCAAATGCTGTTGATGCCAGGAGAGGGGCTCACAGGTGTCCCCTCACCCCAGACATGTCTATAAGGTTATACCTATAGGGGCTGGGTGTTTTGGAATTTTGGGATCCCATTTCCAGTGGGATCAGCTGGATTCTGTACACGTCTTCCAGAGGTACCAAATCCCAGTTTTTGGGGCTGGGACCACGGCTGTTCCATGTTTTAGGCCCTGTGGGGTTTTTGAGGCCCAGACCCATCCTTGTCACACAGACAAGTGTCCCTCACCCAACCAGTCCCAGCGGGAAAAGCCTCCAGTCTATCCCAGCTTTTTACTGGAAATCAGTTGCTTTCTAGACCAAGCAAAGAAAAAGCAGAAAAAGAGAGATAAAAAAAGACCCAAAACAATGATGTTTGTTTATTTTTCAGTGGGGAAATGGAGTGGGAGAGCTGCAGGGACGTGTTTGCAAACCTGCTCCCGGCACGGCGCTTCCAGAGGGGGCCGGATCCGTGGGGCCAGGAGGCTTCATCCCCTCCTTTTTCCCAGTAGGGCCGAGCGTTTTCCACTTGTCCATGTGGCTGATTAACAGTGACAAGTACAGGATTGCTCTTTTGGTGAGCTCACAAGCTCCCCAAACCCCTCACCCTTCTTCTCCCTCCATGGCCGGGTCTATTCCGGCGGGAGAGGAGTCTAATCCGCCCCGTGAGCTCTGTCACATCCTCATTAATTTGGCCATGTCTCCCCTGCTCGCCTTAGGGAAGCGTCACATTTTTAACGAGGCTCCGGGGGGGCCGTCAGGGCGACAGCTTCATTTTTGACAGCTGAGGTGGGAAAGGTGCAGCGTCAGGAGCTCCCGGTGCTGCCAGAGCTCCCGGTGCCGATCCCGGAGCATCCTGGAGCAAAGGGGGATAGAGGAGAAGGGAAAATAGGGATCACACCTGATCCACTCCCGGAGCATCCTGGAGCAAAGGGGGATAGAGGAGAAGGGAAAATAGGGATCACACCTGATCCACACCCCAGCATCCCCGGAGCAAAGGGGGAATAGAGGGAAGGGAAAATAGGGATCACACCTGATCCACACCCCAGCATCCTGGAGCAGAGGGGGAATACAGGAGAAGGGAAAATAGGGATCACACCTGATCCATGGCTGAGCATCCCTGGAGCAAAGGGGAAATAGAGGAGAAGGGAAATAGGGTCACACCTGATCCATGGCTGAGCATCCCTGGAGCAAATGGGATGCAGGAGAAGGGAAACAGGGATCACACCTGATCCATGGCTGAGTATCCCCAGAGCAAAGGGGGAATAGAGGGAAGGGAAAATAGGGATCACACCTGATCCATGGCTGAGTATCCCCAGAGCAAAGGGGGAATAGAGGGAAGGGAAAATAGGGATCACACCTGATCCATGGCTGAGCATCCCCAGAGCAAACGGGATACAAGAGAAGGGAAAATAGGGGATCCACACCTGATCCACACCCCAACATCCTGGAGCAAAGGGGGAATACAGGAGAGGGAAATAGGGATGGAGGGATCACACTTGATCCGTGGCTGAGCACCCCCGGAGCAAACAGGGGATACAGGAGGAGGGAAATAGGGGATCCACACCTCAGCATCCCTGGAGCAAACAGGAAATACAGGAGAAGGGAAAACAGGGATGGAGGGATCACACCTGATCCACACCCCAGCATCCCTGCAGCAAACAGGGAATATAGAAAAGTGGGAAATAGGGATCACACCTGATCCATGTCTGATCATCCCTGGAGCAAAGAGGGGATACAAGAAAGAGGGAAATAGGGATCACATCTGATCCACACCCCAGCATCCTGGAGCAAACAGGGGATCCAAAAGAGGGAAATAGGGATGGATGGATCAAACCCGAACATCCCTGTACCCAGTGAGGGATACAAGAGGGTGCTGGATCTGGCAGCTCCAACACAGAGTTTTGTTTTGGCTTCATTTCCACCCGGGATGAGGCTGCTGCTCCTGAATCTCCTGGTGGTTTGAAGCTGACCCCGAGCCAAAGGGTGCTGCTGGTTTTCCACAATTCCATGGGGTCTGTGCTGGAATCCCAGTGAAGGATCCATGGGATTGGCACCCTGGCTCAGGACCTGTCAACTCTGATACATTCCGCTTTTTTCCTCCCCATTCTCCCTAAATTTGAGCATTTTGTAGTAAAATCTCACAGCAGGGTCTCATTCCCAGGGAATATTGTGAATATATCCACTTTGCAAATAATGTTAAATATATATAATGTATATTCCTAATGTACTTTATGTATTTGTCATGCACATTCCCAATCTATTATATAGAATACAGATTCCCTATCTATTTATTTCACATTATTTGTATTTAATGCTCTATCTGGCACTGCATCCATGAACGTTTTTGTGCTCAGGGCAAGGATCCGTGGCTTTTCTGTGTAAGGCCAGCGGCTGATCCGTAGGGATCTTGCTCCATCCCAGGAGCTCTTCTAACCTATTCTAATGCAAATGAGCATTAGCTGGTAATCTGAATGTTGAGTGGATTATTTCACCCCCAGACGAGCTGCTGCAAGGCAATTTTTTTTCCCTTTTTAATACATTAAACCAAGAAAAACCCAACCAAACCAACTCACCCTGCCAGAAAGAAACCCACCCTGGGATTAGGATGGATCCCCAGGGATCTGGGGCAGGAAGCAGCCCGTCTTTTTCCCTCTCCAGCCCAAAAATAAATGAAGACCCACGACCTGGTGACACCCTGTAACAGCTTTATGGCATGTGCACCGTAATTGCATCAGCAAACATTTGTGTTGTAATTAAAGCCAGGAGCCACCAAACCATGAGAAATCAATTAAGAGAAATCCAGGCTGTGGGAGCAGCATCCCATCCTCCTGCCTGTCCTGCTAAGATGCTGCTTCATCCTTTCCTCTCACCCCCCAAAAAAAATCCCTCAGAAGGGGTTGATCCTCCCCTAAGTGGGGCTTTTTCTTCCTCCCAAATTCCTGGGTGCTGGAGCATCCCTGCCCTGGGGTGTCCCAGCCTCACTGCTGGCGTGGATTTTGGGGGATTTGGGGAGTGGAGGGGTTGCCTTGGGTGCTGCAGGGTGGGGAGCACCCGGTGTTCACCGGGGCTGTGAGATTTTGGGGAGCAGGAGCAGCTTGGGTGGTTGGTTAAAGGCTCCAGGCTCTGCCAGGAGGAAGTGGAAACCTGCAGGAAATGGGCATTTTCCCAGCAGGGTTGGATTTTGGGGCATGAACAGGGAAGGGCTGCAGGAATCCAGCCCTGTTTGGGTACAAACAGGGAAGGACCATCGCACTTAGGGAATCCAACCCCACAAAACGCTGCTGTCTCCTCTCCTCCAACCCCTCAGCATCTCCCTAAAACCCCTTCCCACCCCGGGAGCAGCTTTTTCCTTCACCCACCACCCCAAACCATCGGGATTTGCCTGGAAGCCGCCACCCCCCTCCCCATCCTGCTCCAACCCCACAGAGATTCAATCCCCCCCTCGCTCTGGGAGCTTGGGAAGAGGAGCTGAACCTCCCAAAACAAAACCTTTTCCCTGCACGTGCGGCGGCTTCCCCCGGGAGAGGCTGAGGCGCTGTGACAGATGTTAATGGCAGCGTTTAATGCACTCCTGGCAGGCTCTGGGACACGGCGATGGGGAGGAAGAGCAGAATAGACCATTGTCTCCCCTTTCCGGCGGCACCCCCCGGGAATTGATCACCCCGGGATGCACAATTCACCCAGGGATTGATGGCAGGGTGGGAAAGGCAGCGCTGGAATGCGGGAGGTTGACGGTGAATACAAAAGAATGAGGGAAAAAAGGCAGAAAAGTCATTTTTGTGTGACCCCCTCCCTCCCAAGGCTGTTTGGGGGGGATGCGGGAGAGGGGGAGTAGGGATGGTGGGATCACAGCTGAGCCATACCCTGGGCCAAGCATGGATACAGGAGAGGGAAAAATAGGGATGGAGGGATCATACCTGAGCCACACCTGAGCATTTGGAGCAAATATGGATAGAGGAGAGGGAAAATAGGGATGGAGGGATTCCAGCTGATCAACCCTGGAGCAAACAGGGGATACAGGAGAAGGGGAAATAGGGATCATACCTGATCCACGCCCTGGATCGAACATGGATACAGGAGAAGGGAAAATAGGGATGGAGGGATCACACCGGATCCACACCTGAGCATCCCTGGAGCAAACAGGGGATACAGGAGAAGGGAAAATAGGGATGGAGGGATCATACCTGAGCCACACCTGAGCATTTGGAGCAAATATGGATAGAGGAGAGGGGAAATAGGGATGGAAGAATCCCAGCTGAGCCATACCCTGGAGCAAACAGAGGGTAAAGGAGAGGGGGAAATAGGGATCACACCTGATCCACACCCTGGATCAAACATGGGTACAGGAGAAGGGAAAATAGGGATGGAGGGATCATACCTGAGCCACACCTGAGCATCCCTGGAGCAAACAGGAGATAGAGAAGAGGGGAAAATAGGGATCACACCTGATCCACACCCCAGCCTCCCTGGAGCAAAGAGGGGATACAGGAGAGGGGAAATAGGGATCACACCTGATCCACACCCCAGCATCCCTGGAGCAAACAGGGGATACAGGAGAAGGGAAAACAGGGATCACACCTGATCCACACCTGAGCATCCCTGGAGCAAACAGGGGATACAGGAGAAGGGAAAATAGGGATCGTGCCTGATCCACACCCCAGCATTCCTGGAGCAAACAGGGGATACAGGAATGAGGGAAATAGGGATGAAGGGTTCACACCTGAACACCCCAGTGAGGGATACAAGAGGAAAAATCGCAGTGGAGGGATGGTGCCTGATCCGCACCTGAGAATCCCTGGAGCAAACTCCTCCTGCTCGGCCTGGGAAAAGATGCAAACCCATCAAATATCCACCGTGGGCTGGAGAAGGGCTGGGAATTGCATTTCCCAGGCAGAAGCAGCATCCCATGGGCTGCTTCCCTGATTGAATTCCCCCTCGGTGACCCGGGAAGGTAATTGAGGCGCAGGGGAGCCGGGGCAGATGCTGGAAATCAGCATCTCCATCCACCCCCCGACCCGGGCAGAAATTGAGGCAAGCTGACTCCGAGGTGCCTCAAAGTAACCAACTTATTGCCTAATAGATTTCTCAGTCATGAATTCCCCGTGCTCCGTGTGCACCCCAATCAGAGCAATTACGGATTTAAATGGAGCTTGGAATCCGTGGTGCAGAAAATGCCTGTTTGAGGCCCAGATTGGCCAGAGGTGAAGGACCTGGAACACCCCTGGTAATGAAAGCTCTTCACAGCTTGCCGTGTTCCACCGGGGAATAATTGCTGCAGGCTGCTCTGGGGAGCCGGCTGCGTTAATGATGCCCTGTTCCTTTTCACAGGACTCATTTCAGCTCCCCCCCCAACTCCCTCTCCGTTTTTCCCGGGATTTCAAAGCACCGAGGCATCGTGGGAATTAACGCATTAACGCTGTGGCGCTCCCAGTATTTAAAATATTCCGGGCTTGGGGAGGGATCGATTAACAAAGTGCCAGGGAAAGGGTGGCTGGAGGGAAGGGGAGAGTGACACGGGTGTCATCCCCGCGTCCATCAAATGTGGGCTTTATCTGCCCTGACAGGATGGATTTATCAGAACAAAACATCCTTTAGGAATTAAAAAAAAAAAAAAAAAAAAAAAAAAAAAAAAAAAAAAAGTAAGAAAAAATATTATATTTGAGGTTGGAAATCAAACTCCCATTAACTTCCAAAGGAAAACCACATCCAAGGGAGACAGTTGGCTTCTCCTCTTAGTTTATTATTAAATATTTGACTAGGGAGGGAAGTTCTGAGCTGAGCATCTTTTCCCTCCTGTTCCTGGCAAGAGCAGTTTGTGTGGAGGGAGGGTGAGTTCTTGGTTGTTTTCCCAAAGCAGTTTCTGGGGGTAGATGGGTGTAGATTCCTCCCATTATTCCCAGATTTGAACCTTTTTTAATGAGATCTCAAGGCAGGGTTCTATTCCTAAGTAATATTCGGGATGTGTCTGTATTTCTAATACATCTCTCTGTGGAATATAGCCTGTATTTCCATATAGAATATATACAGAATATGTATAGAATTCATAGAGAATATATAGAATATGTATAGAATTCATAGAGAATATTTATAGACTATGAATAGAATTTATAGAGAATATTAATAGAATATGCATAGAATTAATAGAGAACATGTAGAGAACATATAGAGAATATATAGAGAATATTTATATCATAGAGAATATATAGACAATATTTAGATAATAGATAGAGAATATATAGATAATATAGTCTATATGAAAATATGGAATATATACAAATATACCTAGAAATATGTATATATAAAGGTACAAATATATATACTCTATATGGAAATAACAGAATATATATTATATACACCCAATATATAATATATATATATAAAAATATATTCTCTATGGTGCATAAGGGTGAGGGAAAGGCCCTGGCTGTGCCGTCGGACACTCACAACTTGGGAGCAGCAAATTCCAAGGGCTGGGAGGGGGCACCAGCAGGTAAATGGATGCCGTGGGCGGGCTGCTGCTTCATCCCCAGGGATGGAGAGGGACGGAGCCGCTCCCGGAACGCTTTAATTTCCCCCCAAATGGAGCTGAGGTCTCCTCATCCCTCTCAACCCTCGGCATCGCTCCGGCTGCGGCTCCCCAGGGGCTCCGGGATTAATTTCCTCGGGTGACCCCGGGGCCGGAGGGGCGGTGGGGTCGCGGCGAGGGAGCAGAGGGACCCTGGCGAGTCCGGCCAGGGCGGAAATGGCATTTTCAGTGAACTCCATCCCGCTCCAGATTCAATTACCGTCCCCGGCAGTGCCATCCCCGGGGACCGACGTGTGGCTGTCACCGCCCGCCCGGGCCCCCCGGTCCCCCCGCACGGCCTCGGGGGCGGCCGCGGGTCCCCGCGGAGGGCGCGGGGCTGGCCAGGGGTCGGGGCGTGTTGGGGAATGAGCAACGAGCAGGGGAGAGCGCCGGCAGCTCTCGGGAACGGGAGTTTATCCCGCTGCTCCCCCCGGGGGTTTTATCTCGGGACGGGAAAATGGGGCAGCGCTGGGATGTGGTGGCCGTGGAGGGCGTGTGGGACCCGCCGAGCATCGTCCTGAGCCTCCCTCTGCACACAGAGAGCGGGACAGAGCCCGGCAGCTCCCAGCCCTGCCAGCCCTGCCCGTGCCCGGCTGGTTTTAAGGCTGATCCCAGGAGGAGGGGATGGGAGAGAGGGCGGGGAGGAGCTGGGGAGGCCCCGCTCACCCCCGTGTGCTGCAGGGGGTCAGGAGATCCTCACAAAGACCACGGGGGCATCCACTGGGATTGGGGCCAAGCTGCTGAAAGGGTGTGTGACCAGGTCACCTGGATTGCCTACAGCCAGGGTCTGTCCTTGTCCCCACATCCCCATCCCTCCGAATCACAGAGTGAGTGGGGTTGGAAAAGTCCTACAGGACCATCAGGTCCAAGCTGTGCCCATCCCCACCCTCTCCCCAGAGCCCTGAGTGCCACATCCAGGAATTCCTTGGGCACCTCCAGGGATGGGGACTCCAAACCTCCCTGGACCTCTCAAACCTCCCAAGGCCTGAGCACCCTTTCCATGGGGAAATTCCTCCTGATGTCCAACCTAAACCTCCCCTGGCCCAGCCTGAGGCCGTTCCCTCTCCTCCTGTCCCTGTTCCCTGGGAGAAATCCCAATTTCCCCCCTGGCTGCCCCTCCTGGCAGGAGTTGTGCAGAGCCAGCAGGGCCCCCTGAGCCTCCTTTGCTCCAGGCTGAGCGCCCCCAGCTCCCTCTGGAGTTCTCCAGCCCCTTCCCAGCTCTGTTTCTCCGTGGCCAGTCTGGGACACGTGTGCCGGCTGTTTGGCTCCGTCCACAGCCCCGGGCCCGGCGGGAAGCCGTGGTTATGACAGTGGGATCATTCCGTTTGTGCTGGAGCCTCTGAAAATGTTCTTTCTTCTCACAGAGCCAAATCTAATCCAGAAGAGAAGAAAACACTCATTATTTAATTTTCCCCAGTATTTTTGTCTGCTCATGGGATTTTAATGGTATTAATTATTATTTAATTTGCGCTTTGGCGATTCATTTGTGCTGAGCTATTCTTTTATTGGAGAGCCAGCAATGCTCAATCCCTTTTGCATCTCCATCCGTGCTGCCAGCCTCCAGCCCTTCCTCCCAGGCATCCAAGCATCCCCAAATCCCATCCATCCTTCCTGCCAGGTGCCCATCCCTCTGCCCACCCTGTCCCATCCAAAGCATCTCCTCATTTTCCACCTCCCCCTTTATTTTATTTTCTTTGCAATCTCTGGCTCCCAGGCTCCAGGTGGGAAAATCCAAGCAAAGTCTGCCAGGATTGTCAGCTCGGGGTCACAGTGTGGAGGAGCTGATCCCTCCTGGGTGTTCCTGGTGCAGGAGCATCCCTGAGCCCCATCCCTCCATCCCCATGGGAGCATCCCTTCATCCCGTGAAAACCTCTCCATCCCCATCTCTCCATTTCCATGTGCACATCCTTCCATCCCATACAGGTGTTCCTCCCTCCCTCTCCATCCCTGTGTGAGAATTCCTCTGTCTCCACACAAACCATATCCCAAATCCTCCAGCTCCAAGTGAACGTCCCTCCATCCCCCCCTCTCCATCTCCACACAATATCCTTCCATCCCTCCATCCCCACATGAGAATTCCTCCATCTCTACACAAACTATCCCTCCATTCCCATCCCTCCAGCTCCAGGTGAGCATCCCTCCATCCCCAATCCTCCATCCCCAATCCTCCTTTTCCATGTGAGCATCCTTTCATCCCGTGAAAACCTCTCCATCCCCATCTCTCCATTTCCATG
>VZRZ01000791.1:37260-67803 GCA_013398175.1 Climacteris rufus
GTGCCACATCCCAGTGTCACATTCCAGTGCCACATCCCAGTCTGCATCCCAGTCTCCATCCCAGCGCCACATCCCAGTGTCACATCCCAGTGTGACATCTCAGTGCCAAGTCCCAGTCTCCATCCCCAGTGCCACATCCCAGTACCACATCCTGGTGTCACATCCCAGTGCCACATCCCAGGGCCACATCCCGGTGCCATATCCCAGTCCTGCATCCCAGCTCTACATCCCAATCCTGAATCCCAGCTCTGAATCCCAGCCCTGCATCCTGGCCCCTCCTCCCAGTGCTTAATCCTGCTCTTGCATCCCAGCCCTACCTCCAGTATTTCATCCCAGCCCTACCTCCAGTATTTCATCCCAGCCCTACATCCCAACCCTGCATCCCAATGCTACACCCATCGCCCCTTGTTGGTGCGGGGTGGATTCAGGGCACCATCCCGGGAGCTGCTTCCGGCTCTGCCCGTGTCTCCTCCAGCCTCCCCGGCGGGGATGGAGGACTGAGAGCCACGGGAATCCCATTCCCAGCCCCCATCTGGCAGCTCCCAGGTGCTTGGGAGCCAAATCCAGCAAACCCAATGCTTCCCAGGGCTGGGGGAGCCCAGCTCCTCGCTGAGGTGTTTCAGGGGCAGATCCAACACTGTCTTTTCCTTTTGGGAAGGGGTAGACAGGGAATTCTGCTCACTCTGCTGCTGGGAACGACAGCCAAGGCTTGAAACCTTGGCGGGGTTTGGGGGAGATCCCCCCTCTCCCCATCCCCATGCAGTGGGAACACGCGGAGCATCCCAACGGGACACCTTGCTGAGCCTTCCCAAGCTCCCAGCAGCACCTGGGCACCCTCCAGCTCGGGGTTTTTCCCCCTTTCCCTCCCTTTTCCAGCAGTTTGTTTCCCTGGCTCTCTTAGTCACGAAGGTGAGGCCCTGACAGAGACACAGACATCAAAAACAAGAGGTGATGAAACGCCGGCAATAATTAAGTTGCACTAAATCACCGGCCCCGGCTGCCAGGGAGCTGGGGAAAACTGGAGCACCTCGGAGCTGAGTTATTATTAATAATCACCAGCGCCCTGGTGAACAACAACCTATTTTGCGCCTCTTTTTGGGGAAGGGGCGGGGATGGGGTGAGAAGCACCGGCGTGGGGGGCAGGAGGTGGAGGTTTCCTTGTCCCGGGGCGCGCGGGGCTGTTGGGCAGTGGATCCGTCCGGCACGGTGCGGGCTGAGCCCAGAGCAAGTCTGCTCCCGCCGCGGAGCCTCCATGCAACCCCGGGCCTTACGTAAGGGCAGCTTTATCCGCCTGCCATCGGGGCCCGGCCCGCAGCTCCCGTTCCCAGTGTGTGGGTGAGCCCGCTCGCCCCGGGCTGGGAATTGCACAGCTCCTGCAGCTCGGCCCTGCACCACGCATGCAAGCGGCTGCAACTCGCGATGGGCGGCCGATAGCAGGCCAGGCTGGGAGCCCTGGGCTTGCAGGGTGTTTGGGATGCGTTTCCCTCTCATCCCACCAGGATTCATCCTTGGGAATGGTTGGGATGGCGCTGTGGGATGTGCAGGGCTTGCTGCCGCTCTGGGGTTCACCTTGGTTGTGTGAGGCTTTAAGGAGCAACCATCGCTGCTGGAGGGGATGCTGGAGGGGATGCTCCAGCTCCCAAAACCTTTCCAAGGTGTCACTGTAGTTTTTTGGGAAGAGAGAACAGATTTCAGCGCAAAGATTCCTTCTGCAATGAGCGCTGAACCGGTGGCTTTACGCTGCGTGGATTTAGGGTCTGATCCCGCTTGGCTCCGTCTCTGCAAGAGCCCAGACGGATTCAGGGGTTGGGGCTGATTTTGGGTCCCACGTGGCCATGGGTACAACCTGAGCCCTAGTTCCCACCACCATTCCCACCAGGTTTCGTCAGGAGAACCGTCCAGACCCGGTCAAAATCCTCCCTGGCGGGGTAAACCTGAGGGTGTCGAAATTTGGGAGAGCTGTAAATCTCGTGGGTTTGTAAAATCTTTAAGCCTCCGTCTGCAACGCACAGGTAAACCTTTAATTCCCTGGCAATCCCGAGCTAACTCCCAGCTAAATCCTTAATTCCCGTGCACCGTAGCCCTGTGGGTTCGCCCAGGTCTCGTCTGCAGCATCCACACTCTTTCGACGTGGAAAAATCCACCAAAATCACCGTGCCCTGGGTTGTGCTGCTGTCGCTGTGTTCGAAACCTTTGAAATGCTTCTGCACCTCTTAAAAACAGGAATGAGGGCAGATCCTGCATCCCTGTGGTGTCCGGCGCCTGCCCTGTGGTCACAACGTGCAGGGGGACGGGGAGAAGCCACCAAATTTACGGTTCCAGTGTTCCCTTCCTCCAAAACACGCTGGATGTGACACGTGGGAATGATCCCAGCGCCTGCTCCGCATCACAAACTTTCCCCCCGAGAGGGAGAGGCTGCAGCCCCATCCAGGTGGAGGGGACGCTGAGGAGCCCAACGGGTTTGGGAGCTCGTCAGTGGCGTGATGACAGCCAGGCTGGGATTGGGATTGCTCCACGCGGGTCCCAGCCGCTGGCAGGACGTTTCCCAACCCGGTGGAACCTGTACGGACGACCACCCTTTCTTAAGCAACTTTCCTGACTCAAGATCCCACCCCAAGCCGGCAGGAGATGGATCTCTGCTGCCTCTTACAACACAGCTCCATCCAAACTGGTTTTCCCATTAATCCCTCTTCCAGTGATTTTTTTTTCCCTTTTTTTTGGGTGTTCATGGGAGCTGTTGGCTCTTCAGGAGGGTTTTTGGTGCTCCCTTGGGTGGGGGGCTGAGCCCAGCCACAGCATCCAGCACAGATCAGCCAAAATTGTGGCTTTTGTAGGAAAGACTTTCCCGAGGCAGCAGGGAAAGGAATGACTCCTCTGGGGACGGGGCAGGCAGCACACAGGGAGGGACTGGCCTGCAGTGCCAAGAGCTTCTCAGCCTTTCTTTTTAGTATTAGTGGCCCAAATATTGACCTGGAGCAAATCCAGAGGACAACACCGCGTTCATCCCCTCGGATTTGCAGCCAGTTTCCAAAGGGTGAATATTTTTGTAGAGGGAAGTTGTTGATTTGTTTCAGTGCCCAGCAAACCACAGAATCACAGAATATCCAGAGCTGGAAGGGACCCACAAGGATCAAGGACGATGATCCCAGTGGGCTAAAACCCCTCCAAACACAGATGGGAGCAGCTGCTGTGATCCCCGCTCACAAATTAATTTCTGATTTCTTGGGGAAGCCCTCACGCGTGTCCCACGCCAGGTCCTGGCAGATGAAGGGTTACTGAGCCCCATCTGCTCAGCTCCCCATTTCACAAGGGCGGGTTTGGAGTTTTACTACAAGTTTCAGACAATGAAGGTGTGTCTGCGCTCCGAGCCTCGTTTGCCCGCTGTGTAGGCGTCGGGTTCAGCGCCGTCTTGTCAACACTTGAATATGTTGAGCATCACTCACGGGGCATTCTGTAAGAAACCTATTAAGTTAATTACCGAGGCTGTGTGTGTGAGAGAGAGAGAGCGTGTGTGCTGCTCCTGTACAAAATTTGGCTTTCTTCGTTGCAAGACACTCGTGATGCAAGCCCCGGGCTCTCGGGGTGATGACATCTTGTCTGCTGCTGTAACTGAGCCGGGCTCGGGCGAGCTGCCTGCCAGGGAGGGGGATCAGGGTGAGGACCCCCACCCATCCTGCCCTGGGGACACCCACCCGAGCACAGGGACCGGCTGAAGAGAGCCTGGCTACAGCCCCGGGGGGAATTGGGGTGTAAATCCTAAATCTGTGGGGTTTGAGCAGCGCGGGGGCACCTGGAGCATCTCTGTGGGGAAGAGCAGCTCCTGTTGTTGGTTCTGACATTCCTGCTCCAAATTCCTGGGAGAACGCAGCTTCGTGGAACCATGGAATGGTTTGGGTGGGAAGAGACCTTAAATCCCATCCAGTGCCACCCCTGCCATGGGCAGGGACACCTCTCGCCATCCCAGGGTGCTCCAACCCGGCCTTGGGCACTTCCAGGGATCCAGGGGCAGCCACAGCTCCTCTGGGGGACCCCTTGATTTGGGAAGGGGGCTGGGAGGAGACCTCTTGGTCTTTATATTTTCACCACCACCCACCAGCGGCCCAAAATAACCAGGACTGGGGTGGGGGAGCTGTTTTGGGGGTCTGGGGGGTCCAGGCACAGCTTGGGAAGGGGATGGAGCAGGAACGGGATCCATGGGGGGACACCCCCTCTGCTTCTCCTCTCCCTGAGCCTCTCCAGCGCTGTTCCACCCCCGTGGAGAAGGAGCTGTGGGTCCAAGCCCCATCCCAGAGGGGAGCAGGGCTGCTGGATCCATGCGGGATCTCCGTGAGGAGCAGCACGTGCTGCCCCAGCTTCCCACACATCCCTTCCCGTCCTGGAACGGCGCCGCCGCCCCCAAAATATGTTAAAAAAAAAAAAAAAAATAGAGTTTTTCCCTGGTCGGAGCCCAAGCCAGGGCAGGGAGCGGGGCGAGCGCTGTCTCCCGGCTGCCAAGGTGGATTTTTTTGGATTTTTTTGGGAGGCACTGCACAAACAGCCCCCGGCGCCCGCACGCGCCCCAGGTAGGGCGGCTCAGCCCCCTCCCTGCAGCATCCCACGGGAGCCCGGATCCGGTGGACTTTTATGGAAGAAAAGGAAGTCCGTGGCACCGGTGCAGAGGCTTTGGCAGGCGAGCAGCGGCAGCAGCGCCGCCGTTAACCCCTCGTCCTCGGGATGGGGAGCTCTGCCTGCGCCTCTCCTGCGGCTGAGATGCGTTTTGGGGGGTTCAGCAGCTCCTCTGGGGCTCTGCCAAAAACCTGCGGGCCAGGGGATGCTGAGCAGCCAAAAAACTCCACAAAAAGGTGAATTTGGCTCATTCTCATCAGCCAAATCAACGCAAAATTCTCCCGCGCATCGCAAAGCTCCCACTCCTCCAGGGCACCCCCTCCCTTAAAAAAAAAATAAATAAATAAAACAAGCAGGAGGGGAGAGTGAGGAAAACTCCTGCTGCTCCAGAGAAGGATGTTTCCGGCCGGACTTTCTCCCGTCCCAAGGGCAGCTCCGGACTCTGGCAGCCGTCAGGAAGCGGCGTGGGGGGGACCAAAGGGGAGGACGGCGAGGCCGAGCCCGCGGCCGCCCGGATGCGCTGGCGGGGGCCCGGCAGCTCCGTCCCCTCCCGGCCGGGGCTGTCGTCATCGGGGGCGAGAGGGAGATGCTTTGGCTGGAGGAAGGAAGGGAAAAACAAAAAAAAAAGAAAAAAAAAAAAAAAAAAAAAAAAAAAAAAAAAAAAAAAAAAAAAAAAATCAGCCCTGAAGGAATAAACGAGCCCCCCAAGCCCCGTCTGCCGCTCCCATCAGATACCGGAGCCGGAACAGCCGAGTTGGCCCAGAGCGGGCGCGGGGCTGGCACGCGTGGCTTTGATCCTCCCCCGCGCCCGGGAAGGTGCCCGGGCTGGGATCAGACCCCGCGGGCAGCAGGAATTCGCCAGGGAGGTTTTTGCGCCCCCGGAGCCCCGGCAGCCCCCCCAGCCCGACCCCAAATCCCGCCGGGATGTGTTGGTCACTGCTGGGTGCAGCCCCCAAATGTCCCACAGCACCGGCAGAAGGCCCAGAGAGGGGATTCTTCCCCCTCTGCCCCGCTCTGGTGAGACCCCCCTGCAGCCCGGGGGTCCTCAATGGGAGAAGGATGTGGAGCTGCTGGAGCGAGTCCAGAGGGGAACACGGAGCTGTTCCCAGGGCTGGAGCCCCTCTGGAGCCAGCCTGGGAGAGCTGGGGGGGCTCATCTGGGGAGGAGAAGCTCCAGGGAGAGCTCAGAGCCACTTCCAGGGCCTGAAGGGGCTCCAGGAGAGCTGGCGAGGGACTGGGGACAAGGGCTGGAGGGACAGGACACAGGGAATGGCTTCCCAAAGGTCAGGGCTGGATGGGGTATTGGATATTGGGAAGGAATTCCTCCCTGTGAAGGTGGTGAGGGGCTGGGATGGAATTCCCAGAGGAGCTGTGGCTGCCTCATCCCTGGAAGTGCCCAAGGCCAGGCTGGAGCACCCTTGGATGATGGAAGGTGTCCCTGCCCATGGCAGGGGTGGCACTGGATGGGTTTTACATCCCTTCCCACCCAACCCATTCCATGATTCCAACCTGGCCGTGCCTCCCAGAGGGATGTGTGGCTCAGCCATGAGAAGCTGAGGCCCACGTGCCCCAGGCCATGCTTGTTGCTGGTGACCACAGCCTGGGTGGTGGCAGCACCGGGAATGTGCCGGCCCTTCCCAACCAGCCAAGGAAACGATCCCAGTCCCCAAAGGCCACCCAGCAGCAGAGCCTCCCCAGGGACACATCCCGAGGGGGCTCCAGTGCAGGCTCTGCTCTCATCCACACAGAATTTGGGCTACGGGCCTTTAAATGACTGAATTAGGCAAAATTTGGTGTTTCTCCAAGAATCCTCCGGAAATCTGCTGCTGGAAAAGCAAGCTCATCTTAAAGCTACATGCACACAGAGCAAGCAAGTTTTACACTCTCCAGAACCGGGATGGAAAAGACCTTTCCAGCCCTACCCAGCCCTTTTTTCTGGCCAGTCCAAGCTTCTGCCTCGTGGTGGAATCTCGGGGGCTTTGTGGAAACCTCTCGTAGTTCAGCTTTCCTGGGAGTTCTTTTGGTGTTTTATGGCTGCCCCATCAGAACTGGGGGTGACTGGGGCATCCAGGGAGCCCTGATCCAGGGGGTGGGTGTGGGGAGATCCTGCTGGAGCTCCCGGGAGGGACCAGGCTGGTGGCACAGCCCAGGGGAACGAAAGCAGGCGTGGTGTGGTGGCTCCTGGGAAAATCAGGGTTTTAATTGCATTTGAGTGGTGTGGCACCCTGTCACAGCGAGGAGAAGCTCGGTGAGAGGCTAAAAGTGCCCTTCTGGTCTGAGCCTCCTGAGGGTCTGAGCCTCCTGAGGGTCTGCGCCTTCTGATGGTCTGAGCCATCCTCATCTCTTCCTCCTCCTCCTCACCCAGCACCACGTCCCACCCCGGCAGTGCAGCATCCCCCGCTATCCCACCGGGGAGGCAGAGGATGCTCCTGGGGGGCTCCTGGCTGGATCCCGGGCAGGACAAACCCCATCCCATCCCTCCCCTGGCCGGGCCAGCCCCGGGCCAGCGGGTCAGGGTGACTCAGGCCGGAGCCAGCTCCGCCGGGAGCTCGCCCGGGATTGCGACAGCGTGGGGCTGCTGGAGGCAGGCAGCGCCGAGCCCGGCATCCACGCAGCTCCCTCACACACCCTGGGGTTGCTATCAACATCCCTGTTGTTCTGAGCAATCGCAGCCATCGCTTCTCAGCCCCGTTTGCAACAGAGGCGCCGGGGCCGGGGGCCGGGGCGGGACCGCGGTTGCAGCGCTGCCCTGAAGGGGCTTTGGGGTGCAGCCACCCCCCAGAGCTGCTGCTCTGCCTCCCTGGGGTCCAAACACAGCGTGCACAGCCCTGCTGCAACCATCGTTTTGTTCAACCTTCGTTTTGTTCAACCTTTGTGTAATTCCACCTTGCTCTTATTCCTCCTTCCTTTAATTCAATTTTCTCCCTCCAAGGAACCCCTGGTGCTCCCCTGCCAGGGATGAGGAGGGAAGGGGCAGCAGGAAAACTCCCCTGTGACGTTTCTTGGCCAAGCCAGCAGCCTTGAGTCCCAACTCCAGCGCTCAAACCCACCCTGTGAGTGCCCTGGCACAGCCACATCCCCCGGCAGAGGCTGCACCTGCATCCTGCATCCCACTCCTCATCTGCCTCTGTAATCCCACACGTGTTTTATAAAAAAAACCCAACAAAATCCCCCTCCTTTTTCAACACAAGTGTTTTCCCTGAGGTTTCCAAACCCTCCAAGTGTCATCAGGGCCTCCGCCCCGCTGGCTCGGACCCCTCACCTACATCCTGCAGCAGAGGTGCAGATGGGCACAGAGGCTGTGCCAGCAACACCTCAGCCAGGCAGGGAGCTGTCTGTCACTGCAAATCCACCCAGCACAGCCAGCAATCCCAAATTGTGGCTCTGGGAATGCCATCCCTGCCATCCCTGGGCTGCCAGGAGGGAAGCAAGCCCTGCAGAGCGCAGAGCAGGGATGGTTCAGGTGATGGGGTGCAGTGTTTTGTCTCAAGATTCAAAAAAAAATCCTGCAGAGAGGCAGGCAGGGAGGTGATTTATGTTTATTTTGCTCAGTTAATAACCCGTGGCACGTCCTCCCCTGCGGCGTTAGGGTGGATCAGACAAAGCTGCATTTAAATTACGACCGTGCCCGATATTTATTCTTTAATATATTTTTATGGTCGCCTTCCCCATTTATCGTGAGCTGGAACAAATCTGGGCCGTGCCAAGAGCTGCCTGAGGATCCTAAAGGCAGTTGGGGTAAATCTTTGGAGTTCAGACCCTGGAAAGCCTGGAGAGGCTCTCCAGATCCATGTTGGAGCAGTGACATCCCTGGGCCTGCTCCAGCTTGAACTTCCCAAGGGTGACAATGGGACTCCTCAGGCTCCTTGGGGACTCAGCAAGTTTTCCCAGGGGTTCTGGTGAGCCTCAGGGAATTTTTTGGGATGAGGGTGTGTAGCCTGTGTTGGTCAGTTGGTCAGTGCCTGCTGGGATGGGGTGTCCTGGCACAATTTGGGGTTAAAATCACCAAGTTTTGGTGCCTGTGTCTGTGTCAGTCCCCAGAACAGACAAACCCACCCAGCCGCTCCAGGCTGAGCTTTCCTGAGGTTCTGGATCTGCCCTAAAGAGAAGTTCCCTGCAGAAGGAAAAGCACCTTTCCCACTCCTTTTCTGCCTGGATGTGTCTCAGATGTGATTTATCAATTTTTCAGGTGCAGACTGACAGAGAACAAGTCAAATACCACCTGGAGTGGTGAAATTCCATTAATATAGATGTTAATAAATGAAAATAATGGATTTTGGCTGTGGGTAAAGGAGTTGGCAGCTGGAGATGGGGTGATTCCTTGTATCCCACCCTGTGCTGTCTGACAGGTCCCCTCCTTAGGGATGGGCTGGACCAGGCATCACCAGAGCCTCTGGAGAGAGGATTAATTCCTTATTTATTTACATGCATGGGAAGCAAAGTGTCTGGACAGTGAGGATCCGGGCAGGAAGTTTGGGTGGAGATGTGGTGCTTTGGAGCAGGGAAATGCTGGGAATCATTTCTGCCTCAGGTCTGGGATGGCCTGGGCCACATCTCCAGCTGTGCCCGGGGAGGGAAACCAAACTGGCTCTGAGCACATCCGAGGGCCCTGAGTCATCCAGGAGCTGGAGCTGGGGCTGCAGGGAGGAGGAGGAGAAGGGCTGGGGCTGGGAAAGCTGCTGGGCTTCCAGCAGGAACGGGAGGTTCCTCTGGGTTTGATGTGCGATGGTGCCTCTGCTGGGGTCTCATCCCTGTGTTAAGTCATTCCCTGCCCTGGGAATGCTGTTGAAACCCTTTGGAGCAAAACAGCAGCCAGCAGAGACCCTTCCCCACCAGGCCCTTCCCTCCTGGCCAGAGGTGGCGTTCCCCCCTTGCTGGGCTGTGGATTTTCCTCTTTCTCCCACTTTCTGTCCCGACGGAGCGATGCAGTGGCTGCCATAACGGGATGTGACATCTCTCATCACCGAAGGGCTCCCGGGGCTGGGGCTGACAGGATCCTGGGGGCACCAAACCCCGGCTTGACGGTGATGGGAAGAGCGAGGGTGGGCAGGAGCGGCGCCGGCAGGGAGAGGCTCGGGCTGGCGTGGGCGAGCCGGGGCATCCAGGAGCATCCCGGGCCCCACATCAGCTCCAGGAGCCCCTTGGAAGGGATCTAACAGAAAAACAGGCAAAGAGCAGGGAAATGCCAGAGTCTGGGAGTGCTGGGAGCCGGCCGGGCCCTGCCCTGCGCTCTCCTGGCCTCGCTGCGCCCGGGGATAATTGCAGGGAGAGTTTCTCTTGGATCGGGTGTTTGCTCACATGCTTCTTGTTGGAAAGCAGGGCGAGCCTGGCTGTTGCAGGGAGCTGGGACAGGAGATGTCCTCCCCACCGCTGCTGGCTCTGCTGGAGAGGAGGAAACCCCAAAAACGTTCACCTTCCTCTGCCAGGACGCGGTGGAACAGCTCCACATCCACCTGCGATCCGCATCCCGTCCCTTTGTTCCCTGTCCCAGCCTCCGCTCTGCTGGCTGGGCTGCCCTCCCGGCTGCTCTGCCCTTCCCGGGGTGCTCCCCCTGCGCTCCCCAGAGCCGATTCCTCCATCCTGACCTCATTATAAAGATCCCAGGAGGAGCCGAGAACAACCGTGGGCTCCCGCTGGGCCGGCTCTGGAGCCGCTCTGCCCCGTCCAGCCGTGAGGGGCAGCGCAGGGGGAGCCTCGAGGGCTCGGGATTAATTTCCCACTGGGATAATCGCTGGTGAACGGCTCCAGCGCGACCCCTTCCCATGGGATGCAGCCCCCGCACGCGGCTGAGCCCCCTTGGCCAGCCGGGGTCCCCCGGGGCCGGGTTGGGACGCGCTCCCGGCGAGGCAGGAGCAGCCCAGCCCTGCTCGGCTGCACTTCCCTGGGTCCCATCCGTCATCTGTTTGTCCTGGTGCCCTGCCAGCGATTGTGCCGATTCCCACACCCACTTTCCATAACCCTCCGTCCTCGCCCGGGCGAATCGCTGGCGAGCTCGGCACCCATCCCTTTCCCCTCCTCTCCGATGGGATCAGACACGTTCTGGAGAGGGGGGAGAAAGGGAAGGGGAGCGGGGCGTGTGTGGGGGGGGGAAAGATCAAGAGGAAAACACAATGTGACTCACTGCCTTTAATTTATTTGTGTTTATTTATTTATTCCCCCCGCCCTCCGCTGCGACGTGCAGGCAGCACCGATGTTGCAGGGAGCCTGGCTCTGTGTCCAGGGCACCAGGACAGGGAGGGATGATATTCCCTGCTCTTTTGGCCGAGGAAAAGATGGCAGAGAGGAGCTCCTGGCACTCCAACTGCGTGGCACAGATTTTCCAGGCTGCCCAGGTCTCTGCACGAGCATCCCGTGCCCCGCCAGCACTCGACACCACCCGGCACAGACCGGAGGGTGGGAATATCTGATTCCACCTCCTACACTGTGTCCTCGGCAGGGGAAAGAGAGAAAGAGGAGATAAAAGGCTGGGGAGCTCAAATGGTGTCATTAGGAACTATTAATGCTCTCATAAAAGGGCATTAATAAACACGGCAGCTCATCAGTGTCCATTAGCTCCGCTCGTGGCAGGGATCTTCGGGAGCTGCCGGAGTGTGATGCTCCCCTCGCCCTCACCGGCGTGTCAGCAAAGGGGAAAGGGGCTGGTGGGGGGGGTTATTCCTCCTAGAAACCATTCCCTCCGCAAAAAAACAGGGAGAGAATGTCGCAGGGCGTCACACCCGACCCCTCCACTCCCTCCCGCATCCCGGCAGCCGTGCCCAGAACTCGCTCCTTGCTCCCGGGATAGCTGTTTACTACGAAAAAAAAAAAAAAAAAAAGGCAGGGTTTGGAGTGCTCATCCCTACTTTCTCCCTCCCGCCCTCTTCCTGTTCTCGCCTCTTAAAAAGGAGCTTTATCCTTTGACTCTCCCATGCCCGGGGCTAGCGAGAAGCCGCAGCATCTCGGGGCGAGCGGGCAGCCCACATCAGCGGGCAGGGAAGCGGGGAGGAGGCCCGGCCTGTCCCGATCAGCCCCTGGCAAAGCCAGGAATAGCAGCGCGGGCCCTGCTGGGGAGCGGTGCTGCCGGCAGCGCAGAGAAACCCTCGCTCCCCGCCTTTGAAGAGCCGGGGCTGGCAGCGGGCCCGGCCGCGCGGGGAGCCCGGGATGAGCCCGGGATGAGCCCGGGATGCGCTGGGAGCCTCCCCCCGCCGGGCACCGGCACATCTGGGCAAGGGCACAGCTGGAGGGAGGGCAGATGCGCACTGGAGGGAGGGCAGATGCGCACATCTGGGCAAGGGCACAGCAGCCGGCACAGCCCCAGCGCCCCGGGTGTCGCCTCCAGCACCCCTGGGTGCCTCTCCCCCCGCATCCCGCGCTCCTCCTCCTCCTCCTCCTCTGCCATGCCAGGCACCCGAAGCTGCCCAGAGCCTTGCTCATCGCCTCCCCGTCACCGGGATATTTTCACTGCGGCTGCCGAGGTGGCGAGCCAGCGCCCGGGAGCCGATATCCAGGGATGTGAGCGGGCTCCTGGCTCCCCTTTGGTGACTCCGGTGTGCCAGGGAGGCCGGCAGGAGGCTGTGCCCGGCCGGGCAGGTTCCTTCGCAGGGAAGGGGAAGCTTTGATCCCCGGGAGCCGAGGCACCGACCCCGTTCCCTGTGTGCACTTTTGCTGGCAGTTATCTGAGGCATCTTTATTTTCGGGGCAAGAGCTCCCAGGGCAGGTTGGGACGGAGGAGGCCTGGCAGGGGAGCGTGTGTGGGCAGGACTGGAATAACGGGTGCCGGAGGAGAGGATTTACGAGCGCTGGCGGCGTCGGGAGGTTGGGAATGGCCGGGAATAGCACAGCAGGTCAGGGGTGAGGTGGGATGGGCAGGGCTGGGATGGGCAGGGCTGGGATGTGCAGGGATGGATTTGCAGGGCTGGGATGTGCAGGGCTGGGATGTGCAGGGCTGGATATGNTGCAGGGCTGGGATGTGCGGGGCTGGGATGTGCAGGGCTGGATATGCAGAGTCGGGATGTGCAGGGTCAGGATGTGCAGGGCTGGGATGTGCAGGGCTGGGATAGGATTTGCAGGGCTGGGATGTGCCAGGATGGGATGTGCAGGGCAGGGATGTGCAGGGCTGGATGTGCAGGAATGGGATGTGCAGGGCTGGGATAGGATTTGCAGGGCTGGGATGAGCAGGGCTGGGTGTGCAGGGCTGGGATGTGCCAGGATGGGATGTGCAGGGCAGGGATGTGCAGGGCTGGATGTGCAGGAATGGGATGTGCAGGGCTGGGATAGGATTTGCAGGGCTGGGATGAGCAGGGCTGGGTGTGCAGGGCTGGGATGTGCCAGGATGGGATGTGCAGGGCAGGGATGTGCAGGGCTGGATGTGCAGGAATGGGATGTGCAGGGCTGGGATAGGATTTGCAGGGCTGGGATGAGCAGGGCTGGGTGTGCAGGGCTGGGATGTGCCAGGATGGGATGTGCAGGGCAGGGATGTGCAGGGCTGGATGTGCAGGAATGGGATGTGCAGGGCTGGGATAGGATTTGCAGGGCTGGGATGAGCAGGGCTGGGTGTGCAGGGCTGGGATGTGCCAGGATGGGATGTGCAGGGCAGGGATGTGCAGGGCTGGATGTGCAGGAATGGGATGTGCAGGGCTGGGATAGGATTTGCAGGGCTGGATGTGCAGGGCTGGGATGTGCGGGGCTGGGATGGGATGGGCAGGGCTGGATGTTCAGGGTCAGGATGTGCAGGGATAGGATTTGCAGGGCTGGATGTGCAGGGCTGGATGTGCAGGGCTGGGATGTGCAGNGGAGGGCCGGGGTGGGATGTGCAGGGCTGGGATGTGCAGGGATAGGATTTGCAGGGATAGGATGTGCAGCACTGGGATATGCAGGGCTGGGATGTGGATGCAGTTCCCTTATTGCCCCTTCATCATTCATCCAGCCCTGACAGGATGCTTGGTGTCCCAGGAAAGCCTCTCTCCTCTGGGAAGCATCCCAGGATGGGGATGGAGTCCAGAACTCCAGTGGAACTGTTGTTTCTGTTGAGAGCAGAGGGAGCAAAGCTTTGCCATGGGAATGCTGGTGGAAATCCTGGAATGGGTCACCCTTCCCAAATACCCGTGTGCCAGGAGACACCGAGGTTTTTAAGGGAGTTATTGTGGTTTTCCCAGTGTGCCACAGCCTGGATCCCTGGTTTTGGTCACCAGACCTCTGATGTCTCTGTCTGCAGGTGACAGCACCATCTGTGCTCCAGGACATTGGGATTGAGCTCCTAAATCCCAAACACCCAAAGCCCCCACAGGATCCTTCCCACCTGCCACGGACAAGTTGCTCCCAAATGATCTTTATATGGAAAACACATAAAATGTTGGAAAACAAATCCCTGGGGAGCAGTGGGTGCAGCTGGGGGGCAGGAGGGGTCCATCCCCCCTGTGTTTCTCCTGAAGGTCCCAGTATCACCTCACCTCCCTTTTCTTGTCCTTTCAGGGCTCGGATCTGAGGATTGGGAAGGTCAGAGGGAAGGTCCTGACGAGTGAGTGCAGACCCCGAGTGAGGGGATGGGGATGAGGGGGTGGCAGTGCTGGCTGGGGTGGCCACACCAGGACACGAGGGAGGGACAGGACGGGGGACACGAGGAGCTCCCCAGGACACAGCTGGGTGCTGTCTGAAGCAGGAACCACTTTTTCTCTCATTTTTTCTAGAGGCAAAAGTGGTTAAAAGACTCCCCAGCTGCTGGAAAGGCTCCAAACCAGCGCAAAAAAGAGGGGGGAGGGATAAAACCCAAAAGAAAAACACAAGATAAAAGCGGGTGAATCCCAACAACTTCTCTGATGTTGCAGGAACAAAGAATTTCAGTTCAAAACGGGCCAGACGTGGCTCAGGGAGGGGAGAGAGGGGCTGGGGACTCACCTGGCTGCAGGTGGCCGGGTCCTGGAGCAGCCTCAGCCTCTGTCCATCGGTGTCACATCCCCCTGGCCCTGAGGGACACCAAGGGGTGGCTGTGCTCTGCATCAGGGGGGTCTTCCCACGGATGTCCCTGTTCCTGGGACAGCCGGCCCTCTCCAGCTGGAGATGCTGCACCTCTGCCCCGAGCCAGCTGCAGGCCCCACATCTGGGCAGCTGTGCACTGCTCCCTCCCGCTTGGAGCACAGTGAGGACCCCCAGACCCCCCTGGGCAGCCCGAGGGGTGCTGGCCTTGCGCTGCTGGGGTGCTGGGGGTCTCAGGCCTGTCCCCCCCTCAGCCCCCTGCCCAGGGGAGGCTGCTCCCGGCATGGGGGGAGTGGGGAGGGGGCTGGGAGGGGGTGCAGGGGTGGGAAGGGGGATGGAGGAGAGGTCGGGGGGCTGCTCTGGGTGGGCACTGCGGCTGCTCTGCCCGTGGAACCCCTGAGCTGGTGCGTGGTGAGGGCCCACGGTTCAGGGAGCGGGGGGTGTGAGCCGATCCCAGCCTGGAGGAGGGCGGTGGGTGCCTGGTTCTGGTGGGAATCCCGGCTGGGTGGGATGCTCAGCCCTTCTCTTTTGCCTGCCAGGTTACGTCCGGCCCAAGCCCCCGCCCCACAGCGGCTACCACCGCTACCAGTTCCGGCTGTACCGGCAGCCGGCACACGAGGCCATCACCCTGAGCCCCGAGGAGCAGGACTCGCTGGGTAAGGACCCGCTGTGCCCTCGGTCCGGCCCCCGGGGGCTTTCCCGGGGTAGGGATAAAGCCGTGAGCTCCGCACACCAGGAGTGCCAGGCTGGGGATGCTCGCTGGGTGCCAAGGGATCCTCAGAGGGGACATGGACGAGGTGTTAAATCCTTGCCAGGCAGCAGAAAGCCTCGCAAAGCGTCTGGTAACGGCCTGGCTAGCGGGATCGGAAGCAGGGAGAGATGTGGGCTGTGAAACGCAGCCCTCGCTGGCACATCCCCCCCAGCCCGAGCCGCGGGAGTTGCATCAGCAGCGCCTCGGAGCAGGCGGATAAGGATCAGGGAGAAGGTTTAGCAAGGGATTGCTCAAACCGGGCTGACACAACGCCCGCCAACTCCCAGCTCCCCGGCTCCCTTGCACTGCCTCCTCCCAAACCCCTGCACGGCAGGGATGGAGCGGCCGAGCCCCCCGGGGCACGGTGGGGCTGCAGCATCCTGGGGCGTGGGGCAGCCTGAAGGACCCCGGGATGGACACAGACCCGTCCCGAAGGGTGCCAGGCGTGGGTTTCTCCCTGCCCTGCCTGGAACACGGCGCTCCGTGCCTCACGTGGCCTCCACAAGGGAAATTTCCAAACTTTCCCAGCTGGGACCACATGAGCAGAGCTCGACGGGCAGGTCAGGTCGGTGAGTCTGGGCTGCTCTGCCTGACTCAGCCCGGGCCTGGAAACCCACACCGAGCATCCCGGCACCGGGGGCCGGCTCCGGGGGGCTCTGGGACAGAGCCCGACCCCTCCCCGCTGCGGGGCTGTGATGCTCCTCCCGTGGCCGGAGCGGGACGCGGCTGCCGCCAGTCTCCCTGCGGGTTCTCCCTGCCCTCGGCTGTGTTTTCCCGGCTCATTAGCTCCGCTTCTTAATGACAGCGCTGATGTCACCCCCCTGGCAGCGGAGCGGGACCTTCCCGGCCCCTCATTCCTGGCCGTCCCCAGCTCCCCATCGCAGCATCCCGGAGCTGGGGAGGGACGCTGAGAAACCCCCCAAGGAGCTTTTCCCAGAGAAATCCTCTCATTTGCAGGATCTGTGGCTCCAGCCCCCAAAATTTTACCCCCAAAAAAGGGGTTCAGCCACCCTGTTCAGCCCCCCACCACCCCCTGTCCCTGAGGGGTGGGGGCATCCCCACCCCACTCCATCCCATACGAGTTTCCCGGTGCTTCCCAAGCTTTCTGGAAAAGACCCAGTGGATCTTTTTCCTCAGCACTCGATGCCTCAGCATCGTTTATCAGGCAGCTGTAGGGGTCTGGCAGGGGCTGCTGTTTGAGGAGTTGGTTAAAGGTTATTTTTAACCATTTCACTGCTGTGTCACACCCTTGGCCTGTCCAGGAGGTGCTGCTGGCTTGAACCATCAACAGCCCCCTCAACTTTATCCCCAGGAATGAGCCCTAAAAGCAGCCAGAGGAGGAGATTTTGGTGGCTCAAGGGTTTTAAATAAATCCATCCCCAAGGCAGTGGGGTGAACACCGGCGGACCCCCTGGTGCATCCAGCCCGGTGGTGCTGAGCTCATGGGGGAGAGGAGCAAACACCTTTGGCAGCACGGGGGGACAAGGAGGGGTGACCCCAATCCCGCTGGACCATGGATGAGAAGCCAGGTGGCTGCTCTGTGTCCCTGCCTTGCTCCTCTCCTGCAGCACAAGCGATGCAGGTTCTCCCAGAAGCTTCCTTGCCCGGAATTTCCCATTTTATTTGGCCCCAAACCAAGCCCTTCTTGCTGCTTTTGCTTTGTCCTACATCTGGTGACAGCCACATCTCTGTCCTACCAAGGACGGGGTCACCCATTGTCACCAGCCCCGGAGAGGGACAGGTCCTGGCAGGGCACAGGGAGCAGCGCTGGCCCATCCCAGCCTCGGGGTGCATCCAGCACCCAGAGCTGCATCCCCGTGCGCTGCATCCCTCCTTCTGGCAGAGCTCAGCCCCGCTGGAGCGTTTCTCCAGCTGCCGGAACAATTCCCTGCTGGCAGCGGGAGCGTTTCGGAGGCCGGAGCAGGCGGGGTCCCGGGCCCGAGGTGAGGTGGCTGTGCCAGGCGGGCTGGCAGGAGCTCGGCCCGAGCCTCCAGAAGAGGGCACTAAACCGGGACCTGCCCGCGTCGCCTGTCCCCGCTGCTGGAACACATCCCTGGGAATTCAAATCGTGAGGGGCAGCGCCGAGCGTGGAAAATAAATCCCCGTTCCTTCTCCCCTCTGCCTGGCTGAGCAACGCCAGCAGCTCCCGGGGAGCGGGGACACTTCCAGGGCGGCTCCAGTGCCCACCCTGCCGCAGGGATGCCCCGGGGGTGGCACCCATGGGCACAGGTCGGGCGCTGGGAGGGCTGTGGGAGCCGCTCAGGTCCCCCCGGCACGGTGGCAATGTGGAAATCGGTTGTTTACGGCCCAGGTGTCCCTCCAGGGCGGCTCTTGAGCAAAAATCTTGTTTCATCAGGGGAAAAAAAACACCCTGATCCTTCCCCGTGAGTGTTCCTGATGGAGCCCGGCAGCAGCCAGCTCTGTGACCTCGGGCAAACAGCTCAGAGCCTCAGTTTCTCCTCCGGAGTCTCATTCCCTTCACTTTTCGGCCGTGCCACGGAGTTGTCACCGAGCAGTGGCTCTGTCCTCGCTCAGGACCGAGGGTGGGGACATTCAGGGTGTCCCCACAGCTCTTCCTGCCGCTCACCCCACTTCCCTCCCAGCCAGGAGGGTTCCGAGCCGTGGCTGTGTTTTGGGGAGATGCGAGATAATCGTTTGTGGTGTGTGAAATGTCAGAGCCACGCGTGGCATCCCGGGGCGGCCGCGCTCGCCGCAGCTCTCCATCCAGGGGAAAATCCCTCAGCCGGGGGAATTCAGGCACCCACCAGACCCCGGCTGTGCTGCTGGGGAGACAAAGCTCCCCCCGAGCTTTCATTGTGGGGGAGACTTTAATTAGCACAGAATCTTGAGGTTTAATTGTAGCTGAGTGCATCCCTCTGCTCCCACCCTGCCCCACCAGCTCTGGTGAGCACCGGGAGATGCTCCAGCATCCCCAGACCCCCTCCTGCCCTGGAAAGATGTTTTACAGCTGGGAATGGATTTTTTTTCTGCCCAGAAATGTTGCCTCCGGGAAGCAACAAGTCCTTTGTGGAGCAGGGAGCGGGATGAGCCCGGCCAGGCGCTCTCCCTGTGGCTCCACATCCCTCTCCAGCTCCAGCTCCGCATCGGGGCCGCGGTATTGACTCATGAGCCGACCTCGTGCGCCTCCAATCCGATCCACCCAGCTGGAAAATCGGGTTGGACTGGGCCCCGGAGGGGAGGGAAAGGCTGCGGCCGGGACGGGAGGCGGCGAAGGGCTGCGGGGAGAGCACGGTCCCGGCCCAAGTCCCCGGGTGTCACTTAATGGTGACCAAAGCAGCTGCCGGCCTCCCGCCCACCTCCGCTGGGACATCATTAATCTTGGCAGAGCAGCATCAGGGCTCCCATCAGGAGAACATTCCCGCTGATGAGGCTGATAAATTACAGCCGGGGGGCCGGGGGAGGAGGGGAGCAGCGTTTGGGGGGGGTGCGGGAGACAATGGCAGCACTGTGGGATCAGAGGGATGCCGAGCTCCCCGGGCCCAGCGGCTGCCTCGTGCCTCAGTTTCCCCATCGGGTGCTCCGGGATCAGGCGGCCGCGCACGTGTGGGTGTCAGCGGGCACTCCTCTTCCTCCGGCGGGTGCTCAGATAAGGGCCAAGTGGGATGATATAATCCTTTGGGAAATGAGCTTGAAAACGGACCAAGCCGCGGATGAAACGCCGTATTGTTGTGGCGGGGACAGGGGACGGTGGCACCGCAACCTCGGCCCCCCGGCCCCTTCCCGGCTCCGTGATCCCGGTGACTCAGAGTCCCCGGCGCTGGGAGCCGGCTGGGGTGCTTTGGGATGGCTGGCAGAGGGATTTGGCCGTGCCAGGATGGGGCACCCGCTCTGGGGATGCACCCAGGGTGTTGGATTTGGTGTGCGGGGGGTCCGGACCCCCAGTCCTGGCATCTCCCTGGTGCGTCCCCCCTTGTGCCACACCGGCGGCTGCCCCGGGGCTTTCCCTTCCCCGACGGGCCGGGCACAGCCGGTGCCATGGCAGGTGGGAAAGTAGGTCAGGAAAAACCCCGGCCCCACGCGCGGGGCGAGAGCCGCGGCCGGCGCCTGCAGCCCCGCAGGAGAATCTGCCTCCCCCGGCTCCTTTCATCCGCGCCTCTCCCGAGGCTCCGCGAACATCAGTGACAGCTCCGGCACCCCTGGGAGCCGCGGGTGCCGCGTCTCGCTCTCACCCCGGTCCCACGTGGCACCGGCTGCTCTCCCGGGGGCTTTTCCGAGCACTTTGAAACCCTCCGGATGAAAGGCACCCGGCAAAGGCTGCGGTGCCGCGGGAACAGCCCCCCCTGAGGTCCCTTCCCCTGGTGCTTCGTTCGCTGGGACCCCCAGCACTGGGGAGGGGTGGGCTGAGACCCCGAAATGAGGAGCTGCCCTTCCTGCCAGGGCTGGAATTTGGGGATGGAGGTGTTTGTGGCCCTGTGTCCCGGCTGGCAGGGACCCCCATGGGGGACATGGGGACTGTCCTTGCTCTCAGCGTGGCTTGGCTCCTCAGAGGGTGGCAGGGGACGCCTGGGAGGCTCCAGCAGCAGCCTGAGGTGTTCCAGCATCCCATCCAAGCTGGAATGTGGGGTGCAGGGTCCTTCCTGAGCATCCTGTGACCTCCTTCCCAGGCCCTGGAGCATCCCAGCCACGGCCTCTCGCAGCTCTGGGAGGTCACAGGGAGCGGTGCCGTCACCTCCAGAAGCTCCCGAGCTTTTTTTGGAGCTGGGAGCCCGGGGTGGGGAGCAGGTGGGAGCTCCAGCAGCACCCTAAGCCATCACCACCCCACGCAGGTGATGCAGCAGCTCAGGTTTTGCTCAGCACTTTTGCAAGAGCGGAGGGGACGCTGTGCTCCGGTCGGGGCTGCGATGTGGCAGCAGATAAGGGCTGCCGGGCTGCCGCGTGACATTCAAGAGCAGCCAGGAAGAGGAGAGGACAAGTTGCCGATAAACAACGGGCCCCTTTCCCCGCTGTCCCACAGGGAGGGGCAGCGTGAGCTGTTTGGGTGCCAGGGAAAGCCCCTCTGCTCGGGGCCAGGATGCTCTGGCAGCCACCAGGCAGAGCCGGGCTCGGTGCCCAGCCCCGCCGGGGCACGGGGGGATTTCTGGCCCACGGGGGCCGGGTACGAGGGAATCCCTCCTGCCCCACGCCCTGCAGAGGGTTTCCCTGGTGCCTGCAGGGCATAAACCACAGCTGGATCCAGCACGGGCTGCCCCCAGATCCTGGGGTCGGGGCAGAGAGCAGGGGAGGAGGGTCAGGAAGGAGGAACCCCCTCAGCTCCAAGAATCTGTGGCAGCAGCTCAGTGCTTGCAAGAGAGGGGGACAGGGGATCTCCTGTGACTCCCCCGGGGGGATTTCCAGCCAAGCCGCCCCCAGGGTGGGCTGTAGGAGGCTGTGGGAAGGTTTGCTCCAAAGTTCAGGGGTGTGGGAGAGCAGACAACCCCGTGTCCCCCCGGGATGCTCAGAGCTGGGGTCCCCAGGGCCTCCCAGGGTGTGCAGGATGTGGTTTGGGGCAGAGCAGCAGCCACAGGGCTCCCTCCAGCCCTTCTGCAGCTCTGCTCACCCTCTTCCCCTCTCTCCCCAGGTTCCTGGGACCTGAAGGACTTCGTGGACACCTTCCAGCTGGGCCACCCGGTGGCCTCGACCCAGTTCCTCACCAAATACTACGAGGATTAACTGCAGCCATCCTGTCCTTGTCCTGCACGTCCCCACACCACAGAGCCACCTCTGCCCGGAGCAGAGGGGACCACCCCAGCCAGGATGAACCCACCCTGCTCCCAGCCCGGACCCACAGCAACAACCCCAGCCCCTCCACTTCCCAAGCCGAGTTCTCTTTCCCTCTGGGAACATGCCAGGAGCTGTCCAGGCTCACCTGGGTATCCCAGAAGGATGGCATCACCCCTTCTCCTCCCTTCACCCCACGTCTGACCAACACCCTGCATGTCCCCCCAGCTCTTTGGGGACTCTGAGTTTAATCCCCGCAGCTTCCTGAATAAAATATGGATGGAGCACACCGGGCTGGCAGCGAGTGGGGGGCAGTGGCGATGCCAGCACCGGGTGAATTCGATGGTTTTGGGGTCGTTTCGGGATGAGCAGAGCCCTGTGGGCCATGGGAGAGGGGGTGGCCAGAGAGAGCCTCGTGTAGGTGACCCCGGGTGTTGTCCAGGGGCACCCAGGAGGGGACAGGGACGGCGGTGTCCAGCTGAGGGTCCCTTGGTGGCACCGCGTGGGAACCGGGCACGGAACCGGGCGCTGCCCCGGCCCTGCCCTGCCTTTGCCCTCAGCCCGCTTCTCTTGGAAAGCAAAACCGAAATTAAAGGCATAAATCAGCAGAGCTCTGCCTATTGGCCACTTAGCCCGACCTCCCCTTTAATTAGCTCCTTAATTAGGCTTTCATCTAAGACTCAGTTTTCTCGGAGGCTCGGATTCACCTGCCTGCAAGTGCTCCTGGAAGCACATCCCGGTGTCTGCGCCGTGACAAAGCCGCCTCTGTCCTGCCCATGGCCAGCAATGATATTCCCCTTGGAAAAAACAATGGGGAGCAAGACCCCAGGACGTTTTGCAGGCAGGGGAAACTGAGTCACGAGGGAATGGCTCGCTCAGGGCTGCACAGGGAGCTCTGGGGTCCTTCAGAGGGGATGGAGATGCTCTGGTTGCTGCATCTCAGTGGCTGGGTCTGAACCAGAGCAACTTGATGCAGAAAAACCAGGTCTGTGCCATCCTGCTGGTCACCTCGCCCGTCTCCCCGGCGGCAGGAGCGGATTTCAGCCCTGCCTGGGGGATAAACGTGGCCGGGACTTTCCCTCCAGGAAGTCGCTGCTTTCCTCGGAGGGGCTGAATCAACACGGGGCCCTGCCGGGCTCGTGGCCCCTCCCAGAGGGATCAGGGAATCCAAGGGGGATACAGGAGCAGGATCCCAGCCGGCCCCAGGCACAGAGCGCTGGGTGAAGCAGCAGAACCCAGCGGGAAGGAAAGCAACAAAAAAAGGAAGCTGGGTAACACCACAACCCGGGGAAAAAAAAAAACACGAACCCCGCTGCCACCGGCGCTAAGATTAGCAGCAGAGGAAATGACACTGTGAGATGTCATGGAAGTCTGCTAAAGTTGGATTTCTCCTTCTCTTTTTCTATCCTTGCCCTCGGAGCAGGGTGTAATTGGCCCGGCAGGTCGGAGCGAGGCTCCGGTGTAAATGAGAGGTCACAGCCCCGCTGGCATCCTGCAGCCAGCTCCATCAGCCTGTGGCCTGGGTGTTTATTTTTGGTGGAGAAGAGGCAATCGGATGTTTATCCTTCTAGGAAATTATCACCCTCGTGCCTGGGTTTAATTGGGGATGAGAGGAGTCGGATGCACGCCCGGGCTGAGATGGGGTTGGGATCACTGGGAGCAGGAGCCCAGCCTGATCCACTGCCCTGTGTGACACTGATGGGATGGGAATGGGATGGGAGGGAAAATGGGGATGGGATGGGATGGAATGGGATGGGATGGGATGGGATGGGGAATGGGATGGGGAATGGGATGGGGATTGGGAATGGGAATGGGAATGGGGGCAGAGATGGAGAATGGGGATGAGGAGACAGATGGGGATGGAGACAGAAATGGAGCTGGGATGTGGATGGAACATTGGAGATGAGACCGTGGAGATGGGAGGGAGAATGGGAATGAGGATGGGGATGGAGAGTGGGAATGGGATGAGGATGGAGAAACACAAATGGAGATGAGGATGGGGATGGGATGAACACGGAGATGAGGAATGGGGATGGAGAACGGGAATGGGGATGGGACGGAAATGGGGATGGGGATAGGATGAACATGGAGATAAGATGGGAATGGAGAATGGGGATGGGGATGGGATGAGGATGGAGAAACAAAAATGGAGATGAGGATGGGGATGGGATGAACATGGAGATGAGATGGGGATGGAGAATGGGAATGGGGATACNAGAGTGGGAATGGGATGAGGATGGAGAAACACAAATGGAGATGAGGATGGGGATGGGATGAACACGGAGATGAGGAATGGGGATGGAGAACGGGAATGGGGATTTGGATGGAAATGGGGATGGAAATGGAGATGAAATGGGATGGAATGGGGGTGAGGATGAAGAATGCAGGTGGGGATATGGATGGAGGTGGAGAATGGAGATGAGGACGGAGATGGAGAATGAGAACAGGGATGGGGATGAGGATGGGGATGGAGATGGAGGTGGGGACAGGGATGAGGATGGACATTGTCAGGATCAGGAAGCTGCCCGGGTGGCTGCAGTGTCCCCGTGGTGGGATGATCCCTGCAGGACACAGGACAAGGCACTGGTGGCACTTGGGCCCAGCTGGGGCTGCAAACGCTGAGCACATCCCCAGCCCTGAGCCACAAACTCTCACTGGGATGCACACGAGGCCTCCACGGCGTGGAAAATATTAATTGTGGTTTTCTTGGTTCACTTTTTGATTATTTAGAAAGAACGAAGGAAAAAACCCAAAAGGAGGAAGCCACGTACAGTCACCCTGCGCTGGCCCCACCCCTTTTATCTCTCCTTCCATTCGCTCACCGTCGGCGCGAGAGAGAAAAGAGAAGCTGAGCCTCTCAGCTGCCTAAATGTAGAAAGTTTTGCTTCTAAATCAGTTTGTGATGGAAAGGAAACACGTCACGTCCCTGGGGAAGTGGCTGGGTTTGAGCAGCCACAACCCCAGCGCCGAGCGCTGCAATGGAACGGCCCAGCACTGAAATAGCTCCGCGCTCTGTTATTGTCACCCAGGGAAGGTTTTTTTCGCTGTCTATGGGTGTCATTTTTAGCCTCCAGAGGAAGTTTTATTTGTGTTTGTTACCTCGACTTTCCACTGTCGTGGCTTTTTGACTTTTTCGTGTGAAGGGCTGGGAGAAAACAGAATGGGGTGAGCTCAGGTGTGGGGTCAGCAGGGTGTAAGGTGGGACCTGCAGCACATCCCAGGCATTCCAGCAAGGATCCACCAGCCCTGCAGAGCCCAGCGGAATTCCAAGGCCACAAGTCCACGGAAATGCAGAGTCCCAGGGATTCTGGGGGGCCTGTGAGCTGAGCTGAGCCCAGGCACGGCTGTGGGATGGACACAGCTCCCCTTTGCTCCCCCAGGATGGGGCTCTGAGCTGGGTTTGGGCGCTTCCAGCCCCTTCCCAAAGCAAACCCACCCACTCCAAGGGATGACTGAGGAAGAGGAGGACTGGGAGTTTCAAAAAATAGGAGTGAACTTGTGAGAATTGAGTGTTCCTGGTGAGCAACAGCAGCGCCCAGCAGCACATGGGGGGTGTTTCTTCCCAAAACTGGGCTGGAGGCCAGGAGCAGCTCGTGCTAAACACGATCCCTAAATCAACAGAGTCATAATTACCTATTTTTAATAAACATTGAAACAATCACTCTAAGGAGAGAAAGTCTCAGCCTCTGGCTCAAGGGGAGCAGCCCTGGGTCTGAGGGAGAGCAGGAGGCCTCTCCCCTCTGGTGGGACCACCCTGGGAAAATGCAGATTTAGGGTCAGAGGGAATTAAGGAGCAGGGACTGGGGGCCACCCCTTGCACCCCCAAAGCCTCGGTGGCACTTGGGGATGGCACAGGGACAAGCCAGCTCCCAGAGCTCGGCAGTGCCAGGCAGCAGCTCCCCCTCACCCAGGGACTTGCTCAAGAAGGGATTAGCAGGATCAGCTGATGATGATCTAAGCTCATAACTATATCAACCTGCGAATTAATTACTGATATCTCACACCTCGGAGCTCCTCTATCTGCACATCTCCGCGCTCCTCAAGCCTTCCCTGAACCCAGCCCGGCTGCACCCCCCGGGAAATGGGTCAGGAGGGGCGATCCCCCTGTGCTGGTGGGGACACACAGCGCTGCCCGTTCCGGGAGCTGGCGTGGGAGAGCTCCCCGGCCAGCTGAGCATCAGCAGCCCCGCGGGGTGCGAAGGCACCCGGCTCTCCACGTCAGCCAGGGGTGGGTGACGCTGGCATGAGCCAGCCAGGAGCTCCCAGCCCTCATCCTCGTGCTCTGGGCACGCAGAGCCCCCGCCCTGGGGGTCCCCACGTGCTACAGGGATGGGAATGGGGGTGCGCTGGGAGATGGTGGCTCGGCTGGGCCGCTCCAGGAGGTGAGAGCTGGGCGGGCCCTGGGAGAGGCAGCTGGGCTGTGGCAGGAATTTAGGGCTCCTGAAGTAATAGGGAAGGCAGGCACAGCGAAGACAGGGATGTGTCCCCACCTCGGTGTCCGTGCCAGCACCCAGAGGGGACCAGCGGGCAGCAAGGGGCACGTGGGCCAGTCCTGGAGTGATGGTTTCATTAATTAGCAATGATTCATTATTATTTGGCCTCCAAAATGCTGTATAGCATCGGAAGAGCTGTGTGGGGATGTCTGGGGGCCCAGGGTCCCTCGCTGCCCTGTTAGAGCTGGTTTAGTTTGGGGGTCCTGGCCCCCCAACCCACTCACTGGGGCTGGACCATTCAGCCAGGCTCTTGCAGCATCCTGGGATGCAAATCCCAGCAGTTCCTGAGGGAAAGCAGCAGCTCAGCTGTGCCCAGAGATGCTGCCAGGCATCCCGGGATGAGCATTCAAGGGATGCTCCGTGGGGAGAAACTCAGCCCAGGTTTTGTTTCCTCTTTCAGCTGCTCCCCGAGTCGCTTTGGGCTGGGTTCGGCCGCGGCAGTGGGAAGCTCCCAGCCTCTCCCACTCCTCCGGGAGCCACGAGCACCTTCAGATGTGGTTTGCCCCGGAACGCTCCTGCGTAGAACAAAAGGAACCCGGAGGGTTTTTGATAGGGTGGTCGCAGCCCACCAGCCCAGCACTGCACCCGGGTGCCCGTGCTGCTCTGTTCACCCCGGCTGGCTGCGGGACAGGCGATGCCTGCCGGGCTTTGCAGCCCAAGGTGTGGTGGCGGTGGCAGCCACCCCTGCCCGCCCCGCGGCCTCCCCGGCCGGCCTGTCCTCACTTGCCGGCTGCTCTCGCTTCCCATTCCCTGCCCGCAGCCCCGCGGGTCCTCAGCCAACCCCACATTTCCTCATTGCCAGGAAATGGCGAATTCCCCCTGGGCTGGTTTCAATGGCTCACAGATCCCTCGCCTTTGGCCTCTCCCCAGTTTCTCCCTGGCCGCTGGAAGCGCAGCGCTCTTTCCCAGACACGCAGCCTCTGGAATTCTCTGTCTGGGAGGACATCCCTCCCCTCACACGGGATCAGGAGATGGTTCTCCCCACGCTGGGTTCACCCCTCTGTGCTCACACCACAGCGAGCCCTTTTCCCGTGGGCTGAGCGCATTTGGGGGCTCTGCCTTCCTTTGCTCCTCTCCGTCACGGAATCGCTCACGTCCCCTCCGTGTTGTGTCATGGCACAGCTCTGGGAACTGAGACTCCAGGCTCCATTTCCTCTTCTGTTTCTTGCTTTCACATTAAAAAAAGCCTTCGTGGGGTCACTCCGGGGCTCCTGCCTGGGGCCAGCACGCCGGGGTTGCTCCCTTAACATCATCCTTGTGTTTGCAGCCTGCTCCGTGCCTCATCCCTGGCTGAAATCCCGTCCTTCCCATCGCTGCTGCTCCCTCGGGACCACTTTCACTCTGGACCTGCTCTGCAGTTTTCCTGCTTAATCAACTGTCTCCTTATCTCCAGGTCGCACCGCGCCAGCTGCCACCGCTATTGTTCCCAGCTGGATAATACCAGGAAAGACCTCTGGGCTTGGAAAACGAGACCTGTGTTGGACTTGCACGGCCCAGAGGTTCCCAGCTCCCCGGTGCATTCAGCAGTGTGTCCCTTGCTGCCTGGAGTCACCCACCGAGCCCTGGGAGCAGCGGGAAGTTGTGGGATGCTCTGGGAGAGCCTCTCCCCACAGCAGCCTGGATGCTCCTGCAGGTGCATCCCTGGTCTCCAGCCACCTCCCGGTGCTGCTCCCCTCAGGAACCAGCCCTGGCCACCCAGCACCCATTTTCCTGCAGCGTGGGGTGCCCCAGCATCAGCAGGAAGCGTTTGCAGCTGCTTTCTGCTCCAAAGGGCTTTTCCTCCCCATCCCGAGCTTTTCCTCCTGCTGCTGCTGCCGGTGAGGCAGGGCTGATCCCTGTCTTGCCACGGGGGAAACTGAGGCAGCAAAGGGCTTCCCACAGCCGCCCACAGCGCTCCCACAGTTCCCCCCAGCAGCCACCCCGGAGTTTGGCTTGTGGGGATCTTTGGGATCGACCCAGGGACAGCCCAGGGCAGCGAGTTCTGCCCCTGGGTCCCTTCACCCCCGGCAGGAGGAGGGAGATGCCTCTGTGCTCTTCCAGGAGGGAGATGCCCATCTCCTTTTCCATGCATATTTCAGTGTGAGTGTTTCTGAATATTTCCGGA
Organism: Climacteris rufus; assembly: GCA_013398175.1. NCBI lineage: Eukaryota > Metazoa > Chordata > Aves > Passeriformes > Climacteridae > Climacteris > Climacteris rufus. The sequence continues at coordinate 64,882 of VZRZ01000791.1, forward strand.
GGAGGAGGGTGTGGAGTTTTCACAGGCAAATCAGGGAAACCAAGGTGAGGCGGGAGCCGGCGCTGGGAAGGACACGGGGAGGGTGTTGCTCTGGCTGCCCAGCAGTTTCTCCTGGCTCAAGTTCCCTCGGCCAGAGCGTGGCCTGAAACAAGGATTTCCCACGCCCAACAGCAACGGGGAAAGTTTCTCCTCCTCCAGAAATTACCCTGAATCCCATCCCTGCCAGCGCTGAGCATCTTTCATGGCCAGGCCGTGGGGATGCCCAGAGAACGAATTCCTGCTGATACAGCCACATCTGGGCAGCTGCTGTTTGCCAGGGGGAACCGACACCCCTGAACTGCCCCATCACCTCACCCCTTGCAAACAAAACAAAACTCACAGCCCTGAGAAACCACCGCGGCTCGATCAGATACCCCGTGACGCCCACCCCGTGGTTTGGGTGGCTCGGGGTGTGTTTTTTCCCCTCTCCAAGCTGCTCGAGAAGGGTTTGTGTTGTCGAGCATCCAGGCAGCCGCCTACACACCCGGCCCTGGCGCAGTGGTCCCCCGGGGGTAGGAGGCAGGTGACCTTTCGGGTCCCCACCAGCCACACTCTGTTTACCACTCCGTGACCTTACCAGCCCCAGATCTGCATCTACGGCGAATCCAAGGGCTGCGGAGGAAAGGCTCGGTGTTCTGGTGTGCGCCCCAGGCTCCGTGGCTGAGCATCCTTTGTAATCCAGGATGAGGTGACAATGATGGTGATCATCGCCATCATTACAGATGATCCCTCCCTCCCTCTGCGGAGTTAAAAGCCTGAAATCCACAGCCATGAACCGTGTGGAGCTTTCCAGAGATCCTGAGAAGCTGGACAGGGCGGTGAGGAGCAGCCCCTGGTGTCCCTCAGCCTCCAAGGCTCAGCTCTGCCCAAGCTCAGCTCCCAGCTCAAGCGAGGTTTAGGGAGGGAGCATCGCAACAGCCTCGCCACAAAACCGGGCTCATCTTCCCCTCCCTGTAAGCACAATTAAGCTGCCGTTAATTGGGTGAAAAACCCTGACCTGTTCCCCTTTTCAAAACCCCACAGGACGCGCGGGGTGGCCGCAGCACAGCCCGGAGCGCCTGACTCGGGGCCCGCTCGGTCACAAGGCCGGGAGGAGCGGGGAGAAGCCACCCGTGGGGTGACAGCACCCATGGGGACACGGTCCGGGCCCCAGAGGGGTTTGGGCACCGGGGATGGGGGTGTGGCTGCTCTCAGCATCACTCAGCCCCCGAGGGAGGAGCGGGGAGCTGGGGGCTCTCATCTCCCTGCCCTGACAGAGCTGGGATGGGTGTTCCGGGGACAGGAGCATCACAGAATCGTGTCAGGATGTGACACAGCCCCTGCACGGGCTGCGGGGGAGAGAGGAGCTGAGGGGGATTGTGGGCAGTGCTGGTGTGGGACCCTTGGAATCGGCACCGAGGAGGGAAGGCAGCGTTTCATAGAGTTCTGGCATGGTTTGGGTGGGAAAGGACCTTAAAGCCCAGCCAGTGCCACCCCTGCCATGGGCAGGGACACCTCCCACTGTCCCAGGGGGCTCCAACCTGGCCTTGGACACTTCCAGGGATGGGGCAGCCACAGCTTCTCTGGGAATTCCATCCCAACCCCTCACCAGCCTCCCAGGGAGGAATTCCTTCCCTATATCCCATCTACCCCTGCCCCCAGGCAGTGGGAAGCCATTCCCTGTGTCCTGTCCCTCCAGCCCTTGTCCCCAGTCCCTCTCCAGCTCTCCTGGAGCCCCTTTAGGCCCTGGAAGGGGCTCTGCGCTCTCCCTGGAGCTTCTCCTCCCCAGGTGAGCACCCCCAGCTCTCCCAGGCTGGCTCCAGAGGGGCTCCAGCCCTTGGAGCATCTCCGTGGCCTCCTCTGGCCTGGCTCCAGCAGCTCCACATCCTCCCGATGCCGTGGTCCCCGGAGCTGGACCCAGCACTGCAGGTGGGGTCTGACCTGAGCAGGGCAGGGAGGGAGATCCCTGTGCCTGGAATTCAGATGCCAGCACTGAAACACCCGGATCAGGACGGGGTTCACACGAGGCAGGCGTGTGGGATGACACAAAAGAAGTGAAACCTCTCTCAGCCTCAGACTCCATCCAGCCTCAGCTGGAATTTAAAACCATCCAGAGCATCCCAGGTGAGACTCTCTCTCTTTTATTTTCCCTCCCGTTGGGCAAAGAGCTCTGCTCGGGATGCTCCAACCCATTAAGCTGAGCTGTAACTAAGCCAGTCCAACCCCCATGCGGCCCTTTCCGTGCCAGTCGAACTCTGCCTCGGTTTATTTTGGTTTCAGGCCGTTCCCCCTCAACCCCCGGTCAGTGCCTGAGCTGTCCCGCTCCCCCCAGCCGGGTTTAGCGGCGGCTCCTCCTGATTCAGGAGCTTTAAACCCGGCTTCAACCCCACCGTGAGGGTTTGGGGTGCACCCACAGCCCCAGCCGCCCCGATTTCCAGGGAAGAGCGGCATTCCCAGCGGGAACGAGGTGCCACTCATGTCGGGGTGGGCAGGTGAGCCCCCGTGGCTCTGTCACCCGCGGGGGGCAGACGCAATCCCGGGTGGGTGTGAGCCGAGCGTGGGGCTGCCACTCGCGGGGGTGTTGAGTTTCTCAGTGCAGGGCGAGGAGCCGAACCTCGGAGCAGGAATTCCCCGCGGGACCCCCGCGCGTGGGTGCTGATCGGGCTGAGCAAACCCGCACCCCTCCAGCACGAATCGGGAGGAACCGGGGGGGGTGTTGGCGGTGCCGGATTCAATTGCGGGTTGAGGAGGAGCGGTTGAATTTTGGGAGGGTCCCCGCTCTGACCTGCGGAGCCGCGGGAGCCCCGGACACGCAGAGGGGTCCCCGCAGCATCCCCGGGGAGCATCCCCGGCGCGGCGGCTGCGGCCGCGCTCCCGCCGTGGGAATGCGGCGATGGGGAAAGA
>VZRZ01000791.1:101251-118866 GCA_013398175.1 Climacteris rufus
CTTAAATCTCATCCCATTCCACCCCTCCCATAGGCAGAGACCCTCCCACTATCACAGGTTGATCCAGCCTGGCCTTGGACACTTCCAGGGATGGGGCAGCCACATCTGCTCTGGGAATTCCATCCCAGCCCCTCCCCACCCTCCCAGAGGGGAATTCCTTCCCAAAATCCCACCCATCCCTGCCCTCTGGCAGTGGGAAACCATTCCCTGTGTGCTGTCCCTCCAGCCCTTGTCCAGAGTCCTTGTGTGTCACCTCCTTCCCTTTTTATCATCATCTCCAGGACTTTTCCCACAGGATTTTCTCTCATCTCAGTCTTCTGGCTGAGATTTCAGCTTGCCCTGAGCACGTGGGGGAAATTTGCTCTCTTTTGGTTCAAGGTTGTTGTGGTTGTGCTCAGAATCCCACCCTGTCCCCTTGGTGGGCTCTGTGCAAACCCATCGCTGTGCAAACAGGATTTTCCAGCAGTCCTGACCTGAAATCCTCCCTCCTGCTTTCCACAGGTGAATCAGATCCAAAAGACAGTCATAGAGCCTTTGAAAAAGTGAGTACCCACCTCACCCTGGGAGCCACAGGGGGTTTGTCAGAATCCTGAATTTTGGGGGTGTGGATGCTGGAGGGAGGCTGGAAATCAGCCCTTCCACAGAGGGACAATCCCTGCCCTGGTCCTGCTGGCCACACTGTTTTTGGTACCTTAATTAATAATAATTTCAACCTTTTTGGCCACTTAGACCCACTGCTGCCTTCAGCTGTACCTCAAAAAGCTCCTGAGGTGTAAAACCATGGAGCAACCTGGACTGGAAGGGACAAGTAATGAATGAATGTGTTAAAAAATGTGTTAAAAATTCGACTTCTGTCTTTTTATGTGTTGGTTTTTACCAACTCTTTGCTCCAGCAAAGGAACAAAACCACCTGGAGATCTCCCCATGGGCACCAGACATGGAGAGAAACATCCAGGAGGGTCAGAAATTGGCTGGTTGGGCAAAAGGTTCTTCCCTTTGGAAGATTTCCTGGAAATAAAAAAGGAGCAAGTGAAAGTTCTTGCATGTTTATGAATAATACATCCATGCTAGGAAGGAGGAGAGGTTGCAGAGCCTTCCTGGCCAGGGAGGTGGGAAATAAGAGGGGAAAACACCCAAATCCCACAGTTTTGTCACATTTGGCCTGCAAAATCTTCACCTTTCCCAGGGTCACAGGCTGTACCCACAGACCTGTGAGGATAACTTCAGTTTTCTCCCAAATATCCCCTTCAATCCTGAGATTTGCTGTTTAGTTACAAGAACAGAGCCAGCGAGCAAAAATAAAACGAAATTACTTTAATATGACAGTAAGTGTTGCAAATTGCTGAATAGCAATTTGAGTTTAGGTTTGACACACAGAGGGGTTGTCGTGGTTTGGGTTGGTTTTTTTTTTTTTTCCCCCCTGAAATTGTTGTTTCTGATCAAATCTGAAAGTAAAATCTCATGTATCACTTAACACCTGAGGTTACAACGTGTTTCTGTCTGGGGGATGTTTGGTGACTCAAGTTTTACCTTGGTCCTCTCTCCACAACCAGAAATTCCTGCTTATTTAAGGGAAAAAAATATGAAAAAAGAAAGAAAAAGGGGGAAAAAAAATCCCAGCCTTTTGCTGTGGAATTGTGTTGCTTATTATCTAGATTGTCCTCATGAAAGATACATTAACTTTTTCTTCCAGCATTCTGTTAAAATTGGAAGAACTTGTGTTTCTGAAATATTCTGTGTGGTTTTTTTTTTCCCCCAGCTTGTGTTAGTTGGTGAAATGAAAGACAATCCCTTTCCCTGCAAACCTGCCTTGTGTTTTAAATCCTGGGCTGGTGAATTCAGGACAGGGAAGGCATTTCCATGTGCCCATGGAGATGCTCCAGGGGCTGGGAGAGCTGGGGGAGAGAGAGGAAAAAGCTCCAGGGAGACCCCAGAGCCCCTTCCAGTGCCTGAAGGGGCTCCAGGAGAGCAACTTGGGACAAGGGATGGGGAGACAGGACACAGGGAGTGGCTTCCCACTGGAAAAGTGGAGATTTGGATGGGATTTTGGGAAGGAATTCCTCCCTGGGAGGATGGGGAGGGGCTGGGATGGAATTCCCAGAGGAGCTGTGGCTGCCCCATCCCTGGAAGTGCCCAAGGCCAGGTTGGAGCACCCTGGGACAGTGGGAGGTGTCCCTGCCATGGCAGGAGTGGCACTGGGTGGGATTTAGGATCCCTTCCCACCCCAACCCTTCCATAATTCCATGGTTCAGGATACTCTCTTATCTGCCCAGCCCTTAGTTCAACATCAAGCTGTTTACTGCGACCTCCTGGCTGCTTTCCAGGCTCAGCAATTCTCTCCAACTTCCTGAATTTCCACTGGCCTGGAAGATGAGAGGTTTTTTTCCCCCCTTTCCTGCCCTTTGGCACCTGCAAAGCTTCACCCTGTGTGCTCTTAACCAGCTTATGTTCCGTGCTGGGGAAGCTTCATCCCCACACCGAGAACAAAAATGTGCCTTCCCTTCCCTCCTGCTTCCCTCTGTAGGTGCATCCCTGGCCAGGAACATTTCTGAGGAGCCCAAGGGTCCATTTTGAGGCTAATGAGATGCAGGAGAGAAATGCAGAGCTTGCACCTCCCTCCCCTTGTCCTGCTGGCAGAGAAACCCCAGCGACAGTTCTGGGATAAAAGTTCCAGATTAATGAAAGCTGCCTTGAGGAGCTCTTCTTATTTCCACTTAGGTATTCCTTCCCCTCGCCCAGGCAGCTCTCCCAAGCCTCTCCCAATTTTATTTTGACCTAGAAAAAAAAGGCTTTTTTTTTTCTTGCTCCAACAGCTGCACTTTATTACATCTTCACTGGTGGTCTTTTATAGTTTATTAGCCAAAGAAACAGATAAGTATAATCCAGACAATTATCATTAGTGGTAATATATTGTAATCAGAGGCACATGGGCAGTAAAATCTCCATTCAGTTGTCCAGGGATTGGAGTTTCCAGGCAAATATTGGGGAATTTGTTAAACCATGTTGAAAAAAAGTAGTAGTAGATTGAGGGGAGGGGGGTGGAGGCTGGTATTGTTTCAATCCTTCTGCTTCTGGGCTCGTAGGGTTATTCACAATTTGGCTTTTTGAGCCCCAAGAAGCCCCTGGCTGGGAATGACTCATTTATTTGCAGGGAAAGAGCAAAGCTCCAGTGAGAATATTGCATTTTTCAGGGGAGGGGTTGGGCGAGAAGCTGGGCAGGAGGGATGGGCTCCTCTTTGGGAGCTGCCTGTGTAATTTCACAGCAGAGCAGCGGATTTGGGGCAAAGGGGGACAAAACCAGCTGGTTTTGGCTTCACTCTCCCAGTTCTTCCCAGCCAAGGCAGGGTCAGGGGTTGGGGATGGAGTGCTGTCCTCTTAGTGTCCATATTGTGTGTCTGTATTTAAGGAAGGAAGCGGCTTAAATGAGCCAGGTGGTTTGGAAATCCACGGGATTTAGGGCCTTTCACGTTGGGAGCCGATTTCCAGGGCCACAGGGACTCGATTTAACAGGCTCTGTCTGAACCTCTCAGAGCAAGGGGGTGGTGTGGTCACCTTGGCGTGGTCCTGTTCCCTTGGAGCATTGTCCTGCTCCCAGAATTGGAGAGGTTTTGGCCATGGGAATGTCCTGGTCACCCTGGCATGGTATCATTCCCTTGGAGCAGCTCCTTGGTATCATTTCCTTGTCCTGCTCCCAAAACTGGAGAGGTTTGGCCATGGGAATGTCCTGGTCAGCCTGGCATGGTATAAATCCCTTGAAGTATTTTCCTTCTCCCAAAACCAGAGAGGTTTTGGGCATGGGAATGTCCTGGTCACCCTGGCATGGTGTCATCTCCTTGGAGCAGCTCCTTGGTATCATTTCCTTGTCCTGCTCCCAAAACTGGAGAGGTTTGGCCATGGGAATGTCCTGGTTGGCCTGGCACAATATCACTCCCTTGGAGCATTGTCCTGCTCCCAAAATCAGAGAGGTTTTGGCCATGGGAATGTCCTGGTCAGCCTGGCACAGTGTCACCCCCTTGGACCATTGTCCTGCTCCCTAAACTGGAGAGGTTTTGGCCATGGGGATGTCGTGGTCACCTTGGCATGGTATAAATCCCTTGAAGCATTTTCCTTCTCCCAAAACCAGAGAGATTTTGGGCATGGGAATGTCTTGGTCACCCTGGCATGGTATCATTCCCTTGCAGCAGCTCCTTGGTATCATTCCCTTGTTCTTCTCCCAAAACCAGGGAGGTTTTGGCCGTGGGAATGTCATGGTCACCCTGGCACAGTGCCACCCCCTTGGAGCATTGTCCTGCTCCCCAAACTGGAGAAGTTTTGGCCATGGGAATGTCCTGGTCACCCTGGCATAGTATCATTCCCTTGGAGGATTGTCCTGCTCCCAAAACTGGAGAGGTTTTGGCCATGGGAATGTCCTGGTCACCCTGGCATAGTATCATTCCCTTGGAGGATTGTCCTGCTCCCAAAACCAGAGAGGTTTTGGGCATGAAAATGTCCTGGTCACTCTGGCATGGTATCATTCCCTTGGAGCATTGTCCTGCTCCCCAAACTGGAGAAGTTTTGGCCATGGGAATGTCGTGGTCACCTTGGCATGGTATAAATCCCTTGAATTATTTTCCTTCTCCCAAAATGAGAGAGGTTTTGGCCATGGGAATGTCCTGGTCACCCTGGCATGGTATCATTCCCTGGAATTATTTTCCTTCTCCCAAAATGAGAGAGGTTTTGTCCATGGGGATGTCCTGGTCACCCTGGCTTTGGCAGGGGTATCACAGAGGGTGCTGCCACCAGGGTGCCACCACCTGGGGGTGGGTGCCAGCCCCATGGGACATCCCAGAGGTGCAATCCCCATATCCCACCATTCCCGTGCTCCCTGGAGCTGCTGGGAAGAGGCAGCCAGAGGCAGCTCCAGGGGTGCTGCACCGGAAGCAGGAAAAGCCGCTTTCATGTCCTTAACGAGCCCCTAATGAGGATTTGGAGCAGCCACATGGCCTCCTAATCCCCGCTTCCTCATCCAGGCCTCTTCATTCCTGTGCCTTTTCCCTCCAGGAGGAAGGGCTGGTTTTAATTTCCCCCTTCCTGGTGGGTGGACAGGCCCTGATGAACGTGTGGGCACGGGCTGGGGAATGGCTGGAATCCCCTCCGTGCTCCAGCCTCTCCTGAGCCATCCTCTGCCTCTCCAAACCTCCCTCACCTCAGCCACTCTTGCTTTCTTTGGCATCTTGAGGCTTCCCAGCTCTGTCATTCCATTTTTTTTACCTGTCCAACACCAGCCATAGACCCTGCCCACTTCCTTTTGCCATCATCCCAAAAATGATTCCGTAGTCCAGCTCATATCCTGCCAAGAGGGTGTTTGAAATGCTTGAAAACAGGGAAATTTAAAAGCTTTACCGTTCTTTTTCCCTGTGCCAAAGCCCCAGCACTTCTTTCCCATTGCTGGCACTAAAGATGGGGCTGGAGGAAGCTGTGGGGTGAGGATTTGGGATGGGGAGGGCGAGGAAGAGATGAGCTGCAGGCAGGGAGGTGATGGGACATTCCCACTCCTTGAGCATCCCCACCAGCCCCATCCAGGGTTTCCCAGCAGGGAGATGAGAAGAATTTTTAATTCCCAAGCCCCAGACTTGTCAGCTGGGCCAAGTAACAAACAGATCTGGCAGCACCAGGAATCCTGGGGACACTTTTATCTCTCCAACCCCATCCTTTAATTACGGGGAGCTGAAGGGAGGCTGGCGTGGAGACGAGGTGGGAACAGGATTTGTAATGCAGAGAATGGGCTGATTTAGATGTTTTCCCAAGGATAACCTGTCATCCCACCAGGAGTTCACTGCCAGGTTCCCCCTCTCCCCCCGCAGTCACCGGCACGGTAATTTGTATTTTCTTTTCGTTATCCCTGCGTATCTCCCCTCACCTGCTCCTCCTAAGCTGCCTGGGCTGTAATCCCCTCTCAGCAGCCTTCCCTAAAAAGTGACAGGGAACAACAGCAGCTTATTCCACAAGCTGCTTTCATGGCAGGAGCTCTAATACCCCGTGTGCTGTTTTACCTTCACGTTGCCACCGTTCCCACCAAATTTTCTCTTGGCTCTGCCACGATTTTCTTTGGTTTGCATTAAAAAAAGGAAGTCTTGGGTTACAGAGGGGATTTGGGAGTGGTTGTGGCTGTCAGACCCCCTCACTCCCTATGGAAGCAGGGGCTGGGAGGAGGATGGTGCTGAGATTATTGATAGGATCAGGTATTAGGAATATTTTTTTCATGGAAAGGGTTGCCAAACCCTGGCACAGTCTGCCCAGGAGTCACCATCCCTGGAAGAGTTCAAACAATGTGTGGATGTGGCACCTCAGGACGTGGTTTAGTGGTGCTGGAGTCAATCTTAAAGCTTTTTTCTAACTGGTTCCATGATTTGTTGTAAACCCCACATCTCCTGCAGGGTTTTCCTCTGTGCACCTCACAGTGGTGGGAGTTGTTCCCTTGCTCCAAGTGCTTGGAATGGATGAGTGAAACAACCAGGAATTGCTCGTGGGACTTCCCTGCTCCTTCCCCTTCCTTGGATCCCTAAAATTCCTGGTTGAGTTGTTCAGACTCCTTTTCCCAAGGGGTGTTTGGCTGTTGCTCCCCTCCTGGCATGGATCCCTGTGCAGCCAGGAGGGGTTGGTGCTGCTTTGGAAAACATTTTTGATTCCCATGGAGGGGGTTCTTGGAGGGCTTGGCTGTGCCTGTGGATGGCAGAGGCTCTGCAGAGCCCCTGTGCCAGGCTTGGCACCAGGAGCATTTGTCAATAACGTGCATGGGATGGTTGTGGAGACACTGGGGCCACATGTGAAGTTCGGAATTCCTCGGAATAACTTGGCACTGGCGGGAGCCCGTCTGCCTCTCCCCCTGCCACCCCTGGCCCTGGCCTGGGGATCATGTTTCTGTCCACACAGGGAGAAAAACCTGGGCAGGACTTGAAGCCCCTTTTCCATGGATCCCAGGGGATTTCACAGCCACTGGGCTCACAGGGAATTCAGGCAGAGGGATTCCTTCAGGGGAGCTTGGCCTCCCTCCGGAGCAGTCCAAGGAAGGGCCGTCCTCCCCCTGCCTGAGCTGAGCTGATCCTGCGTGGAAATTGATCCAGGTGTCTCTGGGGGCTTGGAAAAAGTTCAGTGGGCTCAGGGAGAGCTCAGGGAGAGCTCGGTGGGCACAGGGAGAGCTCAGCTGGCACATCAGTGAGGTCTGGAAAAGCCACAACTGACCCAGTCCTTCCCACTGGTGCTGGTGGAGAAGGACAAACTCAGATATGACAGGGTTGGTTTTGAACTAAAAAAGGGTTTAAATGAGATTCTGGGAAGAAATTCCTCCCTGGGAGGCAGAAATTCCTGCCAGGGAGGCCCTGGCACAGGGTGTCCAGAGCAGCTGTGGCTGCCCCATCCCTGGAAGTGTCCAAGGCCAGGTTGGAGCACCCTGGGCTGGCAAAAGGTGTCCCTGCCCCTGGCAGGGGTGGCTCTGGATGATTTCAGGTCCCTTCCAACCCAAGCCAGTCTGGGATTTGGTGATTCCCAGCACCCAGACTGGAACTCAGGACGCTCCGAGCCGGGCACGGCTGCGGCTCCGGGGAGCTGAGCCCCCCCTGCTCTGGGAAATGCAGCGTATAATCTATGCATTAAAAGTCCTTGTGAGACAGGAGTTGCTGTGCCTACACAGTGACAGCCTCTTCAGATCCAGCCCTGTAGATATTTTTTAAATATCTGTAGATATTTTTTAAAGCTCTGCCGGAGCGCAGAGCCCTTCCATTACGGGCTGCGAAATTGCACCGAGTTGATACTGGGAATAAAAGGGGGGGAAAAAATCCAAATCGAGCCTTTTTTCCTCTTCTAAAACCCAGATTTAACTTCAAAGTGAGTGGAAACTGCGTCGCCGATCGTCTTGTGCGTCCTCCCTCGCTGCTTCTCCCAGGGAAAGGGGCTGGGGCTGGAAGTGGCTGAGCGTGGCTTGGCTGGTGTCTCGTGGCTCTGCCCAGGCAGGAGCACAGGGAAGTGCCAGGGAAGTGCCAGGGCCACCAGGACACCCCCATGGACAGCTGGGTTTGGGTGCCAGCACCAGGCTCAGTGCTTTGGGGATGTCTCCAAGGGTTTTCCAAGGTTTGCAGTGACGGCCACACGGGATGGTGGCTGTGCTCAGGGCACAGCAGGGAAGGGAGGATTGCCCAGCCCCGAGCCAGCGTCTCTGGCATTCCCCTGCCTGGATTCCTGCTGTGGAGGAGCAGCTCAGCTCATCCCCAGGGTCCTCATTCCCTGCTCCTGCCCTGCTGGAGGTGTGGAGAAGTCCAAGGTTGTGTGTCTTTCCCAAACCTCCCCCAGCAGGGCTGGAACACCAAATAAAGCCAGGAGAGCCTCAGGACTGATGGGATTCATCCTTCCCATGGTTGATAACTGGGAGGGATCCCAGCAGAAGCTGAGATCAGGCTGCTGACCTTGTGTGTGTGAGCTGTTGGCAGAGAGCATCCCATACCGAGGAGTCCTGGGATCAAAACATCCCTGGAAGTGCTGCAGGCTGGGTTGGAGTGGGCTTGGAGCCTCCTGGGCTGGTGGAAAGTGTCCCTGCCCCAACCAGGGAGTCCTTAAGGTCCCTTCCAACCCAAACCATTCCATGATTCCACAATCCCAAACCATTATTCCATGAGACCTCTCGACCTGGCCACCCCTTCCCACCCTCCCATCCCTATTTCCCTCACCCCTCTCCCAGCCTATTTTCAGACTTTTTACAGAGGTAGGAGACATTTTAGCAGCCCAGGAGCTGCTGAGGCCGTGCCTGGAGCCTGCTGCACCCAGGACTTGTCACCCATTTAAATATAATGGGGCTGTGTGGGATGGTGGCCATAAAAAGCAATGTCAGGGCAGAGATCTGATCCGCCCTGGGCAGCTGGACCAGCTCCCTGATGACTTTTCCAGGTTGTTCCACATCCCCAATCTGTTGCAACAGAGGGAGAATATCATGGGATAGATATTTGTATTTATATTTATATAGATTTGTTCTGTGCCAGCCTTGGGGGCTGTGCAGGATGGGAGGATCACATCCCTGCATCAGCATCTCGCCCAGGGATGCTCCACACAAAGGCTTGGATGCAAATATTCCCACTTTTCCCTCGCTGCTGCCCTTTGCCCTTTGCAAACTGAGGCTCAGGGATGACAGTTTTCCCTCAGCACCCACCAGTCCAGCCCATCAGCACCCTCTGGAGCCAGCAGAAAATGGGATTTTAATAGGGCTGGAGTGGCTGGGAACACCCGTGGTTCCGCTTGAACCGTGGATTTAGGTCACATCTAAAGCAAATTACAGTTCTAAAGTGACATTTGTGTCTTTTCTTTTTGCTAATGGCCCCCCCTAGATGGATTTATATTTACATTTTTTTCCGTTTAAAGAGATGGGAAAGCTGTTTGTTCCCTCATGGAAGTAAAATCCATCACCAGGCTGCTCAGGCACATTTTCACCACCAATTCCCGGCCTTGTTCCCCCCAAAATCACCCTGGAATTTATAAATATTAAATTAATATCTCCAAAGGGAGCATCACCCACTTGATCCAAACCCCCAGCCCTGGTATCCCCTGGTACAATTTGATTTCCTGGAATTAAGGGAGAAGAGAAATGCTCCAGTTCCTGCTTTTCCCTTTTCTGTCACATTCAAAAATATTCTCTCATCTTCACCATCAGATGTTCATGTTTCCTCAATTTGTAACACATTTTAATAATATGAATCTTTTCCCTTAGCCTGGATAATTGTGGGATGCTGTTAATCCTTCTGGGGAGGGCTCGGAGCTCCTCTTCAGCTGGGTTTGTAACCCAAAAAGAGCAAAAATTTGCTGAAAAAAGCAAAAAAAAAAAAATCAATCAGAAAAAACAAAAAGTTAAGCAAAAAGGCAAAAAATGGCCAAAAAAGCAAAAAATAAAATCAAAAAAGCCAAAGTTTGCAAAAAATTTACCAAAAAAGCCAAAATTTTGCCAAAAAATTACCAAAAAAGCCCAAAATTAACCGAAAAAGAAAAAAAAAATCAATCAGAAAAAACAAAAAGTTAAGCAAAAAGGCAAAAAATGGCCAAAAAAGCAAAAAATAAAATCAAAAAAGCCAAAGTTTGCAAAAAATTTACCAAAAAAGCCAAAATTTTGCCAAAAAATTACCAAAAAAGCCCAAAATTAACCGAAAAAGAAAAAAAAAATCACCAATAAAGCAAAAAAAATGTCCAAAGAAAGTAAAAAATGCTGCAGATGTTATTTACTTTGCACTTATTATGTATTTTTGCTGGATTTTTATTTGAATTTTTCTGCCTACACTTTCTCTTTCCCACCAGGGCCTGGGGAAACAGCCCATTAATGGAGAATATTCCGAATGCTGGGATGGTTTGGCTTGGAAAATCCCACCCAGCTCCATGGGCAGGGAACCTCCTGCTGGACCAGGAGTGCCTTGGGTGCTTCCTGCAGCCCAAACATCCCAGCCCAGCCCCTTCCCATCCTTTTTTCCAGGTTCAGCAGTGTTTTCCCGAGCCTGAACGTGGCCGTGAAGCGCCGGGAGCAGACGCTCCAGGACTACAAACGCCTGCAATCCAAGGTGGAAAAATATGAGGAAAAGGAGAGAACTGGCCCCGTCCTGGCCAAGCTGCACCAGGTACTGAGGTGCCCACGGAGCCACAATCCCAGCAGCATTCCTGGGAAAATTTGGGAAGGGCTTTTTCCCTTCTGTCTGACATCCGCGCCGTGGGATTTTGGAGGGATGTCTTTTATCGATGTAAAAAATCACATTTTTGACAGCACACGAGTGGTTTAAAGCTCACAGCGAAGGGAAGGAGATGCCTTTCCAAGATAAAATGGAATGTTTTCCAAGATAAAATGGAATCAGAGCCCTAGGAGCTCTGGGGATGCTCGGAGGTCGAGGCACAGGGGGGTTCCCCCCGAGCTCTGTGCCTGAGCCAGCAGCTGGATGGGGAAGGGGAACAGATCAGAGCATTTCCCAGCTTTATGTTTGCCACCTGTTCCCCAAATTCGTCTTGGAAAATCGCAGTAATTGGTTAACAGGAAGTTTTGCCAGATTCTTTGCTCTCTCCCAAATTTTAGTGGAATCGTGATGAGTTCGTTGTGGGTTTTTTTAATCAAATCTTCCCCAGCGTTTTTTGGTTTGTTTTTTTTTTTCCCAAAATCTGTCGCTCCAGCAGCACGTGGCTTGATCCTCCTAGGAACAATTGATTCTTGGAGTCAAAGAGAATGTGTTTTTCTGATGAATTTTCCCCCAAAAAATGAAGTTTTGTGTTAAAGAACAGCCTGAACAAAAGAGACCTCTGATTTAACAGTAAGCAGCTTATTTTACTCAGCCTCGGTGACTAAAGCTGGGGCTGGAAAAATGGGAATGCTTTTGTCCTGGTGATTAAGCAGGGTTTAGTTATTTAATTTATTTTTTCCCCTTAATGAACTTCTGATCCAGTTCTCCCCCCCCCAAAAAAAAGTCTTAAGCAAACTCTGTATGAATTTAAACACCTGTGGGAGGGAGCAATCCCCAATCCGGGGTATCCAGAGGGTCTGGATTTGATGGGAAACGGCCTCAACTCATCCAGATATTTAATTATTGAGCTGCAAATTGGCATCAGTTGTTTGCTCCAGGTTTTCTGCTCTTCTGCCCCCTGTGAGCTCCATCCCAGGAGTTTCCCCCATGAGCTCCATCCCGGAGTTTCCATCCCAGGATTTTCCCCTGTGAACTCCGAGAGTCTCAGCGCTCCCAGTTTATGGCAAATGAGGAATTTGCTCTTTTGCCCCTCAGACTGGGACGATTCCAGGCTTTTCCAGCCTCCATGCCATCCCTCTGGCACGCTGTGCCCGTCCCCAGGCCGGGCTCTCCCGCACCCCCTCCCGTCGGAATGGCACCGGGATTAAGTGGCAGACTTGAACCGCTCTAATATTTCACAGCCCACCCCCTCCTGCCCTTTTCCACACCATCCCAGAGACATTTCCCTTTCTCCCCACGCTTCTGTTGAGAGGAGCCAGTTGGGTGCACTGAGCTGAAGGTCACAGTGATGGTGGGGGCAGGATCCTGGAGCGATGCTCCCGGGAAGCACAGGGCGAGGGGACACGGATGTGGCCAGGGATGTTCTCTGGCCTGACTCAGCTCTGGGGCTGGGTTTGTCCATGGTTTTCCCAAGCAGAGAAGGCTCAGCCTCTCTGGGTGTCCCCTGGCTTCCCAGGGTCAGAGCTTGGGTCCCACCAGGTTCCATTGAATGGTCACTTGGTCACACCAGGATCCGTTAACTGGTCACTTGGTCCCACCAGGATCCATTAATTGGTCACTTGGTCACACCAGGATCCATCAGTTGGTCACTTGGGTCCCACCAGGCTCCATTGAATGGTCACTTGGTCACACCAAGATCCATTAACTGGTCACTTGGGTCCTGTTAGGTTCCATTGAATGGTCACTTGGTCACACCAGGATCCATTAACTGGTCATTTGGGTCCACCAGGATCCATTGGGTGATCCCTTGGGTCCCACCAGGCTCCACTGAATGGTCACTTGGTCCCACCAGGTTCCATTGAATGGTCACTTGGTCACACCAGGATCCATTAACTGGTCATTTGGGTCCACCAGGATCCATTGGGTGATCCCTTGGGTCCCACCAGGCTCCATTGAATGGTCACTTGGTCACACCAGAGTCCATTGGATGATCCCATGGGTCCCACCAGGCTCCATTGAATGGTCACTTGGTCACACCAGAGTCCATTGGATGATCCCATGGGTTCCACCAGGATCCATTAACTGGTCACTTGGTCCCACCAGGATCCATTGGATGGTCACTTGGTCCCACCAGGGTCCATTGAATGGTCACTTGGTCCCACCAGGCTCCACTTGATGCCACCAGGATCCATTGGATGCTCCCTGGGGTCCCACCAGGCTCTGTTGGTTGGTCACTGGTTGTCCTCACATCAAAGCTGAGCACCCCGTTGTCCTGGGGTGGCCTCCCCAGCAGGCAGATCCTTTTCCCAGGTTCTGACGCCCTGTCCCTCCGCAGGCCCGGGAGGAGCTGCGCCCGGTGAAGGAGGACTTTGAAGCCAAGAACAAGCAGCTGCTGGAGGAAATGCCCAAGTTCTACAGCAGCCGCATCGATTACTTCAAGCCCAGCTTTGAGTCGCTGGTCCGGGCACAGGTGAGAGCTTGGAACGTGTCTCATGTCCTGTCCTGCACTTCCAGCCCTGGCTGCACCTTACCCCCTGGAATTCCAAGGCTTTATCCACCTGGGAATGCCATCCCCTTGAATTTGGAGTCCTGAGCTCAGGCTTGGGTTTTGTTTGAGGTGTTTGGGCTCATCTGAAGGGTTTCTTGTGGCTCCTGGTGAGCAAGGAAGAGGCTCCTGGCACATCTCCACCCCAAGGATTTGCAGGAAGGGGTGGCTTAAATAACCCACAGCTTTCATTTCCATCCCCCAGCTTCCTTCGGGGACTCGCTGCTGCTCCTCCTCCTCCTCCTCCCTTCTCCTTTGGCTGGAGAGGGATTTCCCAAGCTGTGAACCCCTGGCACCTCATGCCCAGCTCCTGGGGTGCTCCAGCGCTGGCAGGAGGGTGACAGCAGGCTGTGCCCGTGCCCTGGGCGTTCCCCTGCAGCGTTTTGGGGCCGGGAGCTGCTGCAGGGACCGGGGTGCCCGGGGGGGCTGCGGGGAGCACGTGTTCCATCTCACCTCCGACTTGGGGGGGCCTCTCTGCAGAGCTGCCAGCGAGTTGTCTGCAGGCTGATTCACCTACCAGATGGTGCCCATGCTCCCTGCGCCGCAGGGTGGGTGCTGGGGATGCTGTTCCTGCTGTTCCCTCGGCAATCGGGCGTGGGGCTCCCTGTTCCAGCCCGGAATAACCAGAATTCCCGGAGCCACCGGAGTCTCGCTGGTGCTGTCCCCCTGCAGACCCCCTCCTCAATGTTCTCGGCCCTCTCCAAGGGTTTGTGATCCGTGAGGTTCCTCAGGGAGCAGCTTTGCCCCTCTGGCTTCTCCTCATTCCATTTGTTATCCCGATTCCCAAAAAACTTGGGGTGAGGACGTTGGGGTGGGTGCTCGGAGCAGGGAGCAGCAGGGTGTCATTGCTGGGGCTGTTTGTGAGACTCTCCATCCATATCCCTCTTCTTCCTTGGGAATCCTCTGCTTTCTTTCCCATCTATCTGCCCTGCCTCTCTTCAGGTGAGGAATTTGTTGGGAAAACCGAGTGAAATCCCGTTTTTAACACCCAAAAAGGCAGCGTCACAACAAAGCTGATGCATCTCCCGTAGGCTGGACTGAAGCTGCTCCCAGATGGATGCAGCTCACATCCCTCCCTCCCTCCCTGCCAGCCTCCATGGGAGCTGCATCCCTCTTTTCCCCAGCACTGGCTGCATCCTTCCACCCCCGGGGAGGGATGCTGGGAGGAGAGCCTGGAATGTTTGTGCCGAGCCTGGCCTCGGGATCTGTGCCCCCCCTGAGCTCGGGATCTGCGCCCCCCCTGAGCTCGGGATCTGTGCCCCCCCTGAGCTCGGGATCTGCGCCCCCCCGAGCTCAGGAGCTCTGGGAGGCGTTTTCCCATGGAAGTGGCTGCAGTGAAAGGGAAAAGGGAAGTGATTTGCCCAAGGTGATGAGTCAGTGGCGAGGCAGGAATAGCACGGGGAGCCCTGAGTCAGCTCAGCAGCTGCTCACCTGCAGCCACCTGCCTGGGCGGGGAGCTGGGGGTGCCGGGGGCATCCCCATCCCGGGTGAGAGCTGGCATGGGAACACTGCCCAGCCTGTGCTTCCCAAGTTTCCCTCCCTCTGTGCCTCCCTGAGCTGATTTCACATCTAGGGGGGGTCGTGTTCCTCGATGGAATTTCTGTTTCCAGCCTTTTCTGCGGGAACCTCTCCAGGAGTGATGGTTGGGATGAGGCTGGAGGTGCATCCCTCAAGGAAAGGGCTGGAGGGGTGGAACTGCCATCAGCTGGCACTGTCACTTTGGGGTTGCTTGTCCCTGGGTCAAACCCACTATCCAAAGAGTAATTTTCCCTAATTTTTGGCCTTGGAGAAAGCTGGGAGCTAAACAAGACAAATTGTGTGACAGTGGCACTGCCCAGCCCCACGGTGAGCTGGGGAGGGAGCAGCTGCCTCTCTGGGCAAGGGAAGGACCCTGCTCCCAACCTCCTGCATGGCTTTGACCCAAGGAGACCCTCCAAAGCCTCCTGCCCGGGCGGGCCAGTTCCCATGGCACAGCCTGGCCGCGCTCCCGGGGCCGGGTGTCTCCTGACGCCGGGACATGTCCCGAGCTCGCAGGGCTGGAACATTCAACACCAAATTCTTCTCTCCACCCACGGGCTCGGGCCAAGCCAAGGGAGGCAAATATTTCCCTGGCTGGGGGCTTTGAAGTGGCCACATGGAGATGAAAGGGGGGGATTTTGGAGGTGTCGCTGGTGTGAGGCGTGAGCAGCACTTCCTTCCCGCTCGCTGCTGCGTTTTCCAGCTAGAAAACAGGAGATTCCTTTGGGCTTTAGTGAAGTGGGGGAAAAGATGGGGCAGAGATGTTGCTGTGGGGTGGGGGAACCCAGCCCTGGGTTTGTTTTGGGTAGGGCTGCCCCAAACTGGGGCGGCCGCTGCCCGGCTGGGCCGTGGTGCCCGGGATCTATAGAAAATGCGCGGAACACCGCGTCCCCAAACAGAATTAGTTCAGGACAGGTGGACCCAGGGCCCTTGGCTCGGGCTCAAAGGCGAGTTGGAGATGGGATTTGATGGGATGGGGACGGAGCATATGGTATCCATAGCTGGAAAAGTACTGGGCTGGAGGGAGCAGGTAGAGCAGGGCGAGCTGCCTGCAGGGTGATGGGTTCCCCACTGTCACTGTCACAGTTTGGGGTGCATCCCCTCCCTGGTGCTGCCCCCGTGGAGACAGGGAGGGTTTTCACTCCCTTTTCAGCAGCAGAAGCCGTGGGGGGATCAATGCCAGTGGGATTTTGTTGATGGAGCTCGGGAGACTCGGCTGGCGAGGCACGGCAGCGCCCTGGATGGGGCCAGCTGGGCCTGCACTGGGGCCTGCTGGGGGAAAGGAGCATCCCCAGGGACACCCAGCAGGCCCTGGGGACAAGGGGTGTCCCAGGGGAAGGGATTGGTGGCTGTGGGATGTGGGCAGCACTGCAGTTCGCTCTGCTCTGCCTGCTCAGTGCAGTGTGGGTGCTGGGGGGCAGTCCTGGGGAAAATCCTGGGGGATAATCCTGGGAGCAGTCCTGGGGGTAATCATGGTCAGGGGAAATCCCTGGGGATAGTCCTGGGATCACACCTGGCGAGGGGGCAGTCCTGGGGGCAATCCTGGGGGCAATCCGAGGGGACAACTGTCCCCAGTTCTGGGGAGCAATCCTGGAGGACAGTCCTGGAGCCAATCCTGGGCACTCCTGGGGGACAGTTGTCCCCAGATCTTGGGGACAATCCTGGGGGCAGCATCTGCCTCCAGCCCTGCCACCCCAGCAGGATTGGTTCCAAAGCACCAGCACCTTTTCTGTGCTGGAATTGGCAGTGCCACCGGGCCGTGTGTGACTGAGCTGACCCCAGGCTGGGCACAGGGGATGTGGGGGGCTGCTCCAGGGCTCTGACCCCCGCCTTGGCATCCCCCACCCCGGATCCATGCTCACCACAGCATTGCTGAGGCATTTTAGTGGTCACAGGTGGGGTTTTTTGCATCCCTTGCTTGTGAGCGCCTTTGGGGGCTGTTTGGGGTGACCCAGCTGTGGGTCTGTGGACTGGGAGGAGTGCAGGGATTTCGGGGCGCCCCTGCCAGCTCAGCCCTGTGTGGGGTTCGTTAGTCACTGTGTAAATGAGCAGCGCTGTGACTCAGCTGCGTGGGGAGCCCCGGCCACGGAGCAGCCCCCGGAGCCCCGGCATGGACAGGCCTGGCAAGGGGGGGTTCAGGCAGCCGGGGCTGGAATGTGGGGTCACAACATCCCCCCTCGGGCCTGCCCAAAATCAGCGTGGTTTGAGCAGGATTAGGGGAGCTGGTCTCCATGGAGACCGTGTGTGTCTCCGCACTGGTGCTGCTGGAGATGCTGGGGCCCCTCTGGGAAATGGGGGCAAGGCTGGCACTGCCCACCCTGGGGGGCAGCGCTCCCCAATCCCTCCTGATGGAGGTGGGGGGACGTCCAGGACAGGATCCTGCATCTCCTGCAGCGCTGGGGCTCCTGCAGTGGCACCTGGGGGTCCAACGGTGCCAGGGGGCCTGTGGTGCCTGGAGGTTCTGCAGCTCTGGGGGTCCCACAGGCAACACTGGGGGGGTCTCGTAGCACCAGGTGTGCCCCAGGTAGGGCTGGGGGTCCCCCAGCATCAGGAGTGCCCTGGGTAGGGCTGGGGGTCCCCCAGCATCAGGAGTGCCCTGGGTGGGGATGGGGGCCCTGCAATGCCAGGGGTGCCGTGACAGCCAGGATCCCACAGTACTGGGAATCCCACAGGCAGGGCTGGGGGTCCCACAGAGCCAGGGGGTCCCACAGAGCCAGGGTTCCTGCAGGCAGGGCTGGGGGGTCCCACAGAGTCAGGGGGTCCCACAGGGCCAGGGTTCCTGCAGACTGGGCTGGGGGGGTCACACAGGCAGGGCTGGGGGTCCCACAGAGCCAGGGGGTCCCACAGAGCCAGGGGGTCCCACAGAGCCAGGGTTCCTGCAG
>VZRZ01000792.1:0-64236 GCA_013398175.1 Climacteris rufus
CCCCTCATGGGGCTGCCCATGGGTGTTTTCCTCCTTCAGGTTCAACATCCTGGGGGCTGCTTCGCCGGACACCGGCCAAGGGCACCCAGGGGATCTGCTTCTCCTGGGAGAGCTGCTGCCTCTTCAAAGAGCTGCTGCATTCTCAGAGAGATGCTCTCCTGAGAGTGGCCACGCGAGGGCTTTGGCTGTATAAGAGCCCTCAGGGCCACTGCACAGAGCTGTGTCACAATGGCCATTGGGCACGATGCCACCGTGGGTGACAAAGGCCTGGTGGGCACAGTTGCCCTTGTCCCAGAGGCCTGGCAGTTTCCATGGAGACAGCCTGGCTCACAAAGAACTTTTTTAGGCTTTTGCCCCTCTACTTTACCTACATTTGTTCCTCTCCCAATGACTTGCAGGTCTTTCTTGTCCCACCTTGTGTTGCTCCCCTAAAGAAGCCCAAAGAATCCCTGTGCCTTGCCAAAGTGCTTTTCCCAACCAGCCCACCATGTGTCCCAGCCCTTGGCTCCCACTTCAGGTAGAAAGATCATCAGGAAGGCAAAAACTCCATTAGCACTTAATCTGGCCAGTACTGTAAAAGACAATAAAAAGTGTTTGTTTAAAAAGATTAGCAACAAAGGTGGGCCGAGGAAAATCTCCCTTCTTTAATGGATGCAGGAGGGGTAGGGAATATCGTTATGAAGGACAAGGAAAAGGCTGAGGTAGTGAATGCCGCCTTTGCTTCTGTCTTCAACAGTAAGATGGTCTATCCAGAGGACAGGCAGTCCCCTGAGCTGGCACACAGGGCCTGGGAGCAGACCAGGCCCCTTGTATTCCAGGAGGAAGTCATGAGTGACCTGCAGAGCCACTGAGACACTGACAAGTGTCTCCACAAGGATGCTAAGGGAGCCAGCAGAAGAGCTGGCTGAGCTGCTCTCCATCCTTTATTATCAGGTCTCTTCTTTCAAGTAACAATGAACAGGACAAACGGAAACAGTCTCAATTTCCACCAGGGGAAGTTTGGACTGGGTATTAGGAAAAATGCCTCTGTGGAAAGGGTTGCCAAGCATTGGAATGGGCTGCCCAGGGAGGTGGTGGCGTCGCCATCCCTGGAGGTGTTCAACAAAGGACTGGATGTGGCACTCACTGCTCTGGTCTAATTAACAAAGGTGGTGATTGGCCATAGGCTGGTATTCTCTGCAATTCTGTGAGAAATGAAGCAAACCCCAGGTGGGCATTGACTTCGTGGAGCTGCCGATACTCATTCTGAGGAATTTCCTTCAGGAGCAATCACAGATCACATGTGTGGAGGGCACTAGAAATCTAATGGGATAACTGAGCTCTTCACTGCAAGTTTACCCATCAGTTGGTGTTTGTGATCTGGCTCCAGCTTTCCCCTCTTGTTGCTCTCAATGGCCCAAGAGTGAGTTGGTCAGTGAGTTTGGATGGGAAACGATTTCTTTGGAAGCTGCTTGCAGCTACAGAATCACAGAGTCATAGGTGATAGGGGAGACCCTCAGCTCCTCAGCCCTGGTGATGGCATGAGAGGTGCCAGACTGTGTGTGACAGCCACCACCCTTTGTCACAGCAGAACCTGGAGCTGGGGACACACCTGTCCCAGGTATCCCCGTTTTTCTCCTCTGCCTGTGCTCCCTCCTGGGTTCCACCTGAACTCTGCAAGTGTCAGGTGAGTTTAGAAGCATCTGTGAATGCCAACACCTGGATTTGTGCCAGGCAGTGTTGGGCAGTAGCGTTTTTGGAAATATTAATGAAGTTCTGGGTGCAGGTGAGTGTTATTTGCCTTGCACAGCTCAGGGACCAGGTGTCCCTCTCCTCACCTTCCCTACAAACAGCATAGGGACAGGAGCCACCAACTCTTACTGAAATGTTTATTAAGATTGAACTTCGGAACAACGGATTGGAACACAATGTCTCGTGGAGTAGAATATTTCTAAATTGATTTTTTTTCTATGCATAAATGAAAAAAAAATCAAGATTATACAAAAAGAACAGAAAGTGCAGAACACAACAAAACAGTTCTCATGCAACAATTTTGTTTAACCTTTAAACAGAAAATAAGCTCAACAGTGTAGAAATAAAAATCATACACACGTTATGCCGTCTACGCACTCAAACATTCATCTGTGACATCACTTTTCTTTATCCCTTTTTCCTCATAAAACAACATTATGTGTTTAACACATGCTTATAAACATTGCTAAACTCAGCAAGAGCTATTATAGTGCCCCAACTTAATAAGTTGATAAAAAAGTAGTTGTCATATGGCCAGTTCACAAAGGAACTAAATATTCTTTTTTTTCTTTTTTTTTTTTTATTTTTCCCCGCTATGAGATGCCTATATGCAGCTTTCTAGTAATACGAGGCATTTAAAAGAAGCTGGTCATTTGGCTAGTTAAAGGACTTAGTGTTCATGTTACATCAGGAAAAACAAATTCACACTGGGAACTGCCAATTTGTTGAGAGAAAAGTCTGGATTTTGGGGTTATTTATTACAATTTGACTGTTGCTAAGGACTGAGTAGGTGCAGAGTAAGTAAGGTGACGCTGAGTTTGACTACATGCTCCAGAGCTTCACCCCAAACTTCCAAATTTAAGAATAAATGTGCTAGAGCAGGTCAAATTGAATCATGTCCTGCATTTTCCCTAAAATTTTAGCAGGTCGCAAGGGCATCAAAAGCCCTTTGATTACAGCAGATGCTCTCTTTTGGTGGGGGATGTCTTTGTCCCTCCTGGGCACCCCTTGTGCTCCCTGGGGTGAAGGAAGCTGAGCTGGAAATTCAGGTGAAGCTGCTTGGGCTGAGGAACCAAACCTAATTGGTTTTCCAGGAGGTGATTTTAATTTAAATGACAGAAAAACCTGGAACACCTTAACGAGCAGGTCAGCAGGTGCGAGCGCCATGTCAGGGAAAGGAATTGAGCCTTTCTGTTGTTTTTTTAAGGCAGTTTCTGAACTGCTGAGCCTCAAAATCAAACCCCAGTTGGTGTCTGAGCTGCTGCAGCTCCTTTGGATGCAACATGACAAAGAGAAAACTTTGGGTAGCTCCACTTTTTCCAAATGACCATTTTTTGACGTGCTTTACGAACGTTCAGCTTTGTCATTTAAGGAAGGAAAACAGCTAAAGGACTCTCTGAAACCATAAAGTTTCTGCAAAGAAAAATAAAATTTGGTATTTCTTCCACACAGTCATTAATTACATTTCTGTGCAACATTTGGTGTCCGTTACATTTATTTGGCCTATTCAAAGGAAACGAGGACAAAACAGCTGCAAAGGAAACTGACTTCTCTTCCACGACAGACACTTCAGACGCCGAAGCTGCTACATGTGCTTGGAATATCATGCAGGAGTTTGTTTGTTCATTTAAATAGGATACGTATTTATAGCTGAGCTTGTCTCACATCAGACTAGGATGAAGGAAATCTGGAAGAACTCAGTTGAAAACACTGTGGAGAACAGTGACACACAACCCCCAGAGGTGTTTTGGCCTGAGCAGCGTGTCTGGAAATGTACAAACACACAGGTACACACACACACACATCCCTAAAACCCCCAAACCTCAGCACTTGCCTCCTGTACTTCCCTCCTGCCCAGATGTCCCAGCTCTCCCAGGAACAAAGTGTGACTTTCTCCACCTTTACTCATAACTGTGACCTCAACCTGCGTGGCTGTGAGACCTGGCAGCCAGGAAAATGCTGCTTGGTGTGGTGGATGCTGGAGGAAGCCAAACTCACCCTGGACCAAGGGCAGGGGACGCGTTCCTAACGGTGGAACCGAGGGTTTAATGAGGTACCTGCTTGTTGCTGCTGTCATTCCAAGTGCTGGGGGGTTCAGATCAGGTGGGAGAGGGATAAGAAAAACTCAGTCCTTGTCTCTGAGGAAAACCCCAGGCAGCCTGTTCCATCCCAGAGTCTGAGTGCCAGCATTGGCAGCAGCAAGAAAACCAGGAGGGTAAATTTGCAGCCTCCTCCTTTTCAAACCGATGCGCTGGGAATATTTCAGAGCCTAGAAAAAGGCTCTGAGTGGAAGGGGAAAAGGACACTGTGTGTTTCAAGGAACACAAACCTCTGTTGGATTTACTGGCTTCCTCCCTCCTGATGATGAACAACCCCTATCTTTCCACAACTGCTCAGAGCCACTGCCAGCAAACCACCAGATGCAGGTTATTAAAAAGCTATTTAGGCAATAAATCTCTACAAAAGCCATCTAAACAACAGAAAGAGAAACATTCCTAAGAAATTATTGCTTCTGGAATCTGAAATTGCCATCCACCACCAGCACAGATCTGAGTGCATTCTTGGAATAACCCAACAGGGCCAAACCCACACTCTGCCTTTCCGAGGGGTGGAAGGTAAAGCTCCTCTGCTCTCACACAGAACATCTCCAGACATGCAGCTGATTGACCACAGCCCTCGAGGGTCTGAGCACCAACAGTGCCTCATGTCACATGTCACTGCAGCAGAACAGGTTAAAATTGTTTATAGTATCCAGCAACACAGAACCGAACCACTAAACCTTACTCCTACTGCAGTGAAGGTCCAATGGGATGACTTTGACTAGGCAGTAATACACACAAAAAATGATGTTTGTTCTCACCAGGAATAACAAGAAAAAAGCCACTTCAAACCTCTCTTCCCACAACTTCTGCAATAAACACATAAAACTGTACTACTTTACCTTTAATTGTGGCCAAAAAAAAAAAAATCTGTATCAAAAGATAAGGTAAGAGACAGATAAAGAAAGAAATAGATCATTGCCCACTCTACCCTGAGAAGTGCTGGGGCTAGAAAGAAAACTCTCACATCCAAGGAAAAGCCCTCGGGAGACCTCAGCGTGTGAAGCCAGCGCGGGGGTTTCCCAGGCTGGCCCAGGGACAGGAGGAGATGCTTTGGCTGGGGCTCCCCAAGTTAATTTTTCTGGCAACACTACAAATACTTCAGCGCGTTCACAATGAATAATTATTTCCTTTGCCTTTACCAGGGAGTGAAATCAGCTTCCTGCCATGGCAGCGTGCGTATTCCTGCATTATGAGCCCCATAAACAACTCCAAACACAGATTTTAACATCCAGTTCCTAGAAAGGAGGCCATGCCAAATGCTGTCCGTGACAAAACTGGCCCTGCCCTGCCTTTACTTGAAGCCTCTGGGTTTGAAATGCTGTTTGGAAGATCCTTCCTCCCTCCTCGCCCTTCCCTGGCTGAGAAAGCTCCAGAAACGTGGGTGAGCTCACCCCCAAAATGGTTTCATGTTCCCTTTGTGGGGTGTGAAGTCAGAGGGAGCTTCAGCCTCTCCTCCCTTTCTGCAGCTACTTGGTCAGTGTGATGGTGCAGTGAAAGAGATCTTGGCTTAGAAAGTGCAAAGTGGAGTAATGAAGATTTGATCCACGCTGGTCCATGGAACCCTTGGGAAAAGGGTAAGGCTGGCACTGGTCAGAAGATGCAGGTTTTTAAACTGTTGAAGAATGTTTCCAGCAATAGAGATTAAAATAAGGAGTACTTGACAGCAGTCATTTAACCAAAAGCAGAATCTTCAAGGAGCTTCACAACTAAAATATTAAAGCCACTTTAAAATGTGTTACTCAGCGTGTAACTTACACGAATGCCAGTTCTAGGATGAAACACACTTGTCTCTTACACATGAACATCACCAGAATATATTAAATGTAACTGAGATGATAAAATTCAGGGCAGAATTTCAGCTAAAGGATTTCTCACAACTCCTTTTTTCAGTAAGGTCTCACACTCTTCAGTAGTATTGCTCCCCTGGCTGAACACAGTTCACAGTATGTGTTCTAAATAAAAAAATATTCATAGAAAAAAAAGACTTTCTCAAGACACTTGGAAAAACAAATATAACCCCTCAGTCCTGTGTGATTGCATGTACTTCAGTGCTCTGTGATGTCACCGGCCTAAAAACATTGTCACCCTTGATAGCAGAGGCCATCGGTGTTGACTGGAAGCCTTCAGCTGAGAAACCCATGGATGCCACCAGGAACTGGGAAAAAATGCTGGCCTTCGAATACACCCAAACATCCACTTCTTAAATACTCTGACAATTCAAGTAATTAATTAAAAACTGCTTTTCATTTTGAATTATAGCTTCTTTGTCTGAATGCCTGGATTGCAGCATGATTGACACAGGCGTTTGAAAGTCTTGGAGGAGGAGGAGGAGGTTGAGGCAGCAGGAATCTCACACTGTGCTGTGTTTGCCTGTCCAGCACATGGATCAACGGCAGCCCGGGGGTCCCAAGCCAGAATGAGTCAACAGCATCATAAACACTTCTTACAAATGACAAATGGAAGTTTGGTTTTGAAAGTTGCTTTAAATGGCTGCTGGATAATGATCCAAACTTATTTTTAATCAGGTTAGCACAACTCTTTCAAGCTCTTTCCAGAAAATATCTTTGCACTGCGGCTGTGTCCTGAATCACAGAAGGGGACATGGAGGATGCGCTGACGACATTGGAACGGCAGCTTAGAAGAGCTCTGGCCTACAATTCCTCCGACACAGGGACTGGAACAGCAACATTTGAATTTTAAGGCCTAAAAACTGTTTCTGACACAGATTTTGATACACCCAGACTATGCCATAAAGTGACAGAGGTAGGCCTTGGGTTCTCCTTGTTGTACTGACCCCGTGCCTTTACCTCGGCTGCTGCGTTCCCAGCCAGGAGCTTAAAGGATCACAAAAAGTGCAATTTATCATTGACTTCCTTTCCCTACGGAAGAGAATCCACCCCCTCCCACGAAGCTGACCCCAGAGATGCCCTTTCTCTCTGGCAGCTTCTTCCAGAGATGATCAGGTTTAAATGCCAAGAAAACCCCCAAGTTCACCAGCACGTGAAACTCTCAGCTTAAAATTGTCACAGCGTATTCCAACGACATTCATAAAATGCAGCACTTGTGATAAAAAAACCTGTGAGTGCTGGTCACCTCTCCCAGCTGCTGCTCCTTCCATCTACAGCTGACATCCAGCACCCAGTGTCACCCTCTCTGACGAGCAGCAGATTTGGGAGTGGTTGTGAACAGTATGACTAAAAGAATTCACGGCAGTTTCTTAGAAACTGCAGTAATCGCTTTTGTTTTTCTTGAAAGTAATTGCAAATAAAAGGATTCTGTAGAAATTGCACTAACAAAAATGTGAAGTCTAAAATTAACGTAGCTGTCAGACCAGTAATATCATGCTCATGAAAAAAATTGATTGATGTCTAAGCATTTGATTCAATTATTACACTAGTGAAATCTGAAATGTTCAGACAAAAAAATGGCAAGAGACTATAGGTCGAGATAGCTTCCATTTTCCGTTACTTTAAAAACAGCTGAAAACTTAATTTTTCTAACTGCTAATTGTATACACTGTGAGTCTCATGCAGATTAATAAAACTTATTTGAAATCTAAATGTATTCTTAATAAAAAAGTGTTCAGAAATGACGTTTCTAAGTTGTAGAGAAAGCAATTAGCATCAGAGCGACCTGCTCAAACCTAGAGGAAGGACTACGGAATTTCATTTACATTTTTGCACGAAACTGCCTTTTCTTCTGCAAATTTCAGCTACAAGTAGTGAAGGTCCGGATTTGCTTTCCTGGAAAAAAACCAAAAAACACAACAAAAGTTCTTGATCCTGCACCTGCACTCCTTGGAATGTGGGTGAACAAGCAGCGGCGGTCTCACACGGCCGACTCGCCCTCCGGCTCCGCCGCCGCGGCTCCTTTGCGCGTCAGCTTCAGCACCGTCGGCTTCTCCGCGCCTGCGCCACTGCCCTCGGCCGCCTCTGGAGGACCCAGTCCCTTCTGCTCTTCCTTTGGCTCTTCGTTGACTTCGGGGTAAATCACCAAGAAAGTAGCTGTCAAAAAACCCAGGAAGGACCCCACCGAAGCCACCATGGGGATGACTCTGACCGTGCCGACCACGTCCACCACGCCGCCTAGCGCGGAGGCCACGAGGATCTGGGAGATGTAAACCTGGCACGACAGAATGGCGCAGTCGATGCCAAAGCCTCGCTTCGAGTTCCCGGGGCTGTGGTGAATGTACTGGAAGAAGACAAGAAACGTGGTAGGAGGTAAAACAATGGATGAAAGCAAATATGTAAACAACAGAACTTTCCTTGAATTTCCCAGTCCTGTGATCGATCTTTGTGCATCACCACGACACAACTCCAGAGCAACAGCCTCCTCATCTGCTCATCAACAGCCTCCTCATACTGCAGCACGAGGCAGGTATTGACTGGGTCACTTCTAGCCCAGATCAGCTCCAAGATTAGGTTTTGTAAAAACAATTTTACATAAAACATTTGGTGTTACGTGAAACGATATTTTTATGATCATAAAAAGGAACCGCCCTCTCAATTGCAATGCAGAAACTTGTAATAAATTATCTTCCTGTAATTTGTAATCCAAATGGAACAGTGGTAAAAAATGAGAAGTAAAACCGTCCCCCCCTGCCAAGCCAACTTGATGCCAGGAGCATCTGATTTAGCACCAGCTCCTGCTATTTATTATCCATTCAAGCTTTGGCACACATCCCAACAAAGCAGGTACCTTCAATAATGGGATTTAATAAATCCGTTTTGCCACTGTGATCTTCAGAGAATCATGAATGTTCTGCTTTGATTCAAATATACACTCCAAATATTCCACTTACCTGTTTAATCTCATGGTATTGTCCCAGAAGCGCGTAGGGGCAGTAGGAGATGCTCATGGAGACTATTCCCATGGTGCTGATCATTATCATGGTGACATACACGTTGGGGAACATGGCCATCACTGCAGTGCCAAGGGAGAAACCCAGCGTGCCCAGGATGTAGATCACTTTTATGCTAAGGTCATAGTTGTCCAAGTATTTCTGCAACAAGGCTGCAGAGATTAAAAATAAAACAGAAATAATAGAATCATAGGTTTGGATTGGAAAGGACCTTCAAGATCATCTCGCTCCAACTCCCCTGACCATGGGCAAGGACACTTTCCACCCACCCAGGTTGCTCAGAGCTCCATCCAGCCTGGCCTTGAACACTTCCACGGATGGAGCATCCACAGCTTCTCTGGGCAACCTGTGCCAGGGCCTCAACAACCCCAAAGGGAAGAATTTCTTCCTAATATCTAATCTGAACCAACTCTCTTTCAGTTTGAAGCCATTTCCCCTCAAGTGTCAGTTTACTCACTAAAGTTTTAGGGGATTGATGTGGCCATGGCAGCTTGAGACGCCGTTTTGGGTTGTCTGAGCAGTACAGCCCAGCTCTCACTGGGAACCTGGTTCAGAAAGAGATACTGAACTGTGCAGACATGCCTACAACCTGCTGCAAAAGGCAGAATTTATTTATGGCAAAACCTCTCAATTTCCAAGTCTATTCCAAGCCCAAATTATCTGCAGAATGACTTTCAGAAATACATATTTATAATTTTGATTTTAAAACAGTCTTTGCCAAAACCCTCTTGCATATGCTTAAATCTTCTACCAGGCATGATGTTAGTTTCCTGAAGGCTTGTTAAATGCCACTTAGTATCTCTTGAGTTCATTTTGCGCTTTATGCCACTTAACCATCTGTTCATATTTCCACCTCTACACTTGGAGAAACTTTTTAATACTGATTCTTAAAGAAGCCCTTCCCCCTATGACCACGTGAAATACTTCTCCAAAATATCCTTTACCCCAAACTAGGAGGTGGATGTGAACTGACACAAAACTATTGTGGGAGGGCCAGGAGCTGGACTCGCTGATCCTTGTGGGTCACTTCCAACTCAGAATATTCCATGACTCTACTTTTATCCTAGAAATACACGTACGAGCTGCATGCCACCATGTGATTGCACAGTCTCTTACCTGAACAAACGGCAGCAGTAGCAGCATAAATCACCAGCCCCCAGCATCCCATCTGAACTCCTGCATTGTAGGCGTGCAGCTCAGTCGAGTTGGAAGGGGCCTGCAACAGCCACAAACACAAACATCGCTTTCTTGTACTGAGATCATCTCAAAAATGAGGAACTCTAAGCAGGTCTGCCCGTGGGAACTGCTCTCTTACCTTTGGATCGCCCTGGAAGATGACCTGTCCCATGAAATCCGTGTAGAACACGGCTTCAGCAATGATGGAAAACCAAGTCAGGAGGTGGCAGACGCACAGCCTCAGCAGCTCCTTGGGCATCTTCAGCATCGACAGCCACAGGAGCCTGACGGTGGTTTCGGTCTCGCCCTCTTCGCTCTCCGTGTCGCCGCTGGAGTTGGTGGTGCCGCTCTGGTTGCGGTGCCGGCAGCGCTGCCGCTGCCGTTTCTGCATGTCGTAGATGTCGTTCATGCTGCGCGACGACTTGATGAGGACGATGGCGTTGGCGCGGCGGAAGCGGTACCGGTGCGAGCCGATCTTGCCGTAGTAGGAGAAGGTGTAGGACGGCTGCCGGTAGAACATGTGCCTGCGCCTCCGCATGGAGTTGGAAGTGCTGGATTGCTTCATGCCTATCCTGGCGTGCCCGTTGAGGAACTCTTTTGGTAGGGAGCCGTTGATGTTTGGGACTTTGTCTTCATTTAAACGATTATCAAGCAACATTTCCTCCTCTTTCTCATTTTCCCTGAGGAAAGCAGACAGGTGGTTGAGTTTGGACTTCATGATCTCCTGGCTTGTGTTGTGGGGAGTGTTTGGATATGAAGCGTCCTGGAAAATGGAGGGTTCGATGTCACGCAGGAAAAGCAGCTCCGATTCAATTTCCAAGGTGGCATCGGGCATGTGCAGAACCGAGTCACTCTTGCTTCTCACAATGTTCACCTCAAGGAACTCCATATTGAGGTCATGCTCTGACTGAACCTCATCATGGAACATGGAAGTTCCATACGGCTCTTCCTCACTAATTACATTCAGTCGATTCAGAGGGGGGAGACTGCCACTGAATTTGGCACTGGAAAGTGTGTCTCCTTCGTCATCGATCCTGTCCTGCTGAGGGTTATATTGCTCTTCTTCAATGCTAAAAAGGTGGAGAGCAACGGAGACAGAGAAAATAATGGCTGCAAAGAAGAAAAGGACTTGCTCTTGAGATTTAAAAATGCTACCCAAGAAGGTCTGTGTCCAGTCCAGCCCTCCTAACATATAACCAATCGCTCCTCCAAGACCTGTGCAACAGAAAAAAAGGAGAAGTGAGTTCAGGAAAAATCAATTCAGCCACACCTTGGTCATCAGGAGACTGAGCAGCTGCCAGAAACATCTCAGCTAACTCCATACCAGCTGAAAACGCGTGGATGTTCAGGGCCATGTCTTGTTCTTCACTGTCCACCACATCCAACAAGTAGGCCCGAATTGGCCCTTCGGTCGCGTCGGCGCAGAAGTCCAACACCACAACCCCGAGCACTGTGAGAACTATTCCAATGGGCTGCTTGTCCGGGACGTCACCAATAGCCAGACCTGAGGTAAAACAGGAGAGCAACAGGAGCATGTCACTGAGAAAGGGAAAACTCCTCAGAGCAAGCTTAACCCCTTAAGAGAGAGGTGGCCAACACCATCACTGCAAACATTCCTTTACGGAGCAAAATGGCAATTTCAACCCTTTGGCACAGCTTCATGGAAAGTCTGGGACAAAGATTATGTTTTATGTTCGTAAGAATGACATTTATCAAAACGTTATTTTTAAGGCATCTCTGGAAGCATTGGATATTATTTCATATTCCTCCCATGTATTTTCCTTCAGATGCTGAGGGCTGTTTTTATAAGAGACAGCCATGGTGGGAGAGGGGAGCATCCAAAATGCCATATTTCATCTGTCAGTTACATCCACAGGTAACTGCACTGCTGGCAGCACTCCTGACATGATGCTTAACATGCAGTGGTCACAGTACACCAGGATTAAGTGAAATTTAACCCCTTCACCTCTCTCTTTGCTTTTCTTAGCCATTCCTATTTTTTAGATCACTTTTTCTAAGCAAAACTTTTAAGGATGAAGCAACATGGAGGTATTTTGCATTGCAAAAGGATCAGTCAGCTTCTGTTGACAGCATGGGATGAAATGTTTTTTGTCTAGAGAGTAGAAAGGCAGCATTAGCACAGAGCTGGATAATTTGTCATGAGCTGGAGCAGTGACAAAAGCACAAATTACTTGAATCAGAGAGATTTAGAAGTTACACATGCGAGGCTGATAAAACCATTAGTGTAACTGATTAAAATGTCTGTGGAAGGAGATGAACTGGCTAAGCCAGCAAAAATCATCTAAATCTCAAGCGCTGATTCCTGCGTCTTGAATCCTCATTTATACCAAGCCCTTTGAAGGCTAAAGGAGTTTATAAATGTTCCATGCTCAGCTGAACCCTACAGCAGAAAACACCAATGGTGTCAAGTGCTTTAGATTTGCTGGAAACCTGAACAGGGCAGGAGAGAACAGGAGTTGAGTAAATTGTTCGCCTGGGACATGGCTGCATCACGATTAGGATTAGCAAACCTCTGTGCTTCTGGTTCCCCTCCCTGTGACTCCTACTCCCAGAGGCCACATTATGAAAGAGGGTCTGGTACAGTTTTTGCAGCATCTCCTGTTGCCCCAAATTGCAATTAGGATTGCCAAGTAACTGGAGACTGAGGATAGGAAAGGGAAGAGGAAAAATCAAAGACAATATTTTGTGCTGATTTATTAGAAAGCTTCAAAATAAGCCTATAAACTGAGCATGAGGTTTGCTTTCCAGTATGGATGGCTCCTGAGCTGAACTGTTGTATGGAACTGAGAGCTTCTTATCACTTAAAATCTTGTAAGAAGGCTGCAGTTTAACATCTTGCAAACTGGAGGAAGAGGAGTAAGTCTTGGAGACACAGCAACTAAGGTCAGTTGATGCCATATGATAGCAATTCAAAGAAATAATATTTATTGTTTGAGTAAATTAAAAAAGGATAAGCTAAATGCCATTTATCTGGATAGTTTGTCCACCGCAGTTTGCAGAAAATTGAAGCCAATCATGGCATTCCAGTCTGGCTTTAACAAGCTGAGCCAAGGTAACATTCCACTCATTTCCCTCAATTAGTAGACCTGTTTCACAATAGAGCTGCATCTAAACCAAAAAAGACATCCAAGAGGATGTTATTAGGTGCTAAGTTCCTTTCATTTGCATCAGTCCAACCATTTTGTAAACATTTTCCCAAACGTACTTGCTGTCACCTCTCCTACAATAAATTTACAAAGAGATTGTAGATTAAATTCGTAGTAAACTATGTTCAAGGGAAACTATTTTTACCAGCTTTGATGGGGGCGCAGGAAAAATTATTTTCCCACATAGTTTTTGATAAACAAATATTAACTGTGTTCTGGACTTTTTCAATACCGGGTCTAAGAAAAGCACAAGAAAAAGTGAAAAGATAATTTTTGAAATAATGCTGGAAACAGGATGTGTTGCCAGATATGCATTAAAGGGAAAATGGATCACAACAGGAAACATTTCCCTGTGAACAGGTTGCTACAATTTTCCCATGTCAAGGATCGACCAAATTGGTCTCAGTGACTGCAAACATTATGCTGGCAACCATTGTATTAGTAACAGTGTTATTAATACCAGTTACAGCTATGATTGCACAATGCTCAGCACAGCACTGTAACCTGTGAGTACAAATAATAACATGCAAGATGGACAGAGCTCAAGGGCAGGCATTTCAAGTGTGGAGATTTCTCATGATTTTAACATTAAATATGAGTTAAACCAACTGCTGAGCATTATCTTTCCTTCCTATGTTAAGATCTTAATGCAGGCCCGTAACAGGAGACACATGCAGGGGTTTTCCTTGTTATTTACCTATCACAGAACCATTTAGGAAAAGTGCAACTCCAAAGAGGACACCAATGCAGAGAGCAAGGATGAAAGGCCGCCGGCGGCCCCAGCTCAGCGTGCAGCGGTCACTGGCCGAACCTATGAGCGGAGTGAAGATCAAGCCCAGGATAGGGCTGAGGAACCAAGTGAGGCTGTAGTATTGTTCAGGAAGACCTAAAACACAGACAGAAATGAAAGGTTATGTGGCACACCCCAAACATGTCACTCTATGCATGAAATTTTGTTACCCTGTGGAGAATTGTAAATTAATTTACCTACAGTGAATTCTCTCCCAAATTAAAACACATTTAAGATTCTTTAGCAATGGAAGGCACAGATTGTTTACCTTTCAAATACTTGGGCAATAAGAAGGCAACAACTGGAGTATTTCTGCCACTGAATCCTCTATCCATTCATGGAGTATAAAACCAAAGATTTTGGGGTGCTTGGAAGCTGCCTGGCTGTCATACACACAGATCCCCTGCTCAACACAGTTTTTAAAGATTCAAAGTTGAACATTATAGTGGTGCTGTTTTCATCTAAGACCACCCCCATAAAGAGTTACTAAAGATTTAATGGACTGAGAATGAAGGAGAGAATTTGAATGCCTTATGAAATGTCCCATTTCCAAGCACAAACATGTTTTCTTATAAAAATGAACACCAGACAGTAAAAACAACAATTAGCAATTATTCATCAACTTAGATAAATTTAAGGTTTGCCCATCCCCACTGTCCTTGTTTTCTTTAAGAACCGAGGTGATTATTCATAGAATCAGATGGGAAAAATTGATTTTACTACATAGCACTTACTAGAAAAAAACCAACTTGCTAGAAATAATAATTTTTGGAGAAGAGAAAAGCCCTCCCAAGGCCTGGTCTGCACGTCCCCAGCACGGAGCAGTGGCCTGCAGATGGCAGGCTGGCCACAGCGCCAGCCGTGCTGGCTCCTTTGGGATCTGCCTCCCGCTCGTTTATCAGCACAGGGCAGGTAACAACTCAGACACGTTTCTTAGAAAAGCATTAAAAACAAAACAATTCATTCCTTGCAGTCCAACTGATGCCAAGACACAAAAACTCAGTGTCTTTATCCCAGGAAGGAAAACCATTTATTATTCAAACCCATATATGGTGAGTGTGAGCAGCATTTGACCTTTGCTGGCGAGATCAACCTGTACCTTGTGCTCCCTGTTCAGCACACTGAGGCATCCATTACCAAGCAGGATTATACCAATCCCTGCCCAAAATAGCCTCTGATGCAAATTTGGAAGTCTAATCTGCTGCTGTTTAAAGTAACACCAAATCTTGACTAGCAATGCTGACTTCTTGCAGGAGATAAATCAGATTTTCCCAAGAGTGCTGCATGCTCTGCTGTGATACAAGATTATATTATAGGAAAATCAGCGTTTTTTTGGTATAAATAACCAATTTCATCATCAGGATTCAAAATCCAGGTCTGAGGCCAAGGTCTGTGCGATTTGACTCAACTTTGGCTAACAGACAAGCTAACAGTGACAGCTGTCCTGATGAGTCCAGAGTTATTGGAAGAGACCTGCTCCTTCTGGAACTTCCCACCCTGTGTTTTTGGTCCAAACATGCCATGAACCTCGTGCCACAGGGAATGGCATCAAGGTTCAGCCACTTTTCCTTGTTACAGGCAGCTGCAGGCCTGGACTGGAAGCCAATACTCCGCATCAGCACTTCCCATGTAACTACTGACTCCTTTTGCACAGGATTTAGATCTCTAGGAAAGGGCTGTGTTTGTACAGGCGGCACTGTGTTCACATCATGGATCAAACCATTATCTCCTACTTAGCTTTTCCTACTGTTTGGTGATGTCTTGGTTGACATGGAAGTTTTAGTTGAGACACACAGACCTCTGTGTGTGTGTGTGCGCATCTTAGATCTAAAGCTCTCCTTCAAGAAGCCAGAGGTACTGGCACCATCCCTCCAGACCCCAACATCCATTTGCATCATCCAGCTTCTCTTCGTGAGCGCTATCCTCATCAAAGGTGCAAGTTAGGAAGCCAGTAACTCAAGCAGAAGTGCAAGGGAAACTTCCATCTCCCTGTGGTTTTAACACTCTCTTTAACTTCACAAACTTCAACAGCTTCCCCAGCAGGCTCAGGCACCTCGTGTTTAAGGCACCTCACCTGCTCCGGGATGCTGGTGCTTATCAATGCCTGAGCTGGCACACAGATAAGGAGGGGGTGCTTAAAAATTAATTAATGATGGGGAAGAGGAAACATTTGGTTCAAGACAAGTAGAACTAAATGGCAGGCTGGCCATGATTCATTTTGGGTGAATGATTTTTCTGCAGGACACAGAAGAAATGACAACGTGTAAACACTGATCCCATTTTGCCCCCCCAGAGCCATCCTGGGAGCAGTGGTGAAGCACCAGAGGTTGCTACTGTGTGAGGCCAAATCACTGCACAGAGCCTGTTCCAAACACAGTGAGAAGCTGCAGCTTAACCAGTGTCACAGATCTTGACTGCAGCCATCACCAACATCTGGAATAACTCCATGGTGTTTCACTGCACGAGGGCTGTGTGTTGAAAGCAGACATTTCTTTTCTGAATTATGTTGTGACTTGTGAATGATGAGCTGGGACGTCTCAATCGAGCTCATCCATCACTAAACACTTGTGAGACGTTGGGAAAGTTTTGCAGTAAATCATACAGAGACTTTAAATAAACACAGGGGTGAAGGCTGGCAAGACCTGTCATCAGCATCACAAGCCTCATCACATCTTATATGAATAAACAATCAGACAGATTTAAGTAAAATGGACACAATTAAGAGATTCTCTTGTAATATTCCAACATCGGTTGAGACAACCAATATGTTTTAATGCAGACTGTGAGCAGAAACAACAGGGAAATGCTGGTACATCAGGGACAAGCAACAGGAATGCAATCCAGGGACACCAGGGGCTGGCACAGCTCACTGTCCCTCTGTCCTTGAGGCCACCACTCTGTCTCCAGTCTGCAATGACACTTCTCTGTGGTGTATACAAATTTTAACCAAAAAAAAAAAAAAGTTCTGGAAACACAAAAAACATTTGAAATGATGATCTGAAATTACTTCTGCAGAAAACTAAAAACTGTTTACAAATATTTCTCCTTCAACTGTAAAACCTGCACATTTCTAAACTGGACAGATAGGTATTTTTTATGCTCTATAGCCACATTGAACTGTCACAAAAATGTCCTAGAATTTTTAAAAGACACTTAGTACTTGACTTCAAGTACTTTCAAGATCATCTTTGCATGTAATAAATCAAAATCAGATTAAGGTCTCCATTCTGGTTTGATTTTGCAGGCCAGTAAAAGAAAGAAAAAGAGGTTTTTTACCCAACCTTTGATAGATGGCTAAAATTAAGGAGTTTTACCTTTACATGTATGAGTCAGAGGAGAGAGACTGAAATGTTTTCTTGGGAAGAGTTTATTTTTACTTATTGCAAAGGGTGATCTTCCTAACATCTAAGTATTATAAATAAAAGCCTAAATCTAAATATTTATAGTAAAAATGGCTTGCTTTGCACAAGACATGAATCTTTATGATTTCAGAACAGAGCCATGGATGTAGCTTTTATGGAAGGGCAAAAAGGACACTTTAAACCCCAAGAACATTGTGTTTCAAGGTCCTTCTTTAGAAAAACCACTTTGATATTTTTTTATTGAACTACTCATTAGCAGCCAAAATATCTATCTTTAGAAAAAAGAGGCCACGATAAAAATCTATACAAGAATTAATAGCCCCATGCCAAGAAAAATGGAAGAATTTCTAAAAAGCTTTGAGTGCTCCCCTAAATAAACAGGAAAGGGATAATTTTCAAGTGAAACACGAGCCATTCCCACAGATTGTGTAATGGCAGGAATCACTGACAGGAGCCCAACCTGCTTTCTCTCTTGCTGGAGAAGCCATGCCACAGGACTGCTTCCATAAGCTAAGTGGCAAGGCCCTGATAAATTGCATTCCAAGTGTAAGCCAGCAGTTTATAAAATCATCATGTGTGTTTTCCATACAGTTGTGCAGAGTTTGAAACTGTTACCATTTATTAAGTGATGTGTATGGCTTTACTGTAAGTATGTAAACTGTTAGAGTGTCACATTAGAATTTACTTGGTTTTTCAAGTGGAAAACAACTAAGTGGGGTTACAGAAAATTCCTGGCAGGAAGGAGGTGCACATGAAAGCTAAATTAAAGCAGTACAGGAAAAATTAATGTGCTGGCAGGAGAATTCCCTCCTGAACCTGACAGACAGAGCAAGCACTGTAGCAATGGGCAGTAAAGTGAGTTATCCAGAGTTTCCTTTTGTGTTTGCTTTCTATATCTAAAAGTTGAGATGTGTTACTGATAAGCTTAGTCTACCCAGTCAACCAAAAGTCTGAAGAGTTCTGGTGCTCAAAAGAACCTTCTCTCTCTGTACAGATTTAGGTGTCACCTCTGATGTCTGTGCTTAGCACTGTTCCTGGGAAATCAGACTTTTGCAAAGCTCACAGTCATGGTCTATCAGGAGTCTTCCAGGAAAGACCCTTCTGAGGCAGTGAGTATGACCTCCACTGTCCCATGAAGTGAGACTTCAAAATGTACCCCACAGATGCTCTTCCTAAGTCACCCTTCATGTTAGTAGAGTCTGCAGGACCTTCATCATTTCAAGAGTAGCTTGCTTTAGTGCTAGACATTTTCATATAAATGAGAACATTCCAGACAGACAAGGAGAACTCCAACCCCAAAATACTTTTCTTCCCTTCAAAGAGGCTGTTCTGGTTTTAGTATCTTGAATGTCTGCATACATGATATGCATATTTAGGTTGGCGTGCATGATTTGGCAGGAGAAGCAAAAGAAATAAGACTGAAAAGTGAAATACTTAAAGAGATTGTGTGTGTGTGTATAAACAACACAAACCCCAAGTATTCCAGAGGTTTTCTGCCTCAAAAGAGTGAGCTCCAATAATGAATCTTTATAAAAATTCCATCTGCAAGGGTGTTGGAAAGTTGAGGAAGATAATTACATATCCTAATGGTTCCTTTCTCTGTATATATATGCTGCTAAACCTACAGAATATCACCATTTTATGCAGCATTTTAAAATGGGAAGACATCAGAAGGCAGCCAAAGCAGGAAAGACAACAATAAGCAGCAATGTGGAGACAGAGGGAGTGTTTTGACACTAAGAAGTTCCTTCTGATGCCCTCATTCAGTGGCAAGGACTCAGCTGGGGGGTGTATTTTAAATGAACTTGGCTGTGGTGACGTGCTGGGCCAGCAGCCCTGCAGCATCCAAGTCTCTGACGTGCACAACAGATGCACGGATGCTGGTTTGGTCTGGATTTCAAGGCAGCACAGCCATGAGATTGTCATCCATGTGACAGCCTTTCCACAACCTCTTACAGCCAAAAGTGAAATGTCCCAACTGCTGAGAGCTGCTGCACCCACCTGGCACAGGCTACAGCTCTGCTGGGACTGATTTTGTGTGGCCACAAGTGGTTCCACACACCACATGCCTTTACCAAAGGTTGCTGAGACTCACATGCAGACTCAAAGGCCAAAGCAGCTGCATCCCATTACCAGTTTAATGCTGTTCCTTTATTTTGTCTGTAATTTTCCACCTCCACACTTGCCTTGCCAGGTAGCAGCTCTTACAGAAACCACCATCCGCCGACTTGGAAAAGCAGCCTGGTGGCCTCATGGGGGAGGAATAACAACTGGAGGATTATTATTTAGCCTTTTACTGACAGCTAATCTGAGGAAACACTGAGGAGGAAAAAACCATATTGGATAAACAAGGTTAGTATTTGTGGTGTGAACTGAATGTGGAGCAGGTCACAAGGCAGACTCAGAAGTCTCATACAAATCAGTGAGAAAGAGCAAAACACAACAACAGCTTCTGTTAAGGAGCGACGACTGCCACTGAGACCCTTGTAATATGGCATTTCCCAGCCAGCTACAAACAAACAGGACACTGGCTTCTAGTAAATAAGGGTTTGTTTTTTCCCAGACAAAAAAAGTGCCCAACAATAGTGGGACCAGCACTGCTCACGGTTCACAGGAAATGCTCACTGTGTCACCATCAGTCTAAGGGCTGCGTGAGGTCACGAGTTACATGGAAGAAAGATTAAGTCACATGCAGCAGTTTCTATTCAAAACCTCTTTTTGATAAGTTCTATTGGGGGAAAAATAGTTCTTTATAAGCTTAACAATAAGATCTGATATGGGAATAGGATGCTAAGGTCCTATTTTCATTTGTTAGAAATCATCACCTACAGACTTGTTTATACACTCTAAGTAAACACCATACAAATTTCTGAACGAACACAAGACGCTGTCATGCCCTGCAAATACTTTTTATTCCACAATTTCATTCTTGTATAAAATGCTGCGTGCTGCTAAAAATATTTCACATTGATCTGTTTAAAACTGCATTGCTTATACAAGCTGCTTTGTTTAGACTGTATTTTTAAAGAGTGTAGCAAGCAGAACCAATGTGAAAAAGTTCAAACCCCAGTGTCTGCTTTTTCTCTTATACATCAAAATTGTAAGAACCACTGCAAACTCGAGCAGTTTCGCTTTGGAGGGTCTGTATGAGGAGTAGGGGTTTCAGAATAATTTCATAAATGCAGCCAAATATGCATTCCCTTATATTTAAAATAAAAATACACACTTGCCACACATTTGTGTCCCCCAGTGAAACTGCAAACACGCTGCAATGCCTGTTTTGACAACTGCATCACCATGAAACTTTGACCATACATTTGCTTCTTGCTATCTCCCCTCAGATTTTAGGACTTTTAATGGCTTAGAGCTTGTGTGGGACTCTGAGCTGCCAAAGAAACCACACCTGAGCCAGCAGATGTTGAACCAATGCACTGCAATAGGTCTGACTGGTGGTGTGAGTGCTACTGCAGCACGGTCAGTGCTTGTATGTAGAGTTTGTTGCACCCATGAGAAACCACCTTCTGGATTGAAACAGGAGCTCTGACCAACAGGGCAGGGATAAGAAAAGGCACAGTATTTCTCCTGGTGCCCATTAACATGATTTGAGCAGTGAGAGTAGAAGTTTTAAGAAGCAAATAATTTTAAGTACTAGAAATTGGAGTCTGGTAGCTCATGAGAGGAGACGGCCTCTAATTTGCACCCCTAATGCTACAGTATCTTACAGCTGCTGGGGTGAGAAGAAATGAAGCCCTATATTGGACTTGATTTTTACATGAAAATTTTGCTTTTCTTTCAATGACTCCTGCCCAGCCTGTATAAGACACTTGCTCAAGCCAAGCACTTGTTCAGAAGCCACTTGGAAGAAGCAGCAAACAGCACAACACTGGAGAAAAATTATACTGACCAAGACCTGTGATCACAGGGCTCAATTTAGTTGCAAGAGCACACGCAGAAAAATTCAGAACAAAATTCTTCATTGCTGCTGAACTATCTACATTAAAATGATTGCCCAGCAAGCTGTCAGGCATTTTGACTCAGTGTCTCAGGAACAACCTACTGCATAACCAGCATGTAAAATAGGAGCAGCATCAAAACTGTGGCTTCAATCTTCCCACTGGTAAAATTCACATCCTGAAATTCCTCTTGTGCCTGTGGAATCAGAGCTCTTCTGCTTAGCCTGCAACATTCAGGAGCTGTCAGCACATTACAGACATCTCACAGGCAGGAGGACGTGCGCCCTGCACGCTGAACACTTTGCTGAACACAAACATCACCCACTTGCAAGAAGTCTCTCCTCTCCCTCCTCCTCCTCCTCCTCCTGGTTAGCTCTTGTCAGCAGGGATGGCTGCCCAAGGGCTGGGATGCCTGGCTCAGCTCACTCAGCTGCTCTGTTACTGCTCCAGATGATATACAGGGCTGCCTCCTCTGTGCAAACAAGGAAGTTTTTGTGGGACACAAGACTGGAGGGATAAGGCACAAGTTCCTCCATTTGGATGGGGTTATGAGGGGAGTGATAATCAAGAGAACAAATAATTAACACGGTACTGCAAAAACCTGACATCCAAGGGCAAAATGCAGAAAATTCTTTCCAAAACTACCAGCAGAAATCACCTGCAGCCTCCCTGGAATGCTCAGGAAGAATCCACAGGACCAGAGAGACACTTTGCAGGGCAGAGAGACAGGACAGTGTCTGTCT
The DNA here is from genome assembly GCA_013398175.1 of Climacteris rufus. Classification (NCBI taxonomy): domain Eukaryota; kingdom Metazoa; phylum Chordata; class Aves; order Passeriformes; family Climacteridae; genus Climacteris; species Climacteris rufus. The sequence continues at coordinate 21,886 of VZRZ01000792.1, forward strand.
TCCTCTTCCAGGACAGGGAGCTGCTTCCTTCATTGCTGTGACATTCAAACCTTTTACAGCACAGTCAGGCCTTTAAAATGCACCCACGTTTCTGCTTTAGTCACTCCCTGTCATAAGGACAGGATTCTAGACAAAATCTGGATCTACATTAGAAATGCAGGAACAAATAATTAACAGGAAAATTAAAATGATGACATTAGATTAGAGATGAAGGGAAAGTGTCCAACATTTTCTTAAAATTTGTACTTCATATTTTAAATTTCCTTAGGAATTTTAATGGATGCAAAGAAGTCAACACTGTTACAGCAGAAACAACTTCGAAAAATTTGGAAACTATTTCACACCATGTCTGCTCCTAGACTAGAGCCACCTATTTTGAAAGACCAGCTAAACTGGTAATAAAACAAAGCTCTTGCTCTTCAACAGCTTCAGTACAGAAATATTAGTGTGGTGTTTCACATACAGAGTTCTGGAGGTGTTTTTAAGCTGCAGAAGAGTAATATCTCCTTCTGGCAAAGCTATTCTGCCTGTTGAAATTCCCCATGCAATAGCATGCCAGCAGCAACCACGGTGGGTTAAATAACACTTCTGGAAAATGGAATTAAGGAAATAAGTGACAGGCCTCTTAAAGGATTTCATCATCCAGCTCTCCCATTTTCTGTCTCTGCTCAATTATTGCTTCTCAACCTCCTACAACTGTCCTCCCCTTCTCATATTTGGCAACTGTGGGAGTTGTCAGTGTTTCATTAAGCTCTGCTGCTACTCTGCCCTTCTGCCAAAGTTGCAGAAAGGTTTATGTGGCTTTCCTGACAATTTCTGGTTTATAACCCAGTTTTATGGTGCTGTGTCAGGAAAGAGAAGCGTATGTTAAGAGAAGTGAGCCAAAGGTATGTGTGGAAGGGGGAGAGGGGAAGCAAAAGCTTGGGAACAGCTGAGCTTTGAGGCTTCAGAGAGAGAACACATGCGCTGATCTGCAGGCAGGCAAATGTGATTTTCCTTTTAGCGTGATCATAAATGCTGTCAAGAAAAGCTTTTAAAGCTTCCATTATTGATTTTAAAGTTTCTAACCCTCCTACTAACCTACTTCCACAGGGGTAACCTATGGTAATTCAGGTAGAAGATTATTTCTAGCTGAGTGCCCTTGTAAAATCCAGTTTTCTACTTCCTTATCCAATATTGGCATATATGTCTATTACTTGATTTATTTGCTACTCCTGCTGCTGCTGAGGAGGAGGAATCAAAAGTAATGTGTACAATGTGCTCTGCTCAAGGAAGGGCCAAAGAATCAACTGCTGTTGTAGTTTGTTTTTTTTTTTACTGTAGCTATTTAGCAATTCCTATAGGTTCCACAGAATTATATCCTTATCAAAACTACAGTATTTATTTTTGCCAGGCTACAGTGAAAAGTGCCAGGTTTATTTAAGCCAGAAGCAGAAACCTTTATGCTCAAACACTGAGAGTACCAAACAAGCTTTGCCCATGCTGCAGCAGGTAAATAAACTGCAGAGAGGACAAGGAAACAACATTGCCAAGGGCTCCTATCCACTGCTGAAGCTGATTCACTCAAGTTTTCTAGATTATCTGTGCCATCCTTTTTTGGCTCTTGGGAACTTGTTTTTAACTTTTCTTCCTCTCTCACTTATTAACCAATATTTAGAAATATATCTCTTTGACACTAATAAGAAATTTGCATCACAGCATTTAATGAGCTGAAATGGAATATAGATTAAATCTGATGCAACTTCCAATGTGCTGAACCAGCAGTAATAAAAAAAAAATTCTTTTTAACCACCACCACTGTAGAGCAGTTTTAAGGGTATAACAGAGGTGTTTATATCAAGTAAAAAACTGAAAACTTTCTTCACTGTTCCAGAAAAACACAGGTCGTGTTCTAGATCACAGAACCACCCAAGGCTGACTTCACAATGTCATTTATTTATCCCCAGCCCGTCTCCTGTTGCTGGCCAGTTAAGCAAGCTGCAGATGCAGAAGGACTCCTGGGTCACACACACCACATCAGCATCCATTTCCCATCACTCCCAAGTGTGTAAATGTCTGCAGAGCCGTGGATGAGTGCAGCAATCAATGAGCTGGTTCAGCACGCTGATCCTTGCCTCTCCTTTCCGGGATGTAATTAAAAGGCATCAGCCGTACAGATGCCCCACTTGGGCTCGGCCATTACGTAAGGCTGCAGCACTTCCCCGCTCCTCTGGCTGCAAGATTACACATCAATTACCCTGATGTGTGCTGCCTAAAGAGATGCAGCATCCCAGTTTAGCCAAAGCTCAATAGGGTTTTTCGTCACTGCTTCTAGAATATTGACAAATTTATAAACAAAGGACTTTGGCTCGAATTCCTTGCAAATTCCCGAACTCCAGAGGTGCTTACATAGACAACAGCAAATCTTTCAGCAACCTGTTCTGTTAATTAACAGTGGAGCTTTTGTTGCAGCGATTAACACATTAATACCCTGGAACATGACCATCTACTTACATGGCTGAGTCAAATCCTAACCAAAAACTCGTGTTAACCCCTTGTTTTTCCTCCAAGTAGGGTCCAACCCGAACTGTTAACTCTGGGTATTCAACCCAGATTGAAGCAACTCTCCAACCTCTTAAAAAAAACCTGGTTAACGAACAACTTTTAACCTAAAGAACAAGTTTTCAATTCAAATCATACTGGCTGAAGGGGGACCTATTCCATATGGGGCTGCCCAGCAGCACCACGAGGCAGCAGCAGGTGCAGCCTGAGCCCCCCTGGCTCTGGTCCTGGTCTGCTCTGCAGGACAAGGAGTTTGTGCCCAAAGGAAGCTTTGAGAACCCTTCCACACTGCCCTAGCCAGACCTCAAGGGGAGCTGAAGGCCTGATTGCCATAACTAAGCAAGGGCAAGATGAAGAGCAGGACTAGGACATCCCGAAGGTTATGAGACCCACTCATGGTCAAGACTTTTAAACCACCACTGCAGCAAACACTGGGAAGGCATCACTGAGGTATTAATTCCCATTCACTGCAGCAGAAGTTTCCCCCTGACGTGTCCATTCCACCCCACCAACTCCCAAGCCTCAGGGAATCATAAAGGATCTGGTTCACACTGCCAAACAAATACATAGCCCAGCATGGCATCTGCTCAGTGTATCCAGGAACAACTTGAAAAAGGAAGGCAAGCAGACTTGAGGGTAGCCAAAAAAGTATTTTTTTGTCGAGCAGGCAGGCAGACAGAGTCTGGTCAGCACAATATTTGCGCCCTTGAATTGCAAGCAGCAAAGAAAACAGTTCATTTCCAGCCTCAAGAGTAAAATGCAAGGAGCATTCTCTAAATGGAGAAAAATAATTTTCTCTCTCCCCAGTTTTTAGACTTAACTACAAGCTTGGAAGTCACATGAAAACAGTGACTCAAGGAGGTGGTTTTTGGCCTGTGCACCCCTGCAGATCCATCTGAGAACCTTTTTCTTCCTGGGGATTAGTGACCAGACAGTTGATCTTTACATTTCAGCTGGGATCACATTTTCATAGTCCTTTTAAGGGTCAGTAGGTGGTGCAGGCAGCTCCTTCTAAAATTACCCTGGTTGGCCCAACAGAAAAAAACATAATAGCTAATAAACATTACAGCTACCCAATATACACTTCATATTCCAAAAGCCATTTTTTCCCCAAACTGCCAGAGGGGAAGAAGCTGAATTGATCCTACCTACACTCCTTAGGCCATTGACATCACGCAGTCTCAAAGTGCTTTAGTTCCCTTTTCAATACTCAAAGCCTCCCAAAAAGGCACCATTCCCATGCCAGACTCACAAAAAGTGCATTGTTAATTGTTACCACGCTGAAAAATCAACCTTCTGGCTTTTCAAAACGCTTTTGGACCACAGGTTTGTTTATGACAGGAATAAACACTCTGCCTGGGATCATTTTGCTCACAACTGTGCTACAGGGAAGCTCTACCAGAAAGTCAGCAGAGAGTGGGAGCACAGCATTTGCTTTTAAATTATTTGCTGTTTTAAAAGTGCTGCTGAATTATATGAATGAATATATAAAGAAATGCGCTGATTCTTCTAACTCATTATTCATTATATGCTTAAAAAAAAAACAGATTAATTTTGCAAATAACCCATCCTAAGCTCCTAAAAGAGAAACTGCATTCCTCTACGCAGTTGCCTTTATTGAGGTTAATTCCTCATGTGGCTATATCAAGCAGAACAGAAATCCTATTAGTGCTTTCCCTGTTTGCTGCAACAAATGAACAGCATGGTGGAGTTTGCAGGCACAATTTTCCATGTACATTGCTCCAGGAAAAACACTGCAGTTCACCAATGGTTGTAACAATCTTTAGATGTAAGAATGATGGTACCAGGACTATCAGACAGAGAGTTTTAATCAACTGAGGGTTTTCCCCACCCAAAAAAAGTGGTTTTTCTCTATTCATGCCACCAACCACCTGCCTTGTGGTAAAACACTGTAGAAAACCATCCTCTCAGATGAAATTTTGGGGCTGATTAAAGACCATGTTGGTATTTATGGAGCCTGCCTCAAACTTTCCTACACTTGCATGTTTTTGCTTGAACATTAATTTACATGAAACATGTTCTACTCATGTATGGGACAGATTTAAAAGCAGAGCTGCTTTCACATTGAAGTCTTCTAAACTCTGGTTAATAAAACCCTTAATTTTAATATTTTGAGCTTGTAGGGTCATACTACAGAGTTGCTCACACAGGAAATTTTGGTAACTAGAGCAGAGTCTCAGGCATCACTCCAAATAACTCACTCACTGTGTCCCAGAGGAGTGACTCCCCCACCCTCCCTGAGCTGTTTCAAAATTATACAACTGCATTTCTGTGTGCAGGACAATGAGATCCATGGAGTCACTTTGCACCAAATAACTGGAATTGATAGTCTGGAATAAAATGTAATAATACAAGATGAAAAAGACTTCTTCCTGCAGACCCTTAAATGTGATCTTTACTCACATATATTATGTTTCACAATCAGTGAAGCTACACATGGAAGGATAAATTTACCAATAAAAGCTGAGGTTAAACAAGCAGAGCACACCAGCAAATAAGACAACAAAATGTTTCCTTTCCAAATGTGCAAATTATGAGAGTTAGGCCCTACTGGGGACAAAGCAGAACAGAACTCTTTTCCAACAACCAGACAAATATTTTTATTATATTGTGAAAAGCAGCTTTCCTTTTTATCACTCTGCATGTAATTTTTTTCTTGTCATTTGGTCTTATAAAAGAATGAAAGAAGTTATATATTATATAGACAGGTATATATTATTTTTAATATATATATATGTGTTACGTATTATATATATGTATGTACAAGTTATATATAAGTTACAGGTCATTGTTCAGTCATTCAACAAAGAACCTGAATAATCTTTAAGACTGAAACCTAAATAATTTTCAAGACTGAATTTGGCAATCCTTTCATACCTGACACACAGGAGGTTGTACCAAACTCCTCTCCTGAAGGTTACAGCTTAAAAACATTTCAAAACATAGTTTAAACACATTTGCCACATCAACAGGGTAGGAATACACAGTCCAGGAAAATAACCTTCCTCTCCATTTATCTCCACAACCTCTGGCACACACTGACCGCTCTCCAAACCCACGGAGTCCCTGGCACCAGATTTATGATGCATGACTGTGACTACCCCAGAGAAGGGGGAGCACTTGTTAGACTATTGCTTAATGAAATGAAGAGAAAGAACCACCCTCAGCTTTTTAACTGATTACGTAAACTTATTTTCTCATGCCAACCTCAAATATCCTGAAAGCTCCCCCCTGCAGTTCTTGAGCTTCCCCACTGTTACACAGTGGGGGGACCCAGCAAATCCCTGGGGAAGGGGTGTCAGCACTGCTGCTCCCCACAGGTCTAGTGATGACCTCAGATGTCAGCCAGTTTGGGCTTGAAAAGTGTATTTCTGGCATATTTCTGTTTGTTGGAAAGGAAAGGAAAAAAGAAAAAAAAAAATTAAGGTCAATTTTAATTTCAAACAGATGACAAAGTTTCCTTCTGCTCTTATTTAAGGTCAGTATTAAGCAAGCATCATTTGATTTGTGATAGAGGGTAGGTTTAGGTTAGGTATTAGGAAGAAATTGTTCCCTGTGAGGCCCTGGCACAGGTTGCCCGGAGAAGCTGTGGCTGCCCCATCCCTGGAAGTGTTCAAGGCCAGGTTGGATGGGGCTCTGAGCAATCTGGTGTAATGGAAGGTTCCCTGCCCATGGCAGGGGCTGGAACTGGATGGTCTTGAAGGCTCCTTGCAGCCCAAGCCATTCTGTGATTCTATGCTACAAAGGCATTAATATCAGGAATGCCCAAACCCTTTCTTCTAAAACAGCAGATGTAGTGCAGAACCACTACAGAGGTGATAAACTGACAGCAAAATCCAGCAACCAGAATCCTATTTTTTTTTAAAGTTTCACAGAATAATGACTTAGAGGGAGAAAAAAAGAGCAAAGCACAGTGCATCTGTTCTTCCTTTATGCTGTAGCTTAGAAGAAAACAGCAGGTATTTCTGACTCTGCAGTGACATCCAATCGCTGCATAAATTGTTTAAATTGTATCTGAGTATGATAAACAATCATTTTGAAGTCACCTGATGCAGACCATGTAAGACAGCAGGTATGCCTGCAATGATTCTTCCTTGCCAGAAAATGTCTGGCTTGGTAGGACACTGACACTGACTTTCCAAATCAGGCAAAGCAAACACAGTGAATACCACAACTGTCTCCACTACAACTGATTAACCCCAGTAAACAATCATTTATCTGACTACCCAAGGCACTTTGGTTTAGGTTTGTGAAGATTGTGAAGAGTGCCCAAGTTTAATACTAATTTTAGAATATGTAATTTAATATTTATTTTCCTGCCACCTACATGAACTCTGAAGGGCATGAACTCGATCTCTGTTCTCCAAAGAAACACTTTATTTTCCAGAAGTATCCAGATATAACATCTGTAAGAGGTATTAAAACACTTTCAGATCAAGAGCTCATTTAAAGCCAGCAGGGTATTTTTGGAATTTGCAGATTATCCTGGAGGGGGTGGGAAGCTCAATTCTGATAGACTGAATTATTGAAAGACCATTGTTTACAGAGCAGCACAACTGATAAAAGCAGGAAATTCGTGGTTTTATACAGTCTATACAGGAGAACACATAGAAAATGATCCAGCTCAGTTTATCACTTGAGCCAGAAAGAACAGACATTGGGATTCAGGGCAGGATAAAAATTCAAGGTGAAGATGATCTGAGCAGAAGTTATACAAAATTTATTGGCATAATACAAGCAATTGCACTGCCTTATGGTGGGACCCTTGCCAAAGACAAAGCTGATACCAAGGACAGAACCAGGCCACTGCAGGGACTGAGCCTTTCTGCTGATCCTTCTCCAGATCAGCACCTCCGTGGGGAAAGGTATTCTTGCTCTGGCAGTGTGTTAAGGCTTTTTTGAGCTCTGTCTTCACATGGAGCACTCCCAAAAGCCTAGAGAGATGGCACCTAACTTTGCTGTAGAAAACTATAGCCCAGCAGTCACCAGTCCCTATAAATAATAGAAATTCCAATTCTTTAGTTTACCCAGGCCCAAGCATGCAAATCTTTATATTTCAAAGCAGTACATGGACAGGGGGCATTTCAAGACTGGAACAAGTTAATGAAACACCTATTTTATGTAAGAATTCACCACAAAAAGAGACAGCTGAGGTGGATGCCACAGTGACAGCAGCTATTTAGAAGACCTACCTGCCTTCATGAACTTTCATGCAAAAAGCTGCTGGAAGGGGGAAATCTTGCTTGCTAGACCCTTCCCAGTAGTGGGAATGTGGATTACATATTGTTTTCCCAAATGAGGGGTGACAATAAACAAGACTTGAATCTCTCCCCAGTGTCAAAGCACAGGTACAATCAGCTACCAGGTCTAGCAGCTCTTGGGAAATACTTCAGTGCTCTCCCCAGCCACTACCTGCCCATCACTGCCCCCAGCTCAAAGACTTTTCCTCCCCTTTGCCATCTACTCATCTCCTCTTTGCAGAGCTTAGCTTTCATGGCATTCTGATTATGGGCAAGTTACGTTTGCTTGTCTGATGAAAATGTTTTAAATTCAATTTATTTCTGTACAAAACCAAGTGATATTCAGTTTACATGCTCTGCATCTACTACACTGCAGAAAATCCACCATGAGGCTCCCACTGAAGATCACCAAATGTTAGTGTAGAGTGGGGTTTATATATTTATGGAAAAATCTGCATCTGAGCTGCTCTGTACCCAGTTATTCAAGACTTCAGGGAGAGAAATATGTTTATGGATTGACATGAGCTATAGGGGATTTATCCAAACCATATCCAAGTATAATGTATGACATGGTTTTCCCTATTTAGTTACATGGACTTGTATTAAATATTATCAAACTGAATCAGTAGCACAAAACATTTCCAATAATTTCTTACAAAATAGCCTGCAGGAAGTATATCTGAAACCTCTTCAACTGTTGTTTGGTGAAAAGAGCATGATTAAATGGGGGCCCAGAGGGGCACCACAACAGCAAGACTGTTGCAACAAGCCCACAGGAGATTGAGGGGAACAGAGCTCAAGGGGCTGCACCTCTGACAATCCTTTATTAAAGCATTACGTGAGTTGGCAACAGCCTGCTGACATTCTTTTCATTTCCAAAGTGGCTTTAATGCTATTTCCTTGAAAAGGAAGGCTCCTGTTCACTAAGGAGTTCTCAGCTATTCCCTTTTCATAACCTGTTTCACCATCTATATTCAACAGCAACCCACTGATGTGAACCATGGGGCACCACTGGGCATCCAAATCTCAGCTCTGAATCTCCAAGTCTCTGCCACCAGAACCCCATGCAAGAGCTGAAAGGTTTCTTTTTACAGTAAAGAACAGGCAACTGCCTGCTGGAATATTGCCCTGATGGCAATTACTTGTAATAAAGAACATGGAAGCACTCTTGTGTTTCATCTGTTATTGCTGTGGCAGAGTTACCTCTCAGGCAGAGGTGAGGGCCAAACTCAAATTCTGAGCAGAAAAGGCTCAGTACATCCAAGGCTTCACCTGATATCTTATTCCAGATGAGGGTGTTCAGACAAAAGTGTAAGAGATGTGGGCATGTGGGTGGAAAGCAGATTAAGAGGAAGGGTTTAGGCTAAGAAAGAGGTTGTCTAAATGTGTGTTTAAAGCCACTCCATTTTAGCTCATTTCCAGGAGGCCAAAGTCTATCCCTACTTCTCTCATCTTCCCCACTACTCACAGGAAATCTTAGTAAAATCCAGGGATCCTGCAGTTCCTTTTCTCCCATCTGGTCCCAGATACTACTTCTACTCTAGAACTGCCCTTGAAGCACAGTCAAGGGCCTTGAGTCTCACAACCAGGTGGGTCTGTGAGAGCAAAGAATTTCCACTCAATTCAGTGACCCAATGATAAAAGAGATGCAAAAACCATGCTTACAACAGACTGAAAAAAAATTTTAATGCTATTTGCTGATATGAAAATTAAAATAGGAAAAACAGGCTTTAATTTATATGGTCCCCTACCAGTTCACCACTATTAGCTTGTCAGCAGCATTATTTATTAGTCCTTATTTATGCTGCTTGGGGCAGGAGAACAGGAATTTGGGAAAGGAGGGGAACACAGATCTCAAAGTACACCCAAGTCAGGCCATACAGTTCAGCCTCTCCTAACCCTTGGCCATTCCAGATGAAAAGGAGGCAGCATGCTGGACAGGAAATATTTACTGGTAGGAAGAAGCAGCTACAAAAGAATAGACATGTGCATTTCCTTCTTAGAGAGTCATTATTTTTGGAGGCTTCAAGCTCTGACAAATCACAGACTAAAATTACTCTTTTCTCTGCAGAAAAAAAAAAATATTTGAAGAGGTGACAGTAAAATAAAAAAAAATTGCTCTTAAATGTCTATCCCTCACTGACAGTCTGCATTTTCACAGTTTGCTTTGCCCTGCACTGTGTTGCTTCTGTCAATCCCCAGTTCTCAGATCTGTTCAGGTTTCTTGTGTCATGTATTGATCACTTGCTCGAACCTCAGATCAACAAACTCTTAAAATTAAAACTTCCAAGGATTTAAAGAAGTGTTCACTCCGTTTTTACTGTGAACACTCTTTATACTAGGGGGAAACAAAACCCCAAAACATGAACATTCCCACAGTACACAATTAAAAGCTCAAGGACTTTTGTTAAAGATTTGGGATGGGAAAAAATAGCACCATAGCAAGTATGAACCTTATTTTAGAAGCAGCTTCACCAGGAGACCTTATTCAGTAAAAGAAAGGGGGGGGGGGAACAAAAAGTTACCTACTGCTAAATAAGAGAAAACATATTTCATGCTATGGGAGAAGCCTCTGAAATAATTTGCACTCAACTTCCCTCTCCTAGTAAGGCTTTTCATCCAAAGTCACAGTCTGTAGGACCCTAGAGGCAGCAGGAATTCTCACATTCCCCAGCTGAAAATCTGCCATGTGTTATCAGTGGTGCCTCTGAAGGCCACGTTCAGTGTTACTTAAAGAAAAACAGAACATTGATATTAAAAAAAAGCTGTAAGGAACAGCTCTTGCACAACTGCCAAACCACATGGCATTTGCCTTGATATGAAAATAAAGCACATGCTCCTAACTGCCCCCAGGATTAAAAGTCTTCATAGTTCCATAGCATCTTTCTTTTCAAAGGGCTTTAAATAGATCTTTAACTCAGCCTTCCACTAAGGACTATCTGTGTTCAAAATCTGTGCTGCTATTGCTTCGAGGTCAAAAGATATTTTATGTAAGAGTGATACATGATATGAAAGCCTGACTTGCTTGTTAGTTAAAAAAAAAAAAAAAAGTAGAGCAAAATTAGTCTTACACAACCCCTTAGTGGGCATAAAATTAGTCAATAAGTAAAAAATTATGGGTGGGGAGGTTTTATAGAGCAATTAACATGTGCCTCAGGCATAATATTTGCAGTCTTATACATTCCACCACATGAGATGTGAATACAAACTTTACATGATCTTACAGACTAACTCTAAAGCTAACAAGGCTGAAAAATGGATTTAATTGTTTATTATTCCAGGTTTTCTGGACGCACCGCCTGTTCAATTCTTGCCCTTAGGTTAGCTGTGTCCCAGTCCTCTCTTGGGACAGGTCAGCTCTCAAGCCATTAACCCAAGGAGGAATTCAGATCCTGCAATTCACTCTCAGCATCAAATGCAGCCACGCCTGGGAGTGCAGCTGCAGCTGGATGGAACAGGAATTTACCTTTGGAAATCAAAGGACAGGGCACAGCAACTCCGTTTTGTCCTGCAAGACAAGGTGATGTAGGCCACAGCTGAAATGGAAGATGCAGCATTGCAGAAAGTTAAAAATACAAATAACCTTCAGGTAACCTCTGGCAGAGATGAGGAATAAACTCAACTACTTGAGCTGAGCTGAAATGAAGAGTCAGTGCTGCTTTGTGCTGAAGAGCTTCCTCCAGATGCAAGAGGCTTTCCAGCCACTCAGCCCTTTTTCACTTGAATTATAGGCAGCCTCGAACAGCCCATCCAACCCTTTGCTCCCTTCCTCCCCACCAGATCTTTCAGGTTTTTAGATTTCCTTTGATGTCAGGCTTAGCCTCAGGAAGACCATCCTCTTCCCCAGTGAATGGAGTCAGCAATTGATACCTTAATTCCTTTGAAGAAACAGACCTAGAAGCCAATTCATCTGTAACATTTCATGCTTGGTTTCTAAATACAACTCCATAATCTCCTTTTACCTACAAGCATTCTTCTCAGGCAGGTATCAACACTGCATTTTCCATGGGGAGAGTCACTATTTCACACTAAAAGAGTTCATTCTGTAATATTGAATCTCTTCAGCATAATGAGTTCTCAGCTACCAGAGGGATTTCTCACAATCAGCAGTCTGAATTATTGCTTAACACACTTTTTCCATACTGGCAATTGCACATGAACTAGATTTCAAGACCCTTTAAGCACGGTCTGCTAAGCTTTAGGCTGGATGAATTTTGAATGTTAGATAATTATTTTCTTTTAGGAGATATTATATCTAAATGCTTTAGCTGTAAAATAACAGCCCAAACCCCTGAACAGCTTTCCTATATATGAGACATGCACAACTGCAGCATTTTGCTGATTTGAAAGGGTCTAATAAGAAAAATAATTTCTTTGCCAAATAAAAACAATCTATGGAATTCTGCTCTGCTTAGCTCAGCCTTTCTTTTTAGTAAAATCTATGTTTTAGCAGTGAAATACAGTTTCCAGAAATGCTATTCCTCAGTGTTATTGCCTAAAAACAACACCAATGCTCAGGGTTAAGCTTAAAATGACCAACTTCAATATTTAATGCTAGACTGGCCCGTGTTTACTGCAAGAACCCATTAACTCTCCCAGTAAAACAAAGTGATGCCATCACAGATAGGCACTCAGATATGAAATGCATAAAAACCTCAGCTATTCCTGTACCACACCAGACAAACATCCCTACATTTAAGTGACATTCTAAAGGTAAGCAGCACTTGTAAACTCATTTCCAATATGTTTCCTTATGAAACTATGTAAATGTACACAGATTGTTTTTAAGAGCACTAGTGTAATATTTTTAATTTATGCAGGGGAATGAGGAACAGCTCTGGTGCTGACAGTCACTTCTGTGTCTATTAACTATTCATAAAACACTCAATAGCACTGAAAGAGCCTTTGAAGCAACAGTAAAGGCTTGACAAAGCTTTTATCATATTAAATATAAAACGTGAAGCTTCATGTTTACAGCCACCACTACTCATTAGTCAGACAATGAGTTTTTCATGCTGAAAGCAGCAGCCACCTCAAGTCACAAAATACTGATTTTTTTTTTTACTTCCATAGTCCTGACGAAACACATGGTTCCCACCTTTCAGAAAAACTAAAAAGGATTTACTGCTTGCATTACAACCCAACTTTTGTTAGAATTAAAATAGAAGTAATCTGAAATGACCAAGTTATATATTTATTAATGGTTTGAAGTGTTATTAACATAAGTCATGTATTGTGATTTCACTAAACAAGTTTCTTCAAAAAGCAGTTTCTCCAAGTTTACACCATACCAGACTTGGGTTTCTCCTCCTTTTCCTTTTATTCAAGCAAAATCCCTCACAAAATAATTTTCTCATGTATCCAAATCTTCCATGAACTTATGAACTGGAAGTAATTTTAGAGATTTAATCCTTAGAAGCCAAGTTATACGATGGAAGAAAATACAGTGGCATTTATAAACAATAGCAGGGGGTTTAATTCCCTCTCCCAGATAAGCAGCATTAAGTACCAGATGTTTCAGAAGACAAAGGCCTCATCCTGCTCCTCTGGAATCTGTAGTAGTTTATGTGCAGGGAAGCAAACAGAAGTGTTAATGCACAGAGCACACTCCGGGATAACATCAGTCAGTTTCTCAAAACCCTTGGACTGATGAACAAGTAAAATTCAAGTTCTGAAGGTACTGAAAGTTTATTTGCTGGTAAAATTTAACACTGGCTGGGAAAAACTGCTTATTGAATAGGTCTCAAAAATGTTAATGGAGATTTTTAGAGATTATAACTTCTCAAAGTGTCAACTGATATAATTTCATTTGGATTCAGACTGGCACTTCTCGTATTTGGCATTTTTTTTACATCCTTTGAATTCTTCTCAACAAGTTCACTGCTTCATTTTGAATTCTTAAGCAGCAGATACTAAGAAAGCAAAGAACAAGTTAGGATTTAAAAAAACCTTGTAATATATATTTGGCTTGTACTTGTTGCTAAGCTACTAAAGCCCAGTTATGACTATGAGGCTGTAACAGATTTGTAGCTGCATTTCTGGCACAGCAATGGAACATCAATCTAAACACAGCTATAAAGACAACAGCTAAAGTCAGAAATCAGAACTTATTTCAGTAGGAGTGCAGCAACTCAGGTGCTTCAGGACCTTTCCATTCACAGATCCATTGATTCAAGCAGCTTTCACTGATGTTTTTAGTTCTTTTGTTGAGATTTCAGAACTGCAGGAAATTTCAACACAATGAGAATTCAACCACCGCTGAACTGGAAAAGAACCATCTCCTTCAGCTGATAAAGTCTTGTGGGTTACAGAACAAGCAGGCTGGGTCATTCATCTGCCACATCAGAACTACACCTCTGATCCAGGGTACTCCAAGTGCAAGGAAAGTCAAATACTTGCAAGCAGAAAGTGACACCATACTAGTGCCTGTGGTGGTACCTGATAAGAATCTTGGGTTATTTCAGTGACCAAAGTTTTGTGAGGTACAGAAAAGCACAAGCACACACTGTAAAGTTTAATTGTTCATATTCAACACACTCTGTGAAGAGTCATCTATTTTTGGATACCCAAAAGGCTTCTTGTTCTTCAATGTATTAGAAGAAAAGTTGGTTGAGTCACCACACTTCCCCAGGTTCCAATTCTCAAATAGAATTTCTCAAGCCAATTTAATCTCACAGAAACTGATCTTTGCTTTTACCAAAACAAGAAGCAAAGGGAATATTACAGCAGTTTGACAGCTATATTGCAATCCCCTCCAGTGAGGAATAAATATAGCTCCTGCTGAGGCAGACAGATGTTGAGGTTGATAAAGGTAAACAGAACCATGTAAGAGGTAATTAACAAATAGGCCAGATAAGTCACCCGTGAATAACTTAACCCTTCAGTGAATCCAGCATTGTTTTTAGCCCTGCTGAGGGAACAGGAGCCAAGCAGAAAGATTTCAATTAACCCCAAAAGCACTGACATTTGTAACTGCTACCTCCATTCCTTATCTTTGTGGCAGGGAACATCATTGCTTCATCCCCACAGACTCTGGCACTGCTTTTTTAATTTGCAGCTTTTCTAGAAGTGGAAGCTCTCTTCTTCTTCCCTTCCCCCAAATCCCAACGTTATTTTGATCACTGGGTTAGGGAAGGAAGGGAAAAGATATTTCTCAATTATCTGGAGGAAACAGCTAGAAAAGCTCACAAAAGAAATGTAAACCTGGAAGATCAGTCAGTAATTAAGAGGATGGTTTATTTACACTGTGTGACCTTACCCTATGGTAAGGTAAAGTCAGCTTAGCCAGCCATACATTTTAATCACCCAAGTGCCAGCACAAACAAAACAAACAAAAGTGTGTAGGTCACTTATAAAGCCAGGGATTTTCTCCATGCAAAGCAGGATTCAAGTTTTAGAGTTTATGGTAGACAGTTATTGAATCCATGCTGCCACTACAAGGGACTGAAGTCTTTACATCTCTACTTACCCACAAGACAAAACCTCAAAGCTAGGAACATTGCAAGCATTCCTAGATGAAGTTGCATGTGTTTTATTTAGCAAGTCAGGTTGATCAGAAAAGCTCAGATTTGGAGCTTTTTAGAATCGGTTTTAACTATGCAAACAATAGATCCATGAAGGCCATCTGATGAGTACTGAAAATGAAACTTTTCACAAAAACATGGAGGCTCAACTCATCAGCATCTCCCATGGCACCAAATGCACTGATCATTCACTCCTTCATTCATTCAGAATAAACCAGCCAGTGATTTCACATGAAAACACATTTTTAACTGTAGGAAGTCTGCATGAAAGGACTTGTACATCACATGCTCACAAGCTGAATCTAGAATGCCTCTTTCTCATATCAAACAAAACCAAAGTGTGTTTCATTCAAGATGCTAACCTTGAAATTTTTAAACAATGTTGTAAACAGTATTCACTGAACATTATTTTTCAGTTGGTTGAGTGCTTCTGTTTGGCTACAGTTGAGCAAGCTGTAAGGCACACCGGCACAGGTAAGCCAAAGCAAACATATAATACACAAATATATACAATTATACAGTGCACACACATGGCTGATTTATTCCCCACTCAGTCTGGTATTTCCATTCAGTGTCATGCAGTATTTTCTGATGTCTGACTGAGAACATGAGTTTCTGGGTTTGATAAAGGTCATACCAGATAAACTGTTTACAGTATTAAGAGTATTTGAAACCTAATGACAATATTCACCATGAAATTTAACTCTGACTACCCCTATTCCAAACCCCCATTATCATCTAAGGCTATTGGTACCATGGTTTATTCATATGTATTCACCTGTGCTATAAATTACAGATTAATCACACAAAGCAAGACTCACTAGTGGTTAGAAACAAATGTAATATTTCACTAGTAGCTAGAAAAAACAATTTATCCAACGGTTTATTCTAAAGTGCTGTAACCTGAAGCATTTCTCCATAAGTGAAAGAATGTTTCACTGCAATCCTTTGTAGCCTAATATTGTTTCTAGTTTCTAGGACACTTACCTTGTAGTAGAGAATGTTAGAATTAAATCAGGTTACATTTTTTACAGAGGGAAGCAGTATCAGACAGCAGATGAATGCATAGAGAAATCCTTCCCACTTACACATGATCACACAGTTGAATCTGTGGCACAGACAATCAGGAAAAACCCCAAACCCTTTTACCTTGTGTACTTTTAGTTGGCAGATGCATCTTCCCTCTTTGTCTGGCTTCAATCAATGCATTAATAAAGAGAAAGCTTCAGCTACCAGAAATGAGAATTACTTACCAATTTGTAACAACACAGGTGTTACCAAAGCTGTCTCCATGGCATAACAAAACTCCCTGCCAAACATGACTGCACCATGCATCACCCACAGGCGAATGGGAATGCGGTCTATGGATCCTTCACTGATGGTCTCCTCCCTGCTTTCATTCTCCTTGGCTTCTCCTTTCTGAAGCTGTGCCACAGGCAGATCTTGAACTTGCATAGATTCCGAGTCAGCATTCTGAGGAGCCATTTTCATTACCATAAAAAATAGATAGATATTTGTTATCTCTATATAAATAATACTACCATAACTCCACAAACAAGTTAGGGTGTCTTCTCTTTCAGCTTCTGTTCCTCAGGCAAGTAATGCTTATATTCCTCTTGTACAAACAGGTATCTTGCAACTTCTTGTAGAGATACGAGACATTAAGAATGAAAAGCTATTTGGTAGGAATTTCAACATATGGCTTGCTGGTTTACTGTGAGTTAGAGTTAAAAATCCATAATTGCCATTCAGTTAATACCAGTTTCATAATTATTATTAAAGAAGTGCTGAAGTTGTTATTGGTGCTACAGAGAGGTGGAAAGGCGACACAAAGAGGTGCTCCACTGTTAATCCCCATCGAGTGGCTGATTAATCTGCAACAAAAAGCAGGCATTTCAAAATTTCAATAGCATTTTTCAGGATATTGTGGGTCCCCCCCTTAACCATATAACCTATTTCCTGCTTCATGCTTTCCATTGTCCTTGCCTAGCCCAGGCTCCTTTATTCCCTCCTACCTCTGCACTTTCCATTGAAATGCAGTCACGCCTCGTATTTAAATGATGCTTTACTGTACTCCAGTTCCTCTGGTCTGTGGTTCTACACAAAGCCACAGAAGAATATCAAGCTACTTCTCCAAGATCCTCAGAACACTGAGCACAAGACTAAAGTTCTGGAAAATATACAGCAGGTTCCATTTCAGAAGCAGCATAGGATATTCCAGTACTATGCCAGGAACATGATTCATCAATTACCATGCTCACGCAGACATCTCCATTTAGAATTTTGGAAGTTACTTTGCAGTAACTATCACACCACCTCATACTGAAGATATTTCTCAAGCAAGCATGAGCAAAATAAGCCATGATGAATATAACTAAGGATTGATATTTAAATATCCAAAATTTTAATGAAGATACACACAGCATATGAATTAATCTTCTTTCTGTACACAAGACCAGAGAGCATCTTACTCCCACATCCTGTGAGGCTGCTGAAATTTGTGAAAGCAGAAGGGTACAATATCTTCCACCATACATTAAAATTATTAAAATACATTCCAAGCAGGTAAGACAAGCTGCTTCTGTATTTTCCCCTCCTTTGTTCCATAGACAAAGTCTAAGCAGATATACAAATACTGCACCATGCCAATCAAAATGTCTTTAAGCACTTAGAAGAAGAAAACAAAGCATTTTATAAAAAGTCAGATTACATAATGTTTGTACTAGAAGGATGCCTGTTTACATCTCTGCACACAGTGTGACTGAGCTGTGACCCCAGGACAAAACCCCTCAGGGATGTGGTTCCATGAAATGCTGGCCCTGGCAGCAAAGCTGGCCTAAGTAGAAATCCCCACGCTGCAATTCCCTGTCCCTTCAGCTGTGGCAACAAAAACTCTTTGTGGGCTTGAGCACACACCAGATCATTAAATGGTGAGCCTAAAAATGAGCCTTAGGAAACAGATGCCATGGTTGGTGTTTGAAGCACATCACAAGGGCAGCTCTGTTCCAGTGTGATCTGTGACACTGTTCTGCTAAAAGTGCATCACCAGAACAGCATCTTGAGCATTCCCTCCTGCTGACACCCTCCTTCGAGCTGTTTATTGCATGCATTTTGTTCTTCCATTCAAAAACATCTTTTTTGGTCTGGGCTTTTTCTTCTTCTTCCAGGTTCCCCAAAATTACTGGAATTCTCATATTTCATCATCACAACAAGAAACTAACACTAAAATTTT
This sequence comes from Climacteris rufus, assembly GCA_013398175.1. Taxonomy (NCBI): domain Eukaryota; kingdom Metazoa; phylum Chordata; class Aves; order Passeriformes; family Climacteridae; genus Climacteris; species Climacteris rufus. Next base: position 40,443 of record VZRZ01000792.1, read on the forward strand.
ATTTTGAGCTGGACAATCCTTTAAATCCCATGAGAAGGTTAAAATAACTTACTGAACTGGTTCTATAAATGAAGTTTTAAGTTCAGGGTTTTTTTTCTGTAAGCATTAAATAGCTCAGAACAAAAAAGACTGGAGAAAGCATTTCTCTACCCACTCAGAATTAGCAGAAAATAAGATGTAAATAGTTTATCATCAATGTAAAGTACTCTGTGTATTAAAAAAACACATCCACTTTACATAACACAAGTTCTGAGTGAGTAAAGCCTACAAAATACATGTTCCAGAGTAGAAGCAATTATTTTAATTACAGACTAGTCATAAAATGTTTAATTGCTGGCAGACTTGGCCAAAATGCCATTCAGGAGAATTTCAAAGTATACATGTTAGCTCTTCTTATTCAAAAACCACCAGAATGTGTGTTGTATTACAGACTAAGGGTCAGGGAAAACACTCCTGTACAATCTTAAAAGTATCTACTCTTTTCTCATGCCTAATTTCCCCTCCTGGGAAGGATTTAATTCCCCTTCCCTAAACACCTCCTTCCATATGCAGTCCCAGGGCAGCAGGAGGAGGTGCTGAGGGGAGGGAGTTCATCACACCAGAATATTCCACGATGCACTGGGGCAGCCTGCACATGGCAAGCAGGGTGACACCAGGCTGGGAGCATTTGTCCCTGGAAAGGATAAAGAGGCAGGACAAAAGAGGATATCTGAGATTGAGCCCATTTGAGCAAGGCTCTTAAGGGATGACTGAAAAAGTTATTTCTGATGGAGAAGATGATGGGGAGTGATCAGATAATTGAAGAGCCAGGAATAATGGGTGGTAGATGGAGGTAGACTTTGAAGTTGTAATTGACACAGATAAGAACAGCGTATTTTAAACATGCCAAAAAAAGCAGTTACAGTGTTCAAGTGCAATAGCAAGAGGCACAATGGACAGGTTTTATCTAAAAGAATAGAGAATTACTGTTCCATTATGCCAATTTTGTGGTAAGCATAAGGCTGGACTTCCTGCAGCACTTTCATCTGACTCCAAGTGCTTGTCTAATATAAGAGCCAGAGAACAACAAGAGCCTCTCAGAAAGGTCTCCAGTCCTTTCCTAACCCTCCTCAGTTGTGCTCATATTCATTTTAGACTGATATATATTCTGCTACTGCTTTTTCCAAGTTCATTTTGAATTTGGCAAGTATGAATAGTGGCATTCTTTCTTATCCAAAAGGGAGATAAATTCATTTACCTGATGGAAGTAAATATAACAGAGGCTTTTATGCAGCAAAGAACTCCAAAGTAAATGGCACCTGAAGAGAAGGTGGATTAAAATACCAATGAGGGATTCTCCAATGTCTGCATCCAGCACAAACTGTTTTTCATGGCTGGTTTCCACGGGCATTTTCATAACTAACAACAAATAAGGTAGGAGAATGCAGAATTTCAGCCATGGGAAGAGATTCATGTTGGGCATTGTACACAGCGTGGGTGTGAAGAGAACTTCAGACACAGAAATATTCCTGATCTTGCCAAGTGTTTGTGGGAGGAGGGGACTGATCACACTGGCTCTTCTTCAACCTAATTGCACGTCTTACTTTGACCTTTGGCCACATTGTAGCAACAACAAAAACCTATAAAGCAATAGTTAATAGTTCAACAATACAGGCAAGTAATAGATTCTGAAAACTAATCCATAAGCAAAATTTTATAAAGCTGCTCAAATTGCAATCTTATCTATTATACTTTTATTATGTATCTTCCACTGAGGCATAACATGTCTGTGTCAAACACAAAATATGTTACAGGCTTGACAAGTCAACAATCCTGTGCCTCAAAGAGGTTCTGTTCACAGACACAACTTGTGAACCATCAAAGAACCAAAGGAAAATCACTGCCTTTCCTCAGGGTTTTCCAAAGAAGAGGAAGTGTTATATAGGCCATATCTGTGGCCCACAAAATTCTGTGGTTTTCTTTTCCCTGCTGAGCACCACGATGCTTAAGATGCACAAAAAGCTCATGCTACACCATTATACAACAAGATGCCTCAGGCAAATGACTTCTCTCACACCTCTCCTTGTGTTCTGTAAGTTCAGGACTCGGGGGTTTGACAAGCAGCGTTCCTGCATTTGTGACACCACCATCTGGAGGTCAGCACCCTGGGAGCACACCCATCAATACCAAAATAAATGAGGTTAACAGTGATCCTGCCCAAATCTCTGAAGACTGAAGTATTTTTAATGCATGTTTCCAGCTCCCAATTGCTAACAAGGAATAGGAATGCACTGTTTGACAAGTAACTGGAATTTGGGAACCAGTGCCAAAGCAGATGACTGACTGTGAGCTGTGGAGTACACAGCACGTTTCAGGTAATCACACACGCCATTTTTTAAGCTTTTTTTAACCTTGGCAAGTAGATAACAGTTAAAAGGGCCCACCTGGATACCATGAGAAGACTTCAAATCTGTTGGAGGGTTTTGTCCCTATAAAGCCATGGGCATCCCCTCAGGCATTTACTGGTGTAAGAAACAACCTCAACAGAGTAGGAGTGCACTAGTTATAAAAACCCAAGGTGATGTAAAAAATAAGCACAGCCTATGAAAAACTGGAGTAATGGAAACAGTTCTACCCAAACACTACTGAATATCTAAGGATAAGAGTAAGGGATTGAGCAGAAGCAAACTACTCTCTTCTCTCATTCTGGTCTTTGAAGTTGACTGCAGTAACTTCCAATCATTCATGTATTTATCTCCTGTCTTCAAGATCTGCCTCTTAATGACTTTCTTCTACATGCAAGGACACAGAGTGACCAAAGTTGTCTCAAATTATGAAGAGCTGCATTCAGTTTTGCTCACAGGGAAAGTTTTCTAGCGATGTAGGAAATAATCTAACTCAAAGATTCAATGGTTTAAATGGATTCTACCTTATTGATGTTGAAAGGAAGAATGAAGAGACACCTTGAGCCATCATTGTGTTCAATGCCTTTTCATTGTTTACCACTAATTTCATAAGGGGAAATAGCTAAGAATCAATTAATCAATTATTACAGAATTTAAATAGGCTTTAGTGATTCTGGTCACAGTTGTCATCATCACATTAGGACCTGTCAGTGATCGATTCTGCTCAACACATCAAAAAAACCCCAACAACAAACAACCCCACTCGTACTTCTTGATGAAATATTCAAATGTTTAACTGGGAAAAAAAGTGTAAGACTCCAGAAGCTGCCAAACAGCACAAGATTTTTCTACCACCCAGAGTCTTACACCTTACCCTCCTCTCCAGTTCTTCAATGAGTGCATCCCACAGACATCCATGCTAGCAACCACACTATTTCACCTGTGAATCATGCCAGGCTGACAAGCCTGTAAGTGCCCAGTCATTCCATTTATTTGTCAAATACTTCTCTGCCAACTTGGTTTATGCTCAGGTTCTCAAGTCATCTGGCCGTATCTTGAAAAGTTATCTAGCCTGACTTAAGGTTAGCTTTAATATTAGCATTAGAAACAAAAGCATTCTGAGTTTATCTGTCTTTTCCTCAGGCTAAATAAATGTTTGGCTGAAAACTTCTACCCCCATGTTGCAGACTAACATCACTTATTTATTTCCTTCCACAATTCAGTGAGAATTGGTCAATGGGTTCTGCTTCAGCACCTGACTGGCTTTCCAAAGGATACACGGTTTGGCTTGTGCCTTTTCAAAAGTAAAATGGCTTTTGTCCAAGGATAATTGCTGCTGTTTTGAGTTCAAATGCTCTGTGCTCCACCACACCAACAAAGAGAACTGCTGTGAACGTGTCTACACCACCTCACAAAACCTTGCCCATTCTCAAAACACATTCAAGGTTACTCTGTAAGATGCTGCTGGAACTGATTTTGTACAGAAATACCACATAAAATACATTATCACCTTATGACACTCCAGGTTTCTCAATCACTTTAAGCTGGTATAAACAACTACTTCCTCTAAGAGCACTAGTCTGTTCTTCCTTTTCTTTGCCTCTGGTTCCTTACTCCCACTGCTTCCTGCTCAGCTCAGCAGTGAATCATACACTATAACTGATCTGGGCTGAAAACTAAGCTGACAAAAACACATCCAAGCAGTTAAAGAAATCCTTTAAAAAAATCAGGTTGGTTTTACCTGATTGCATGGCTCCATACCATCCTAACAGAGAGCTACAGGGGCAGTGAGAAGTGTCCCTTTGGGCAGCAATACCCAAAGTCAGTGTGAAATTGCAGCTCACAGAGGGAAAGAAGCTGTCAGTGGCATCCCTGCAGCTACAAGGTCAGAAAGCAAACTCACGTGCCCAGCTCGAGGCACCTGCTGCTCAGAGGGCAGGAGGGTCCTCAGGCACGCTGGGAGAGCTCTCATACACTCTCCTCTCCTTGCCAGATGCAAGGCAGAACACCACTTGCTTGGCCAACAGGCAGCTATTTTCTCCCTGGTTCTTTTGTGGCTCTGTTGCTCATTATTAGCAGCTGTTTATAGTAACAGAACTGGCCACAAGGGAAGGTTTTTTGGGCCCATGTCAATACTCAAGTGTTCAGTCACTGCACTAGGAAGAAAAGCATCTAGAACACATACCTGGAGTTTCTGGCCCAGCTGGAAGTGGGCTCAACTAAGCTACTTGAAGTTCAGAGGAAGGGCTGCATCCTTCTGGGATCTGATGAAGCTGTTCCATCATAAAGGTGTAGACTCAAACCCTGTGACTTTCTGTACAGGTGAGTCATGAGGCCTTTGGTTCAAAAGGGCAGCAATTACAGGCAGGTAATTGTTTAAATTCCCATTAAGACTTCTGACAGCTAAATGCAAATATAGAAAGCTTTTTAGCTACTACTTTCTAAAAACAGAACTCTGCTAACCCTATCAGAGGGGGAAGGCTACACTTTATCAGGAATAATTGTTTTAAAATATCAATTATATCGTGTGTTACTTAACAGTTCCATATATGAGCAACATTACCTCCAGATCCTGAAAGTCAACCTCTCATTTTAAAAGTGTCTTACATTAAACTGGCCTGGCCTGCTGTGAATCACTAAAAGGAAAAAGGTGAAGGTTAACTATGTGTAATAAAGAACCACATTTGACATGTCCCAACATCTAATTCATCATTCAGGTAATCAAAGACATTGAAACACAGCATAAACCAGCTTCTTCTTCAAGGACACTGTGCCTAAACACCCCTCTGATAACACTCACTGCAAGCTTAGATGAGATTTTGAGCAAGTTCATCTTGAAACCTGAGATTTAAAAAAAAAAAACAAACCAAAAGAGAAAAGAGCCACTGGAAACAGCACAGTGCTTTTGCATCATGACCTACTTTTGAAGCTACCACACAATTTAGGCCACAGAAGCAAGGTCTGGGCAGGGGGAAGTCATTCTGCAGCATGCTGTGAATTAAAACGATATGGAGCAATCCACCTCACACGGAGAAAGCGCTTGTTTTCCACTTCTTCCAACACAAACTTGTGCCTGCCCTCAGGACTCTTCACACACTCAAAGTCAGTTGATGTCTTTTACAACCTCTGCCTTGCTGTTTCAGCCAGAACACGATGTTTGAACTACAAATTCATCTCAGGGAAGCAGATGATGCTGGCAGCTTTTCTACTCTTAACGCTGAACATCTGACATCCTCAACTCCCCCAACAAATAAATATCCAAACCACAATCCAAAACATAAAAGGAAGGGTGTGAACAGCTTGATTTTGGAAGGGTTAAGGAAGACTTGTTGCACCCTCTTCTCAGTATGCATACAAAATTCCAGAAGTTATTAAAGCCTGACATACACAAGCTTACAAACTGCAGCCCTGCCTATGTGAAATGTTCCTTAGGTTTTCCTGCTCCCTTCATTCCATAAAGCCTGGCCTTGACTGGGAGCCCCAGGGCCTTCTTGGGACCCTCTTTCTATCCCCTCATGGTTTACTTGGAACATGACCAAGAATAAGATTTTGGCTCCTGCTGGAAGATGTGGTGATGCAGGCAGAGGTGGCAATCTGGGCATGACAAACTCCCCTGATGGGCTTTTTCCTGCCTGGACACACGAGGAAGAATAGAAAGCTCAAGAGGGAAGGTGGAGAGGTGAAGGTGCTTGTGACATTAGGGAGAACATCTCTGTAATACAGCACTATTTAATCATCATTCATTCATTGTATTTGGGAACCAACATAATTTCTCCATTCATTACTGGGAAAAATACATTGGAAATCATGGGTCTTTATGTAATTACTGAAACAATTCTGGGAAGCCATCTTTTTAAGAGGGATCCAGAATTTAATGTGAGACAGACTTTTTTCAGTGGATTGGATATTATACTGCTCCCTAAAGGCACAGCCTGTTACTAATATTAGATCAGATTACATTGTTAAATCACGGCTGCTGCTGTTTTTAGTAGGAAATACTTCATTTTGTTCAACTGGAGAGGTGGCATTATCTGATTAAACTTGTACTTTGATTTACTGATAGGTAAAAAATTCATACATACTCACATTACCTTCATGTTTATTAATGCAGATATATTAAACAAGTAAATAGCTAAGGGTGTATGTGTGTAAATAATAAAAGAGAAGCCTTCAGAGCTAATGGAAAACATAACAGCTGGGACCAGTGATGCTGGGGAAAAAAACCAGGCACTAAGCAGTTTCACAGCACAGCAAGGACATAGGATGCCTGGTTTGTGAGAGCTGCATCTCCAGTTAGCAGGTTCTACACCCAAAATTAGGTAAAGGGCAAGACAGCAAGCACTAACAGCTTTCAAACCCAAAGAATAATAACCAAGTCACCACAAAAGCACAGAACTCAAAACCTCCTGGGGACAGAGATCACTCAGGCCAGTGTGCAAACAAGCTGTTATGGGTGGCACTGCTGCAAGTAATGACTTTCACTAAGAAAAGCCACTGATTTGGTCAGATAGGCACGAACTTTAGTCTGGCCTGAGCTAAACACCAATGTTACCTCCCATCAGAATTAAATGGATTCATTCCTTCTGTCTCTGTGAAGCAGAACAACAGAGGAAAAGAAAATTCAGGCTATCATCAGCAAACATCTTAATACATTACCAAGTGGGTTAACTGCAGCAATCCCACCTTCCTGCAGAAGGAAGGGCAATGTCTAACCCAGCAGGGCTGGTGGTGCAAGAATAATCCTATCAGGACATCAGTGCCTGTAGCATTATTACTTTTTTGCAAGTTCTCTCACCAAGTCTGTCCTCCTGATTGCAGCGGGGGAAAGGAAATACACCTGAGCAACCTCTGCAAATTACTCTCCACAATGAGACATACTTTCTCTTTTGCATGAATATTAATCCATAAAAATAGTCAAGCCAGGACTGATTGCTTAGTCTGTATGTGCAAAGTTAGACATTCCTTGCAGATGTTCCTGTACCTGCTATGAAAAGCACATTATTTTCACGTACTGGCATTTAAACTAATCATATTCCCTGCCTGAAAATTCACAAGCTGGTTTCTTCAGGCTGCAAATGCTTAAGAAACCCAAATACTGCCAGAATATGTATTAGACAATTACAGAAGCTATTCAATAGATCAAGACAAAAAAAGAGCACAGCATAGATCTTCATAAGCCGACTTCCTCTAGCATATCATTAACGTCTGCAAAGTCTAATTCATTGGAATTATCTCCAATTACCAGTCCCTAAACGCATTACCATCATTCAATCTCAGAAAACTCCGTTAAAGGAAGCTTTTGAAAACATCCCTAGAATTTTGTTCACCCTCCAACAAAGATGGAGAAGTCATGTTTTGACCGGGTTTTACTCCCTCAGAGAAAAGCCAAGACGTGGCAGAGGAGGGTTTCTCACATTTCAGATTCTCCAAAGGCTTTGTAAACAAGTCTATATAAACTGCTTATATCATCTTGCACTAAGTGCTCTCATTTTGCCTTCTTTGAGTGGACTCACAGATCAAAGGGGTACCTCATCTCTGGGATTGCTTGGTAATAAACCAGCATTTACAGCCTGACCTGCAGCTTGAGCCCACACCGACTGCTGGAAATTATCTCTTGTCAGCACAAAGGAGAGAGATTCCTTCCCTTCCCCACCCAAGCTTCCCTCCCTCTGAGCCAAGGAAAATACTCCAACATCCCCTGATGAAGTATTAAATGCAGCTCATCACTACAGTACTGAAAGAAAAGAATAAAGGTGTTTAGGGATACATTTTTTATTTCTTACTTACTTCCTCCCTGGCACCAAAGCAATCCCACCTCCTCCTAAATCTGCTCTGCAAAGGGTGTGGTAAAAGAGCTGCTTTCCACCCCTCTGGCCCCACACCTGCGATGCACGAGGTGCTACCAGAGGAAACTGCAGGTTTAGGGTGCAGCACCTTCGGTAAACATCTCCAGCGCCTCCCTTTCGCAGCACAAATAATGACAAACAAGCGTTGAGAAAGCTCACTCCATAAAAAGTACTGCCAGAGCACTTGAGCAGATCCCTGCTCCAGTTTTTTAGGCTGTCCCAAATAGCAGCGTGACAGACGTGTTTATGTGCACTGCCATGGAGGAGAGCTATTTGATTTATTCCTCAATTATTTAAATAAACACTTGAACTGACCTAGCAGTGATGCATAGCCTGTGTATTTTAAATAAGGTGTAAGAGAAACAAAATTAAGAATCCTCTCTTAACCCAAATAATTAATAAACTTTAAGAAAATCAGAGAAATCCTGTTTGGTCAACAATATAGATAAATCAGTAATTAGAAGGGTTTCATCACCACACTACAGCGTTTGGGAAAAATTCAGTAAGAACTTCCACCAGCAGTACTTTTATCAAAGTAGGGAACACAAACCACTTAAAAGTTACATCTTAGAGGAGACAAAAATACAGGTAATAAACAGACAACATTTTAGCCAGGTTACAAACCATCCATTTTCGACAATTTTAGTGCAAATAATATTCTTTAGACAGCTGGTTTATAAGCAGCCCCATAGAAAGCTGGTGGCCATATTTAAGAGCAGCTTGATCAGGACATATTTTGATTTTGGATGATGAACAAATGCTATTTTAGTAATGTGTTTTGCCAAGCTGTAACCCTGTTAGAACTGGCAGGATAAGATATTTACTGACATGCACACTAAAATAATAAGAGGCTACAAGTGCTTGGCAGTTGGACTTGATACATGAAAAGCAGCTAGCAGGGAAATATTTAGAGGACACAAACCTCTTCCATTTGTGACCCTCTAGAACTACAAAATACTTGGCAAAGGCTTGCCAGAATTTGGCATTTTTACCTAATTTGGGAATGACTGTCAGCAGTTTTGCTCTTAGAGGATGCCCAAGCTGCAGCATCCCTACCCTTTCAAGAGCAGACAGCTGGACCACTGTGGGATGAGAGCTGCAGCACTTCTGCACCAGAGAAGTGTTTCTACCCTGCTGTCACACCAATGCAGCAGTTCTTGCAGCTGACAGTCACCTTCAGCAGGTGACAATATTTGAAAGCCAACATCTCCCAGTCGAGGTTTAGTCCTGTCACAGTCCTGCTCTGTCAGTCCATCAACTCTTCCTGGGTGCTTCCTGCAAAACACACAGCTGCCATCCTCCAAGGAAAACTCTGCACATAACCTAAGGGACAAAGCTGCACTGTGAGATGGGGGCAGAGCTCATCCACAGAACTTTAAGCACCATCATTTCACCAGAGCATGGGTCTTGCACCCCTTTATATCCCCACAGAGACAAGTTTCCAGGGGCAGAGGGGTTAAGAGGAATCAATGATTTCATCCTCAGCACTACAACTATTTGTTACAAACCACAAGCAGGCTGTAAAGGCAGTAGAGATGTTAATGTACATTTCACTACCTTGAACAGTGGTTGCCTTTATGGACAATTATTCCCCCCACCAAAAACACCAAAACAACTCACCCAAAAGAACAAGCAAATGCTATTTGAAAAGTACCTAGTCTCCCAAAAGCATTTTCTATTGGAGGTTACCATCAGATAACACAGTTGAATTACCTAAAACATCCTCAGTGGATTAATCTTTCACATGCTAAAGCAGCATTTCTTGAATATCCATAAAAACAAAACATTGTTGCAACAGTTTCTACAGGACTAAGCAGGCTTCTTGTAGGAAGGGGAGAGTTTCTTTGCATTAAAAGGGCATTTCAAGTCAACAAGTCACAGCCAATGTTAATTTAGCTGTAAGATTCAAAGTGATTGCACTTGAGTCACTCTATAGATGCAGGGCTGCTGACATAAAGAACATGGCAGGGAAAGGTTCAGCCTATACAAGCATGATTGATTGTTTAGAAAGCAAAGCTGATCTAGTGGTTGTTTCTTTATGCAAGGCTAATTGCACACCAGCCAGAGTGCCTTTCCAGATCCTTCGCAGAGGCAGAATGAATTTGTGGTCAGATGGTACCACAGATATTTCTCTGAGTAGGTAGAGCTGCTTTAATACTTGCAGGCACTGAAAGCAGCATATGGGGAGAGCAAAACCATCAGGGAAACACCAGAATTCTAGTGCACAAAATAGCACAATACTGAAGTGTAACAGCTGAACTGGCAGGTTACCCTACTAGATATTTAATATCCTCAGAAAGGGACAGGACCCTCTCTGCAAAGTGCTCTCAGAGAACAAGCAATCTCCTTTGCTCTTTCTGTTACCCAGGATAGACCCTGAAATCTCAACCCAAGTGGGAAATACAGAGAAAGGAGCAGTAACCTGAACCCTGACAAGATAAGTTTGGCTTTGTGCCTTTATTGTTTCAAGAGATACCAAAATACACGTGCAGTTGGTGTGAGCCATCTTCAGAGGAGGGGATGTCAAAGGGACTACATAGACTAGGAGTAGGTGCAAATAACAGCTACAACTTAAATTCAGGACTGAGTATCTCCTTAAAATTTTTAAAAGGCACAGCAACTACAGCTTGGAGAGTAACAAGTGAAATTTGGTGGGTGTTGATTTGAAGGACAAACAGGAACAGCAATGTCTTGCTCAGAGAAATCTTTAAGATTATTCTAACAGGCACCTAAAATTAAAGGACTTCCCATCTCAGGGGCTGTAGGGCTATTCACAAAGCAAGGGAAGAACTGACCACACTGTGAGCTCATCAATGAATGCTGCCTTCTGAATCTACCTGCTCATGCATCTCAACAGACTGACAGAAGCATTCTAAACTTGAGTAATAGCATCCAGCAAGAGTGTGGGCTTCATGAAGAAAGGTAGTTAAATAGCTCTCATTCACATTCTGTCACCCACATTCCTTTATTGCAGTGCTTAAAGTTTGTGGTTGCATCACTGACTTTTCCTCATCTTGCTCCACTCACATTCAGCCTGGATTCATCTCTGCTGCTCTGCTCAGAGGGCAGAAGAAATACCAGAACAAGATTTTTAGTCTCTTTTCTGTGGTTCAGCAGCAGATGCTGGAACAGGCACAGCACAAGGGCACTCAGCTCTGTGAGCTCTCAGAGCTTTCTGTTCCCTGATCTTAAAAGTATCTTGGATGCAGAATCTTCTCACTGCTCCTCTGGAAAGCTGAGCCTGACCTCACAGCATCCCAGATACTCACAATATTCCAGATGTCACATTTCCAGCTGCCTGATCTGTCACTCCTAATCAACTTGCAGCTTCTACTTGCAATAATATCTTAAATTGCTCCATTTTCAAAACTGTCTTGATGTTCATCTTCCAGGAGATGGCAACTGCCCACAGCAGCATCCCAAGCAAGGAGCATCACTAGTGGCAGAGGTCAGACAAAGTGTGATGGCAGCACACACACACCTGCCTGAAGCTGTTTGGTAGTTCTGAACAGATAAATTTCTAAGGGATGTTTTCTTTCTGTGTTGCAGAGAAGATCACAGGCTTGCATCTGTGGGGGAAAATGGGGGAAGACAGGAGGATAGTTGTGATTTCTACAAGGGGGTGAGTTGAAGTTGCAAAACTGAAGTCAGGTACTTGAATGAATACTGCACATATTACCTAATCTCAACTTCTCAAAGAGTTTTAGGTCTCCAGACTGTGTCTTTAAAAAACTGCTCTACTTTTAACTGAATACTTTCTCTTATCAGTTTATTCTGGTACAAGATAGTGGCTTGGCTTCCACCCCAGTTCCCATGAAGATAGTTAACACTTAGAGATTGCTTTCTCTAACATCAGAACCAGCTAAATCCATTTATCACACATGGAGGTGATAAGGGATAGCACATTCATCCCTGAATTATTTTGCTGTCTCACTGTCTGCAAAGTGTTTATAAATAACAGCTTGTTGAAATTAACAGACTTGGCATTCAAGTTTACCATGTTCTTGGCCAAGTCCTTGAAAAGCAGACAAAAAGTGGTTACATTCATACAGAGATGCACATATCAGTCCCTAAGCATTTCAACTGCTCCACCTGCTTAAAGTAAATGGCTGTTAAGAGCAGGCAAACCAAAAATATGAAGTGAACGAGGTTTTGAGCTACTGGCAGTTATCCTGGTGACACTGTGGTGACATCAATTTTGCCCAGAATTTCCAAAAGCTTTTTGTAAGCACTTGTGCATACTGGGTGGCTTGTTATAGGCCTCTGTTTCAAGGAAGAGATTGTAGAATTGATTCTAGACAAGTAGAATTGCCTGAATTTGGCCACTTAAAAAGCCTTCCAGGAAAAAATCCTCCTCTAAAACACTTGAAGGTTTGACTAAATTAGCAGTGATGTAGGATTTCACAAGTTTTATTAATAAGCAGGAGTATGTGACTGAATATATTCAGGCTGTGTCAGCCTTAGATGAAACCATCACTGAAGTGGGCAGGACACTCAGATGGATTTAAAAGGACATTACAATAGCTTCCACAAATTTAGATGTGGAGATTAGCTCACTCCAAAACAGTACTTCCAAGTAGGGTTTCAGGAGTGTTGTTCCAGAGGTATTATGAGCCCATGGACTGAGAGCAGCTTTACTGAACAGTCTGTAAGGATTGCAAAGGATAGTGTGAAATAAAAACAAAATCTCCTGTTGAAAGGAGATATTCTCACTTTTGTCCTAGTGTTCTCTTAGAGGTGAGGATCATCTCACTGATTAAGGATTGCTCATCAAGCACAATAACATTCAAGCCAAACACTTCAGTGAGCAAAGCACGCTGTACATCAGATTAAGCCTAGCAGAAAAAGCTGTGAGAGGAAATAATCAAAAGGACAGGAGCCAGAAGACATAGCTGCAAAGTCTGAAGGGCATGAGATTATTTTACATATCTAAACAAAGTCTTGACAGAGGGTTTCAAATGTGGAAGCTGTTGAAAGAACAGCATGAAGTGATTTCTCCATCAGAAAGGTAATGATTGGCCCAAGTTGTAACCAGAATTAGAGCATGTGCTGTTATCCATCCTGAGGAAAACAAGAAGCAGCTTCACTCCTTCCTTGCCCCTCTCATGGATCAACTTCTCAGGGCTCTGCAAGCTGAGGCTGCTCCCTGCCATTCTTTCATCTCCACTTGTGAGCACACACACAATTTCCCACCTCCCAGAGCCCACAAAGGCACAGACATTTGCATGTGCTGCATGTGTAGGTGTGAGCCTTCAGCAGCAACACAGGAAGCTGAGGAAGAAAATTATTCATTTCTTGTAGCTTGTGAACAAGAAAGTACACCCAGTATCTGACTAACAAAATCTTCAAGCTGATGGTTACTGGTCAGCACAGAGGTATTTGACATTTTACACTTTAGTCACTTGTCAGAGTGAGGAAGCCCTTAGGGTGATAAATTTCATGGTTACTGAAGCTTATTTTAATGAAATGTGTGGCTTGCCCTTCTGGGCTGTTTTTTATTTTGGCAGCTTTACTGAGAGCATTGTGCTTAGTCATTTTACTTTTTCAATTACAGAACCCAGCATATGCAATAAACTGATGTTTTTACTGTTTGAAAAATCACATGCCAGATTTTCAGGAGGAATAAGATTTGATTAAAGCAATCAGCAGTTAAGCATATCCTTAAATGTTTTAGATTTTAAGAGCCTAAATAGATTTGATATAATTTAATGTTGCTTTGTATAGCAGTCAAGATAAAACAGGGGCACCACATCCCTGTTATCTCCTTCAAGTGAAATACATGTATCATCCTGTAGGAGCTTTAAGTTTTTACAAATTTCAAAGTTCAGTGTATTAACTCTATATAAATATTTCTGCAAAACACAGGGGCAGACTTTTGACCCATAAACTTCTCTGGAGAAGTACAGATGATCATATAGTAAATGAATCATAATTAATAACGTCACTTCCATTTTGTTTTAAACCTTTCCTTTGAAGTCAAAGATATTTAAATTTAAGTTTCAATTCCACATTAAAACAGCCATGATGTGACACATTACTATCCTTAGCTTGTATTCTGGTTTTCAATCAAGCTGCAGTCAGTCTGAGTTCACTTAATAGTTAAGGGTATAAATTCTTAGTTTATCAGGAAAAAATAAAACCTGCAGGAAAAGAATCCACATGGTGCCTGTAATATTGTTCCTACTTACAAACACTGCTGCTCACACTGACTTCAGATAACTCAGACAAGTTTTGTCTAGGAAAGCTTTTTCACCTTCCTCTGAGGACTCAGTGCCCTTGCTCACCACTCATACATGAGATCTGGAAAAACAGAATGAATAGAAAAAGTGCAACTGTATTCTGTATTTTATCCCTTTTTGTTACAAAAAGCACCAACCATGCTTATACCTTCACTGGCAAATAAAGTCTTATCAGCCTTCAAAACATGGAAGTGAAATTAGCACAGACAAATTTCCCAGGTATGAAATATTCATTCCTTCTGAAGGATAATGCAATCACAACAGCCTCCAGTTTACTTCAGGACACACATGGGCTAAGTCAGCCATCTGGGTAGGATCTTGAGTGGCCTGATCCCAGAATTCTTGGCTGAACAGAAAACAAACTGCACACATGTACGTGCCTTCTCACATGCTTTTTATTAAACACTTCCTCCCATGAGCAGCAGGCCTGACAACCATTTGCTGAGATTAAACTGATTTCAGAAGCACTGGCACTTCTGCACTGCAGCCACACTCTGAATACCACAAGACTGCGAGCAGTGACACTTGTCTGTCACTTTGGATACATCCTCCCCACATATGCCATGAGCAAAACTCTCCACCTAACTGATGAAAAAAAGCTACCCAGACTTTCAGGCTTTCCCTGCATGATTTGCAGTTTAATTCTGTGTCTAAACTTCTAAGTAGAAATCTGGGGAGTGCAGATCTGACATTAAATTAAAAGCCCAGATATAAACAATGTAAGATGTATTCATCACTCATGTAAGCCTGCCGTATTTTCATTTTTCCCTGCAAAGCTGGAAGGGTCACAGCATTATTACAAGCCTAAGCCCTTTTAGATGCAAAAAGAGACTTGTGTAGCTTTCATCTTAGCTGCTCACATCAAGCAACTTAGAGCTCCAGTTTGTCCTGTGAGGCTGACAAAATAACGAAGGAAAGTTCTGGGCTCTTGCTTGCTTTATCAGATAGGATGGAGCAGAGAAGTTTCCAGCCTTGGCTTCCTGCTTTGCTCTCAGTCTAGTCCAATATTTGTAAAAATTCTGTGGTGAAAGCCAAAAATTGGCCAGTGTTCTTGTTATTCTCATTCTTTGAAAAGATATGACTATTACCCAGACAATGAGAAAGGAAGTTATTTCATCCCTACATCAACAGTGAGCAAGAAAATGAAGCATTCTAATGGCTCGAGCATAACTGCACCAGGTAAGAATTAAAAATTATGCTGGACAGCCATTAATGCAAAAATAAGGAACCCATCTGTATTTAAAATTTGACACAGACAGGCTTCCACTCATTTTCTAAGTTACAGGGAGATGCAATATTAATGAACTGAATGCTGCTACTGGAGACAAACCAAGTGTTGCTTTCATTTGCACAGTGCTTCCCCGACCACATTCATTTAGATGCAAGAAGGAGAGTATAGTGCAGAGTGAAGGTATTACAAATACAGAGCTGAAGTATTTAAACTCATGCCCTTATTAGACAATATGCCTTTAATATTAAAGCTTGGGGAACCATTACCAATGCCTCTTTATTTCAGACTATTATTTTCACAGACAAAGCAATTTTATTGTGAATGCTTGAAGCACAGAACTGCAGCAGCTTTCTTATCCCCTTTCCTAGGGCAAGATCTCCAAATCATTTGGACAGCAGCAATTTCTGCATGTAAAGCTGAACTCTTATTCCCTGCTTATTTGAAAGAATTTGTCCTTTGTATCTAGGGTGTGTATATATATCCAGTCAATACAGTAATTGCATGTAGGGACTGAAAGCTTTCTCTAGCAGGAATGCTTGACCATGGGCCACTTCCCAGCAGTGGCTTTGTCAGCGGGTAGCCCCTAAAACTTCCAAGATCAGAGAAGGGCCACCAGGGACATATCAGTCGTGAAATTCCAAACAGGCAGAATGAGGTTGTGCTGCACAATCAAGGCAACTCACCAGGTTCATTGAAGGGACTCAGCAATACACAGACTCCTCAGAGAACCACCCAGACAGGGAGTCTGCTGACAAAAAGCTTCTGCGAGAGACTGAAGTGCAGGGAACAGTGTGGCCACTGTTGGACCAGTGATAAATTCAGCCTTTAATTACAACCAGTTACTGAGTAACCAGCCTTAACAAAGACCTGGAACTGATCTCTTGGAAAGTGTTAATTTAGGAGCACAGTTAATGATGAAGAGAAAGCTACTACATGCAGTTCAGGGAAATACTGTGCAGTGTTGGGCAGCTGGAATGAGCTGGAAGTTTGTAGTCTGATGGATGCACAGGCTTAGTAGTTTGCAGTTATTGAGCACTGGGTTTTGTGGAAGTGTAGCCTTCCATGAAGTAACTTGTACAGAAGGATGATGATGCAGTGAAATCTGTTCAAGGAATAGTGTCAAGTTTATACTGAACATCCCTGAGGCTCATTAGGTTTTACTTAGACAAAGTGATATTACGGAGATCCAGCCACGAAGAGGCTAAGAATACCCTGGGACAAAGTAGTGAGGCTTTGTCTTAAGTCATCACACCCAGACTCTTACTTACCCACAAGGATATCCTGCTGCTCCTAACCAGTAAAGGAATTACTAATACACTACACCAAGCCCACTACATGCACAGGCATCAGATGTGAGCACAAAATTCAGTGTATAGGAACCCAAACCCTTTTATGTACAGCTTAACTGGGGGCTACACCACAACTGAAAGGCCATGGTAGTGTCCAGGTCAGGTGCATCCAAAGAAGATTAGAGATCCCACTGGTACTACAGGGTCAAAAGGGTTATTTTTAAATGGAACCCTGAACTGTCACGCAAACAATTCCAGAGTAACAGTCTGGAAGAGGGCACACCTCCTCTCATTCAATCCCATTTCTCCTGTAGACTGAAATACAGCTGCATACTCAGAGTTTTGAACAGACCATACCTGGAAGATGACAAATTGGAAACAAAGCAGCAGAAAAATCTCCAGCTATAAGGCCAGTAGTAACTGTAGGAGCATGAAGGGAACAGGTAACTGCCCATTGACTCTCTTTTTTCAGCCCACTGAAGGAAATTTTTTGACTTTTAGGCAGGTGGAAGTGCTGGGATGTTGGAAACAATCAGGGTACCTGTGCACTCAGAAGTGTAAGCCTTTTCCCTCTCCACACCAAAGTTAGAAGCAGAAAAAGAGCTAAGAAAAATAACAGGCCTGCATGACAAGCTGATCCCCCCAGATACAAACCAGACAGCAGATGGGACATGTGCAGTAGATGTGGTGGTATTGAAGCAAGTTGTGCATTTGTTTTGGGTTATTTTTTGAACTCTTGGGAGTTAGCTGGCCAGCCACACTACTCTAAGGAGCAATAGTTCAGACTGTCAAATGACTCCTCTGGGAGTACCCAGAGCCAGACTGCTCAGGCCAATGTACTTGCTCAGATATTCCCCTTGTAAAATGGGAGGAGTATTTTTTACCCTGCATGTGTGCCTTCTTCCTCCCCACAAAAAAAAAAACCACCAAAACAAAACACCACCAAACCCCTGAAATTCTTGTTACCTGGAAGAAGAGATCCAGCACCAAGACTATTTAAGACTTGACTGCTGTTCCTGTTATTTGTTCTTGCATATGATTGATAAGTAAGTTGTAGGTTAAACAGTGCTCACATTAAATGTGTTCTGGAAGGCTGTTTGCTGTAAGTGATGATAGGAAATTAAGTGGCACAGAAATCTGACTGCTCTGCACTCATCACTTGCTGGGTTAAGCCACTGGTTTTTGGATGCGGTCCAGAAAGATTGATCATATATTCAAGGACAGAATGCAGAAGATAAGAGTGACATGCAGTTGTGCTTTTGTAAAAGAACACTTTGGTTCAGCCTCCAGTTAGATCATTTATTTATCTGGCACTGAAGGGTGATAATGGCTTGTTTTCAAGTCTCCAAAATAAATGAACTATACTGCATGCAAAAGTAGTCCAGGCCAGCCAGCAGAGGATAGAAAATATGCAGGGTCAGCATAACACTGGTTTCAATTTCAGTTACAAAAACATTAGAGCTCTCATTTAAAACAAGATGAGGAAACTAGGTTCTCTCCCCACTCTGCTGAGAGAACCAACCTTGCTCTCCTCAGAACACTGACAAAATCCACCTCAGTTATACTTCAGCAAAACAACTCAGACTAAAGCTTTCCTGCTGCCATTTACCCACTAGGATTTTCTTAAAAGCATCTTTGGCCTGCTTCTCAGGACTAAGCTTTATCTCCTGCTCTTTCATGCCTTGCTACATGAGCACCAGCTACTGACTGACAATTTCAGTCATGCAGGGAAAGTATGTCTCAGTCCACTCCCAGAACACCTCAGGCCACCAGATTAGTCAGTGTTCATATAACACTGCAAAAGAGATTGAGTCAAGCCTAAAGTGTCAGGCCAGGCAGGATTCCTAAAGCTAAATAGCTTTTTAATAGTCTGTATCCTTCATAGATGAGAGTCCTGGGAATCAAGTCTTTCCCAGCTTTAACTGGGTTTTAAGTTTTATTAGTTGTCCACATAGTGTAGACCAACTGCCCATCATCTATATATTGAGACTCATGTTTTGAGCAGACTTCATGCCAGGAAGAGCTAAACCAAGGTCAGGAGCAGCTCTTAAGCCAAACCCCATCATTACCCAACAAAAGCCTTGTGTCCTGATGCTTGCCAGACTCACTTGCCAAGAGCAAGTTTGATGAGGAAACCTGGCTGCTTCTCCCGGGTTGTTACGAAGCCGTTTGCCAGCTGCAGTCTCAATGACTGCACAGCCCTCGTTGGGAGCACCAGCAAGAAGGGCCTTTAGTTAATCGTGTGCCAGTTTGGTTCACAGCACAAACCACTCATGGCTCACACACTGCAGTGCTCTGAACACAGCACTGAGATGCCCAAAGTCCAGCTTTTCACTCGAGGCAAATTCAGTCTTGAGCAACTCTACTGGAAGTCTAGCTTTAATAGTGTGAAATAAGCTCTTTTACATGCAGAGTATCTGGTTTCACCTGGAGGAGTACTACGCTTCTGTACCACACTTCAGAGCAATCAGTTTATTCAGAATAGCAAAAATTATTCAGTGCTTGGATAGAGGAGCCCCTCACAGTGTCAGAAGCAGGACATAATACCTGTTTACCAGTGGTAGCTTTGGGTGGTTCCTCTGAGCAGGGCTGTGACCCAAGATGTGTGGGTAACTGATAAGCTGCTGACCGTAAAAGTCACCTGACAGCAGCAGTTCACTGAGAGCACACAGCCCTCTGTTCCCAACACTCCACAGCTTAACAGGGTCTGCTTCCATGTGGTTCCTGGGCTGGAAGGTGACTCAGGATGAAACATCAGCTGTCAAGCTACACACATGGTGTCACCCATCCTGACAGCATTCTGTTCCAACTTTGGCAACTGGATTGTTTTCTGCTCTTGCATGGAACCTTAAACACACAACTGATGGGAAGTTTATTGGGCTTGACACGGCCATTACTAGGCAGGTGTAATGTTCTGATTAGAAACAATATTGTCTCAAACACACCAGTTTACTGCTGGTATATCAAGCTAAGCAGTGCCCACTGCACTCTGTAATCCCCAAGTCAACGGGCTACTGTGGAATGAAAGTGTTCAGTAAGGCTGACACCAAGTTGAAGGACCAGGAGCTCCTACAGGATAAGTATCAAATCAGTTAACCCATCCCTCAGGGAAAACAATGGCACACAAGGCTGTTCTGTTGGAATTCTGATGAATTTTATGCCTATAGTTGGAATAGGTCACAGCCTGCGATCTTCCAAGTATTACAGATATAAAGGTCATGGGAGTGACCCTTGCAAAACCAAAACACAGCACAAACTGTTCTTCATGTTACTCATTACTCTGGAAGCTGCTAAAGTTTCCTCCTCCTTCACAACATCCTCATCACTTCCAGAGAGGCTCTCCTGGCAGATCAGCTGGAAAGCTCCATTTCAACTCCAACAGCTTTGCCTCTGTTCAACGAGCTTTTACACTATTAGAAGTAGCCCATAGCATTGCAGTCATTTTGAAGGGCAAGTGAAGGTTGTTTTTATGTCAAACGTGACACCAGCATATGTGCACTGTTGCTCAACACACACCACTTGATCATTTGATGCAAGTATTTTAGGGTGGCTTGTGGTGTTAGGAGAGGCAGAGGAGGTACAGACCAAAGTTAAGCTCTAAAGGAACTGCCTGCTCCAGGTTCTTGTGATGGGCAATGTGAAGGATTTCACTGGTTTTGCTTAACATGCAAGTAGTGGTGCCCACATACTGCAAGTGAGTGAAACTGGCTTCCTACTCCCGGAATTGATGCTGGAAGTCACGAGGTGTTCAGCTAAGCAGGACAGCAGCACATCACAAGCAGAGGTTACAGACTAAGTTAGACAAGTTCAAATGCTACTGTGTAAAGGAGCTGTTTATAGCTTAAATCAGTGTCTGCTCAAAGTACCGAGGCAGCTGTATTCACAACTGCAGGCACTACACCTAGCAGATCATTCCAGCCACCATCTTCCCACCCTGGGATTTCTAAGTTGCCCTCTAAAGCTCCAACACCCTCTCTAAGCTACTCAGTTGGCAATACATTTTGACTGCAAGAAGGTTTTTCAAACATCAGATGCAGTTTCATTGGCAAATTACTCCACAGGTACCCTCCAATGTTAATATTCTCATTGCTTTTATAAATGATCTATTTAAATTTATACAGGGATAGAGGCAGAGTCCATGCATTCCTGCCTTAGCACACAAGCAGAGCAACTTTATATTACCAAGCCTTAACTTTCTAAGTGTCAGAGAATACAGAAGGGAGGGAGTTTAAAGGTAATTAACGTTGGAGGTCACAGCCTTGTGAGATGGTCCAACTTCAGCCTGCATTTCCACCTGGAGGAATCAAGGCAGTTACTTCAGAAAGCTCCTCAAACAGGCTCCACGTTTGCTTCAGTGTGAAAACCTGAGGTCACATGCACTTAGACACACAAGTGTGTGCATTGTTTCGGGCACAGTTACACCACGCTTCACTGGAAGCCACGAAAATATTCCACTTGTGCTGCCCCACCGAAAAGGCACATGAACAAAGCTGCACTTGATGAGTTTTGTTGTGACATGACACAGAAGGACTAGCAGGCTCACAAGCTGTCAGTCAGCGTCCCTGCCACCTTCTCATGACTAACTAAGGACACCTCCAGCAGCAGACAACCTCCCTTGTCAGCACAAGGCGCACCACACAACTGTACTGAAAACAGCCTGAATTTTAAGGCACATTTCAGCTCGGAGGGAGAGGATTGCCCTCGGTCACAGGCACTTCCCACAGCATCCAAGCAAGATCACTTCAGCAGATACTGCTCCTTCCTCTCTCAGCAACACTCCCAGGGAACAGCAGGCTCCTGCAGGAGGAGTTCACCCACAGCTACACAGGAGGTTTATCTGTAAAAGCACACGCTTTCCTTTGACTGAAGATGCCTCAGTCATACATAATTGAGCACAAGGACTGCTATCATTTACTTGCTCAAGAGAGGCACAAGCCAACAGTGTAAACCAGCCTCTGACATTACAAATAGCTAACAAAAATAGAAGTTGTTCCACTCATCCCACCCATTACATCATGGAAATTGTTATTTTGTCATGAAAACTCCCTTAAGTCTCCAATTTAATCTCATTAATAGAGGAATGAAGCACTCACTTCCAAGACAGCAGCTGCTACTACCTTTAACAAACACAGGAACTCAGATGGTTTTGGATGCTTCAGAGACTGCTGGATGTAGTTTGAGGAGCTTAAGGTAGTGTCAGCTTTTCAAACTTACAGTAAAAAGCACTTCTGGAAGCATTTATAGCCAAAGTGTCAAGTAAATAGCTTAATCTCTTGCCTGAAACCTCTTCCCTTATTTAGGAAGGGAAAAATTAGGCATGTTGAACATTTCATCAATCCAGTACAATCACTAAACAAACCAAGTGAGGAAGACCTTATCTTTTGCAATACTGGTGGGAGGCAAGAAGTCACACACAAGCCATGTCAGGGCAATCACACCAGATATTTACAAAAAATAGACATTTACAAAACCAGATATTTACACCTGCCAGATAGTTACAAAAATCCCTGACTTCTAGAGGGAAGGAGGAAGGAGTCACCAGCTCACTCTTTGAGCTCATGCACCTGCTCAAGCCATAATTCATTAAATATTTTAGCAGCACTGTCTGATGAGGGCAGTGGAACATGACACAGCTCCCACTGGAGCAGTTCTTGCAGAGCAGAAAGGATACAAGCTGTAACACTGCAATTCCTTCCCACGGATCCTCAATGCTGCAGTTATTTGTCTGTGCTCTGTACCTACTGCTGCCTATCGTTGTAGATCCAATTCTTGTAACACCTTCTCCTTTCCTGAAGGACAAAACATCTCCTCTGTCCAACAGTCAACATCCCGCAATATCTTTCCTATCCTTTCCCATTTGTACTTCCCTGCATTAGCCAGGCTCCAGCAACATTGATTCACTCACCGCACCCAGTGCCAAGTCATAGCCTTGACTAAATCTTTTCCTTCCCTCCTTTTTCTCCTCTATACATAGAAAATACTGCAAGCAAATCACTCCAACAGAAAACTGTCCCATGGAGAGAGTATTTTTCAAGGTCAAGCAGAGTTTCTGCACCTGCTAAAGGTGCTAAATTAAGTTATCTTAGAGTGGTAGATCTGATAACATGATCTTAAGGAAAATTGCTGCATTCATGGGAGGCTTAAGAGTGAAGTTGGAAGCATTTTGTCCTCCAGTACCTTCCCACCATCATATCAGGCAAGGAGAGACTCAATTGTTTTGTGATAAAGCATGGAGATCAGGTTACAGATTAAATGTGGAATTATTCAAATGGCACACTAGTGAAGTTTAACAGCCGGCAAAGCTACACTAATTTCCATCTTTGGTCCCTTTGTCAAGCTCTCTTCCAGCATACTCTCCACCCAACACAATCCCAAAGGGGCACTTTGCCACCTCTTTCTCGTCATAACTCACTGTCCCAGACACCCCAAAGTAGTCTCTCCAACATCACCTTACTCATCCCGCCATTCATTCCTCATCCCTTCCCAACCTCTGCAGCCCAACATCTCCTCTGACCCGGTTTCTCACCACACCACACAACATTTCCAGCTTCCACCTCTGCAGCCTCACCTCTCCCTCACCCACCCCCAAGATCCTCATCACCCATGCATCTTCATGGCTTCACACCCTCTCACCCCAAAGCTCCTCAACCCCTGCCCACCTCTCCAGCCCCGTAACTCCTTAATCCAAAAACCTTCTCAGCCCCTAACCTTCCCCGGCCCCTCACCCCAAACCCTCCTCACCTCCCTCACCCCAAACCCTTCATCATCCTCACGAGCTTCTCACCCCAAGCCCTTCCTCGCCTTC
>VZRZ01000792.1:66727-178725 GCA_013398175.1 Climacteris rufus
CGGGAGGGCGACGGGGCCGCCGGGTATCCACTCCAGGGGCGCCCACCTGAGGGGAGGCGAGGCGGGAGATGGCGGGGCAAGTGTTGGAGAATGAGAGCTTCACAGAGTGACAGAATATTCACAAAGATCGTCGAATCCAACTCCCGGCCCAGCACAGGATAGCCCAACAATCCCACCATGTGCCTGCAAGAGTTGTCCAACACTTCTGAGCTCTGCCAGGTTTGGTGCTGTGACCACTTTCCAGGGGAGCCTGTTCCAGTGCCCAGCCACCCACTGGGCGAAGAACCTTTTCCTAATATCCAACCTAAACCTCTCCTGACACAACTTCAGACCATGGGTCCTGTCACTGGTCACCACAGAGAAGAGATCAGTGCCTGCCCCTCTTGCACTCACGAGGAAGTTGAAGACTGCCATGCGGTCTCCCCTCAGTCTCCTCCAGGCTGAACAGACCAAGTGTCCTCAGCCGCTCCTCATACGGCTTCTCCTCAAGGCTCATCACCATCTTCGTTACCCTCCTTTGGATGCTCTCTAATAGCTTTATATCTTTCTTATATTGTAGTGCCCAAAACTGTACACAATATTCAAGGTGAGGCCACACCAGAGGTGAGGCAGAGCAGAGCAGAGCAGAATGGGACAAGCCCCTCCCTTGCCCAGATAGGGGTCCTGTGCCTGATGCCCCCCAAGCCATGGTTGGCCCTCCTGGCTGCCAGGGCACTGCTGACTCAGATTCAACTTGCCATCGACCAGGACCCCCAGGTCCCTTTTTGCAGTGCTTCTTTCCAGCGTCTCATTCCCCAGTTTGTATTGGGAGAGATATTCCTGCTGCCTGAGGGTGAAGGATGAGCCCACCAGCACCACTCCAGGGTTGAAGAGCAGCTCTTGGTCAGAAAGGGAGCACAAGTGGGAACCTGAGGGTGGATGGAGGCTCAGCTTGTGCTGTCCGGACCAAAGTAGCGGGCGCTTGCAAAGAAACAGAGCGTGGAGCCCCTTGCTCCGTCGGGCAAAGCTGTGCCAAGTACAGCTCCAAACCAACAGCTTGGAAAGTGCTGTTCTCTCCCTGAGATACTGCAAACATGCTGGCCACAAACTGCCAAAATTGTCCTTCATCATGAGGAAAAATGACACCTTTTTCTCATCTTTGGCTACAGTTGAAGTCCTATCCTGCCTCCCCACTTCGCCTCTGCTGCTGTGCCTGCCAGAGGCCATGAGCTGCCTCTCCTCATGTCCAGCCCAGCACTGCAATGGGGTGAGCAGCAGGCCACCATGGAGAGGGTGACATGTGGCATTTGTCATGTATTTGTCACGTCTGTGGAACACAACCCTCAGCACACAGTCGGGACATTAAGACACTTCATTCCCCATGGCAGCCATAGCCCTGCCACAGTGGAAGCACCCCCTGCAAACTTGCCATAAAAGACCATGTGTTTTTAGTGCTGGTGTGCGTTTCTTTTATTCCCAATTAACATCTCCTAGCCTTGATTGTGCTGACTGCTTTGTGCAGGGTAGCATGATGTTTAATTTTCATTACTTACATAAACTGAGGATGCATAAAGCAGCGTGCGAGTGGCATGTAAAAATGCACGTTACGTTGCGCAAGTATAATTGTTTTCTGTTTCTTGACACGCCGTTAAGTATGTATTCCAAAACAATTTTATTTTTATGGTGAGCTTCTTTCTCTACAGCTCATGAATAAATAAACCACGAAGCATACCAGACTTCAGGAAGGGAAAACCACAGAAGGCAAAATGGAAGAACTGTACACATCTATTAAAAAGCAAGATGAATCTCGAATCTAACAAAGAGCCTCTTTTACAAGTCCTAAGGAAACAAAACAAACGAAGACAGTAATACTCGGTCTACAATGCTGTTATCAATATGAATTTGTTTTTAGGCTAATTCAGACCGAGGGCTGAAAAGCTTGCATGACCACAGTCATGCACAACTCTGTAAATTAACCATCCTCTGGTGAGGATGCCCAAAGTCCCAAAGCCCCAAAACCAAAGAATGATGGTTTTTAAGACATACTGCTGATGTTTATAAACACAAAATAATTATCTTAATTAGCCAAATGGTGAAGATAAAGCTTCCACACCCATGGCAGCCCAGTGTAACACCTACTCTTAACAGCAAAACAACATCAATTCTATCACAACTGTGATATAGCTTAGTAAAACATTAAAATTTATTCTGTAGAAGAAACAAAATATGCCTATACTTATAGAAATAAAACAGTCTAATGATTCTGTGGTAAGAAAAAAGGCTTGAATGACTTTAGTGGAAATTCTAGGAGACCATAACACACCTGAAAACACCAAGAAAGGATCTCATTATGTCATTACAACTTCTAAGATGTGCTTGTTACCCACGAGTTTATGGCAGCCCAAGCTACCTGGTGTGTTGACACCTCATTTTAAAATAACTGAAAAAAATTTTAAAAGTATTTCTTTTTAAATCCTTTTGTTGCCTGCTCTTGTGGTGATGTGTGATCCTTACCTCACCCTGACATTTTAGACCCGTTCTGGCAATGTCCAGACATGTCCAGGCGTGTCCAGATATTTCTCCATTGTATTTCCTCATTTTATTTTCACTCAAGAGTTGTTAATTCTCAGCCTTTAGCTGAGCCTAAAGTCAGACAGGGTAATTTTCCTTAAACCAAGCATTTTAGTTTAAAAAATCTGATTTTTCATACCGAGTGAGGGGGTGGAAAAAAAATCCAAGGAAACAGACCCACCTTTTCCCTCTCAGGTTCTTACTCAACTCCAAATATTTAACCCATAATAAATAAACGCACTCTCATGTCTTGGCAGGGGAGGGATGAGTGTCAGTCGGGAGCCCGATGTGCTGTCCAGACGTGCGCTGCGATTGCCCAGGACAGGGACCGGGAGCAAAGCCCCTGGACCGTGGATGAGAGCGGGGTTGGACTCACGCCCTGCTCCCCTCAGATGGGTGGTGAATCCTGCAGCGTCCCTAAGCAACGTGTGGGGGTTTGAGCCACCTCAGGGAGAGCTTTTTCTAAAGAAAGGATCCAGAAGTCACTTAAAAACCTCTCTGTGGCTCTTGCTATGCACGTATCCGCTCTGTAGAGTCCCGTATTTGGAGAACCCCCCCAAGGTACTGGTCTCTCGCTTCCACCGATTCATTTGGCATGGAGTGCCCGAGGACTTTAAAAAAGAAATAACCTACGAGACCTCAGAACACTGGAGAGCAACATCCTGCTAGAAACACCTTGCCTTGAATCTTGGCATAGACGCTGGAGCAAGGGGTCTTCCCTATTTAACGAGATATGTTAATTAAGCAGACGGCAGGCTCATCAACAAGCTGCCGTGAGTTCTCTGTACTCCATTTCACAGGTACTTGGCTTACCGAATTGTTATGAATACTCGCCATCCAGCCAAGCCAAACAAACACCACCCCCAATATTATTTTACACGCGTGTCAAAAGAAATAATTTGCCGCAGGCCAAGCGGGTGAAGGAATTTTACGAGGCTGCGTCTGATCCTCCCTCTCCCCTCCCTCAGACAGTTAAAGAAATGTTTGTATGATGAAAGGGCTAAGGGAGCAGAGGACAGCTGGTTAGGAATTAATGAAATGTTTGAGCATTATCGTGCGATAATGGATTTAGCTGACTGTTTGCCAGCGTTCAGATCTAGTGTGAATTGCTTTATATGAAACGAGGGGATTCCTAGATTATACAAACCTCCTGAGACCGCTGCTGCTCCTAAATCCTTTCAAAGCTGCAATTTAAAGAAAAATGGTAATTCTTCCTCTGGATGGACAGAAGCTCTTGGGATTGTTTTGACTTGCTTTCAGACTTAATGATATTTGACAGAGCTGCCTCTCTGAGGTGTCTCCTAATTGGGAGTGGCTGTGGGTTTGGGAAGCGTGAGGCTACGCTTGAAGCCAATCTGAGCATCCAGAAGCCCAGGTGAGGTCTCTGAGCCAGGACACTTTGTAAACAGGGCATGAAAAATGAGTCTCAACTTTTACACATTTGGCTTGTAACTCAGCCCCGGGGTATCTCTCACGAAGGGTGATATATCTGATGGAAGACCCAGGCTCTGGACTTGAAACTGCTTTTTTGTCCTTTTTCCCACCCTTCCCCAACACATGCTGTCATTACACTGGAACTTTAATGGCTGTGGAAAGTGGCCCATGTCCCTTGATGACTGTTGTTTTTTTTTTTTATCCCTAAAAGCATTGGGATGCTTCTGTTTTTTTCGGATGTGGATTTGTGGCAGGTCAGCCAAAGATATTTTGTTTGGACACAGACAAGTCTCAAGAAGGTTTTATGAAAGAGAGCAAGAGACTGTGTGAATTTGTGACTGGGACCCAGAGAGGCAGATTTTCAAGTCACGTCAGGTTGCCCATATTAGCCAAAATTGACTTTGAATTCTGAGAGCCAGAGGGCTTCCAACAGAAGGTAGAGAGTGTGACTCAGCCCTTTGCCCTGTCACCAGCCCAAAGTCCACCCATCTGGAGCCAGTTGGTTCGTGCCACCCCAGAGCAATGTCAACAATCCTGAGCAAACAGGGTGGTGCAGGTGTAGGGTCTCTTTGCCCTCATTCTGTGCTGAAACCTGGAGTCCCCCTGTGCTGGACACTGGTGAGGTCCCACCTCAGATCCTGTGTTCAGTTTTGGACCCCTCATGACAGGGACATTGAGGTGTTGGAGCATGTCTAAAGAAGGGGAAGGGTCTGGATGAGGAGTGGCTGAAGGAACAGGGAGCATTCAGCCTGGAGAAAAGGAGACTGAGGGGTGATGACATTGCTGTGTACAACTACCTGAAAAGAAGTTGTAGTCGGGAGGGACTTGGTCTCTTCCCCCAGGTAACAAGTGATGGGATGAGCAGAAATGGCCTCAAATTGCACAGGGAAGGTTTAGATTGGGCATTAGGAAGAATTTCTTCATAGAAAGGATGGTCAAACATTGGCATAGGCTGTCCAGGGACGTGGGAGTCGCCATTCCTGGAGGGATTTACAAAATGTGTAGATGTGGCATCTGGGGAGATAGTTCAGTGGTGGACTTGGCAGTGCTGGGTCATGGTTGGATTTTATGTTCTTAAAGGTCTGAGATGATTCCAACTGAAAGGATCCTGTGATTCTAAAAGCAGTAGCTACAACTTCCCACATCATCCTCCTATGGAAAATAAACGGCTCATGTTAGCAGTTATGTCACAAGGTGCTCATACAGGCTGTAAGATGGGGTTTGCTGCTGCTGCCACTTGTGAGGTCTCATCATGAGTTCGTGCCTTGAAGAATGAGAGTTCCCTGTCATTATTTTCCTGGTTTGCAGAGCTGAAACCTGGTATTAATGGCTGTAAAAATTATCCTGCCTCTTGAGTTTATGTGGTCTATAATTATCTTCACAATAAAACTGTGAAGGAATTAAGCTTCAGAGCAGTTTATAGGTGACAAGGGGTGACTTGAGAATCCTTCAAGAACTGTGGCTTTCAGTCCTCAAGTGCCAAGAGCAGTTAAGATGCTGCTAGACAGCACTTAAGAACTGCAGGGCTTGTAATTCAGTCACTGCTTCCCTTGTCATGGAGAGACCAGAACCTCTTTTTTCTTTTTTTTTTCTTTTTTTTTTTTTAATACTATTTACTCTCCTGTTTCTCTCCACTTGAGCAATGAGCTGAGATTAGTCAGTTTTCCTTCTGAGCTGCCCCTTATGAAACCATGACTGTGATGTTTATGAGGTTTCCATTCCTGCACAGGGATATTTGTATTTTGGTTGCTCTGTATTTTTATTCAAAAATTGATACATTCTCATCATATTGGATGTGTAAAGAACCGAAATCCTGAACCAAGGGCTGAAGTACTGGAAGCTGTTTAGGTCTGAGATTATTTTCAAGTGACTTCATTCATGTTAGCCTTACTCTGGTGAAAGCTGAATGACACTATTTCCAGTTTACACTGGTGAATGTCTAAAATGAGACCTTCGTTTTCTGCTTGCACAGACTCCTGCTGCCTGCCATAAAGCCAAATTTACCCAAGTTTCATCTGAGAGATCTTGTGGTGTTTTAGTCCTTAATGAGAGCTTATAAAAGAGATGTAGAGGGACTTTATACAGGCCGAAAGTGATAAGACAAAGTGGAACAGTTTTAAACTAAAAGAGGGGAGAGTTAAGAGGAGATATTAGGATGAATTTCTTTCCTCAGAGGGTAGTGAAGCACTGGCACAAGTTACCCAGAGAAGCTGTGGATGAAGTGTTCAAGACCAGGTTGGATGGGGATTGGAGCAACCTGGTCTAGTGGAAGGTATTTGGAACAAGATGGGCTTTAAGGTCCCTTCCAACACAAACCATTCTAGAATTCTTGGTTACTTAATGCTTTCTCATAACAACACAGTATTTCATGGATTAATTAATAGATGCTAGCCAGTTGGGCTAGACCAGAGAGAATAACATTCCCTATTTTATCTGATCACCACACAAATGCTTAATTTATAGCTCTAGACACTAAGTGATGACCTCTAGTGAACTGAGCATTTATCCCTGTTCACACTGCCTGCTTGTTTTGCAGCTCGTGGCTCCAGCTGGATTCAAACTGTGCAGGTGTTACTGGGCACGTCTGTTTTGATCACCAGGTGGGACCTGAAGCCTCTGTAGCCTTCCTGGAGGACTCACTTTACTCTTTGCTAAGGCCTGTTACAACCACGTGCTGTGATTTATCTCATCTCTCCCCTTGCCTAATCAGTTACATACCTAATTGGTGTTTGCAATATTCTGGGTCCCAGCATAAACAAATTGTTTAGCCCTGTGTCATCAAAACTGCATCTGGACAAACATCAGCGTTCTCCATATTTCTGGAAAATCCTAGGGAAGAACTCAGAAGTTACACCTGTGTTGGTGACTTCTGCAGCTATGACTCAGTGTTAGCAGAAGTCCAAGAGCAGTCACAAAAATAGACACTGTTGTGCTGACTGTATTCAGGGGTTTTTAACATTTCCATGAAAACATGAGTAACACTCACCTGAGTGATGGAAAAGTGAGTTGGATTGGCACTGGTTGGCAATGGGATGGAAAATTAGTATGTAAAGAACCTAGTGATTAAGATAATGAAAAACAATGTTAAGAGTCTTAAGTGAAGCCAAGTTTTGTAGCCCTCGAGCTTTTAGTTGTGAAATTGTTGGCTCTCATGTTGTTTCTGAAATAGAAATCTATTTAAAATGACTTAAGCAACCCAAGTTTCAAGAATAACCCCAATCAGGCTGTTTTAGTTGTGACTGAGAAAACGAATTGGGTGAATACTTTTAATTCTAATTGCTTGAATTTCCAAACACAACCAAAGAACCAAACAGCTGCAGACCCTAAAGTGTTTTATATGAAAGTAATTTTAAACTTTGAGGAAAAAATGAAATGCCAGAGTTGATTGGAGTGGAAATCCCCTGCAAAATACTGGGATTTTTTTAGGATTCTTTTAATTGTTCCCTGCACCACCCCTAAAAGTTGAGTGTAAACTGAAACATTTACAGTTTTTGGAATTAACTCAAACCAGTTATTTTGAGTTAATTGTATTCAGCAATTTTCGCCTTTTCCTAAAACTGAATATCACCCCAGTCATTGATTTTCATGTAGTGTTGGACTTCTGAAAGTCCCTCTGCCTGAGCATGGTGTGGACCCTTCACACTGCTGTTCTTGGGCTCTAGTTCCACTTCTCAGCTTAGATGATTTTAAAACCACTTGCTCCCAAAAGGAGCAACTTTTCCCTTCCTTTTCCTCTGCTGGTACTCTCTAGAACCATAGCATATCTCAAGTTGGAAGGGACCCATAAGGATCATTTACTCCAACTCCCTGATCCTCACAGGACCTAAAACTAAACCATATGACATTGTCCAGACACTGCTTGAACTGTGTGGAGGCACGTATGAAGACCCACACAAATGCTGTGCTCTTCATAAAAGACTGTACTAGATAGAAGCACTTTGGAATGCAGGATAGTTAATGCAATTTGCAGACCTTTTTGTGGGCATAAATACATGGCAATGCACTGTGGAACCCCAGAACCCTGCCTAAGGAATTTTAGGAGTTTAGGCTTAGGATGAGTCAGTTCATCTAGTTGATTTGATGGGAAACCCTACAAAAAAAAAAAAAAAAAAAAGAGTAGTTTTTTGTTGAATAAGCTGCACACATTGACTCATGCCACAGTCCTGCACCTTGTTTGAGCTTGTCATGGCTGGGAGGTCATGGTCAGGCCTTTTCACAGAACAAGTCACCCTTCAGTTCTCACTTTTCCCTATAGAAAGAGCTGCATTTTCCAGTTCCTCCTCAAGCAATTTCATCATTTTCCTCAAACACTTCCCAGACCTTCCCAGGGCTACAACACAACGTGCTGGAGGGGCACCTGGAGGTGACCTGTGGGCATGAACACTGTGCCAACAGCCAAGAGACCAGGAAGGTTATAAAGGAAATATGCTTTCCTGCTCCTCTTCTTTCCTGGACAATCCTATTGGTTCAGCAGCTTCTTTCCATATTTATGATGGGAGCCTGGCAACTAAGCTCCTGACTTAAGCACCTCAAAGACTCAAGGCTGCTTTGGTAGGACCAAAAGTTTTGTATTACTGTCAGAATAGGAACAAAGAACCTTTCTCCTTGAATGTGTTTCATCCTGTTTTTCTGGACTGGTGATGCATTTATGCTGGGCAGGAGGATGCTCTCTCTAGGGATGTCTTAACCCTCACCTGGGCCAGAGCACAGAAGGGCAACAAATGATTTGAATTGAGATAATTTACAACCTTCAGAGGTTACAGCTGAAGATAAAGAAATTTGTAACACTGAGAGGAGAGAAAGAGCCTAGCAACGAGGTTATTTGGGAGGTTTAACAAGCTCCCCAGGGAAGCACTGCTGCTGTGGGTAACTTTGTGAAGAGACCAGAAGAAATGTTTTTGAGGAGTTTAGATTTTTCCTGTCAAGTAATCAGCTATATTTCTGCCAGAAAAGGCCTTCCCCAGTCCCAATTAAACAAGAACTGGCCTGAGTGGATTGCTCCAAATTTGAATAAAACCTTTTTCTTTTTTCCAGCTGGCAAAAATTTCATATATTTTCCTTGCTCTTTTCTTTCCCCTGTTAGTGGTTTTGGTCAGACCATAGGCATATGTTGCAGAATCTGCTAGAAAAAATGTTTTCACAATTGATATTTTCTTAAATGCCTTTAAAAAAATTGCAGTCAGTGCCCAGGTAGTTCCTACTAACAAAGTATTCCCCCAAATTATTTCTTAATAAAGGACCATGCCTTGTTGTTGAATGCAAACTTGAACCTGTTTTCCTGTGGTTTGAACAGATTCAAGGTCTCTCTGCCACATGGATCTACTCACATCATATACCATAAACCCTGCATTTCAGATGAGCTACAAATCTCCTTCTCTAAGAGCTTATTTTAACAAACTTGCAGCATTTCATCCTCTCTGTGGTTTTGATCTCCTTCTGAAATGCAGCTGAAGCCAAGACATTTAAAACTTCTCAGGAAAGGGGACACACTGTTGAACCAACCTCACCTCCTTGGAAAACTGGTGTAAAATTCAGAGACAGGGACAAGCCTATAAATTGAGTTCCCCCAATACTTCCAGGGCTTGAAGGCATTTTGCAAACCTGATGCTGAGTTTTGTCCCAGCTCTCTGAGCTCCATCTGAATTCTGCACTTGAAGCCAGCCCCAGGAACACTTACAGCTCTTCAGACCTTTGCTTTCGATCTGTGGGTGACAAAAAACACAGAGCTGGTTGCAGCAGAGCTCTGGCAGCTGTGCTGTTAATGACAGGAAGAAAGCAAAACTGTTCAGCTGATCCATGACCATCTCCAATTCATCCTGAGATATATGATGTGAACCACAAAAACCCTCTGCACGTTTCATGCCTGGCAGGGACGGATGTTCCACCACCTGTCTCACTGCTGTTTTGTGGGATTTACCTTTTTATAAATCAGAAGTAGTGCAGAAATACCCATTATTTTCAAAGTACAAAATAGCTTCTGTGTGTGTGTGTGTGCACATTGCATTCACGGACTTTACTTTCTCTCAAATGACCTATGAGTATCTCTTGTCTCATGGAATTGAGTGTTGTTTGCTTGTTCACAGCTTCCTTTCCTTCCGTTATCCAGCAAAGAAAGTTTGCTTAAGTGGCTTTTGTGAACTCTTTCAAGATCCCCAGAAGGATGATACAGGAAACAGAGAGTTTCCTTTCTATACAAACGTCTAGGGTGTTCCCATAATAGCCTGAAATTTATCTGCCCTCAGCAGCCTGCAATTGGACAAAAAATTAATGAACTGTCAAGGGATCAGGCCAAACACCACTAACGTATCAGAGAGGAGAGTTTGCAATAAGAAAGAATCCTCCACTTACACAGCACCTTTTATCCCTCATTGCCAAACATTTTCCTTGCTATGTTTCCAATTACTTTACAAGTTGGCCATGCTTTAACCATCCAGCCTGAAATTTTCAATAATTGCTCCCTGCCTCATGTTGAATACATTTTTTGGAGAGCAGTGAAGGGGGAAAAGCTACAGAAAAAAAAAAAAAAAACAAACCAAAAACAAACCTCTTGAAAAGGTGCAGTTATATTGCACTGAACTTAAAGCTAATGAATTAGTGTTAGGGCTGTTTAAGCATTCTCCCTCTTTATTTTTAACAGCACGTTTGCACCACGGGAGGCTGGAATGGGAATGAGACACTTGGCACCGGAGCAGTGCTGGGGATGAGAATCTGTCACCATCACCGTGAAAATGCATCTGGGTTTGTCCAAAAAATAAACCACAGGCAAACCCCTATTTTGATGTTTTAGAGGCAGGTTTGTACCTCAGTTTTGTGCCTTCTGACTGCTGTGCCTGTAGTTTCTGCAGCCCCCAAAAAGCAGCCCCTGTAAGCAGAACATCTGGACAGGGCGCCGACAAAATGGATTTTCATCCTTCAGGATTTCACCTGGTGTGACCTGGCACTGTGGGTGAGATCTGGGAGGATTGTAGCACTGGGAGGGAGGGCAGGGCCCGTGCTGAAAGCTGACAAGGTAGAAATGTGAGTCATTAAAAGGCAAAGACCAATCTGTAAAGAAACAATTACTTACATATTTAAAAAAAAAAAAAAAAATCAGATCTGGAAGGCACATTTGCCTGGTGGTTGACACGCCCTACAAAAGCACCGTCTTGTTCCAAAAGTCTCCATGAGATGAACAAACGTTGCCAGAAATAATCACAGATCTGGAGTTGTATAATTGCTCAACTAAAGGCAGGGAGGGAACAGATAGAGAACCTGTGCTTTGCTTTTCCTGCCCACTTCCTTGCTTTCAGGGCTGTGTGCTGCTCTGGAGCACTGGGGCTTATATTGGCCAGAGCAGTCAGGACACCAGGAGGAAAAAAAAGCTTCTTAGCAACAGCTTCACGGTGTGTGTTGTTTATAACTCCATTCATAAAAGCAGTTAGCAGGGCTGTGTGAGGCAGGCCGGGCTCTGAGCGCTCGTGTCTGCTCGGAGCAGAGAGCTCTCGAGGTGCTCGAGCCGAGCGCCGGCAGTTTCATACCCTTCCAGCACTAATCCAGCAATAAAGAGGATGGCTTTAAGCCACTTCAGACCCATTAGTGCTCTCCAGAATGCTAATATAGCACAGAGATGAAAGGACTGCAGCGAGGGGTATGAGGAGATGCAGGCAACAGCTTTGCCTCCCCTGTTAGAGAGATTTGCTCCCTTTTCTCAAGGAGCAGAGACTGAATTTGGGGAGCTGATGCCGTGGCAGCACAGCACACTGGCACTCCCATGTCATGGGACTCTGGGCATTGCATCAGGCAGTGTTAAAGGCAGGGCTGGGGTGCCTTTATTTTAATGATAATTCATGGTTAACCAGAAATCTGATACTTGATCTGCTGCAGCCTGGAATGCCAAGTCCATATGCGTGACCCATATCTGTGTGGCCACAGGCAGGAGATGATGTGAAAATCGTTTGGGTAATAGCAATTGGCACAGCATCAATTTTTCTTAATGTTCTAAATCTGGGGGAAATGAATCTTTTTAAATTAAGAAACAATGTCACTTTTAAAATCGAAAGCCTCATGTTTATCAAGAAAGGTCTGCTTTTAGTAACAAGAGTCTATATTTTTTTCCAAGCCAAAAATCCTCTGTGAAACAGCACTATTCAAAATAGTCTCTGAGAAAAGGTAAAGACTTTCTGCTAGAAAGCCTCACGATGCAGAGAAAGAAACTGAGGAGGATGGTTGTTCTGGGATTCCACAGATTTGGAAACAGGAGTGTGGTGGAGCTCCAGGATGTTTACTGTGCAGTAGGGAAGGTGAGAAGGGATTTTGCCCAGAAATACCTGCAGCAGAAGGTGCCAGGTGAAACCAGGCTGTCTAATCTATTAGAACTATTTGCTGGAGATGGAAGCAAGAGATGTTCCCACTGGAAATCAGGACCAGAGGTTAATTAACTATAGGAACATCCTATAGATGAGAAGCCATCCTATATGGATGAATTCCTATATGACAGCTCAGGGGCATTGCCATCAGATGCTTTAGGTGTCCCACTAAGCTGCTCACCACGTTGTGGTGGAGATAACCTTGCTTTTCCACTGATTCTAGAGGGATGCCAGGGTTCCTGCTGCAGATCCCCAAACCTCAGGACTGTGGATACCCCCGGGTGCCTGCTGCAGGACTGTGCCCTACTTTTGTGTTTCTCAGCGAAAGAGCCACATCAGTTCTCTGGAAAAAAAAAAAAAAAAAAAAAGCAAAACAAGGACAAAGTTCTGCCCTTCCACTACTCTGTTTTCATTTACAGCCAAATTCTGCCAATCTTTGAGTGTCTATTTAAAACTTTTATTTGGTTCCCAGTGGCCTGTTTCTGTGCTGGGGTGCATGCTCCTTTTTTTTTTTTTTTCCTTCTTCTTTTTTTCTTTTTCTTTTTTGCTTTCCCTTTCCCTTTTCCCCTGTTGTTTCACTGTGATGATGCTCATCACTCTAGACACTCCAGGACCCTGAGCTGAGCCCAGTCTATGTGCAGACGCTGTTACGTGAGGTTTTGGACCCTGCAACATATCCAGGGGAGGAGACTGTGCCTGACTTTCCTTGGCTGCAACACTGGGGCTCAGCCTGGAACTGACAGCTGTGGAAAATTAATGGATGGGTCCTGTTTCCAAGGATTGGCCATCAAGGTCATGGTTTTAAGGCTGTAAGGGCATGGCCCTTTCTTACTTGCAGCCAGTACACATGCCAGCTTTGCTGTCCCCTCTTTGGATGTCACCAGATCGCTGTCACATGAGGACACCGTGGCTGAGGGGGTGCCATTGGCTGCCCAGCCTGGTTTCGTGCCCAGGGACTCTATGAATACATCCTGATGATGCTCGAGGTGTAACTGAAACCTGCTCTGTGCTGCAGAGACACAGCTCCTGGCTGAACTGTCCCTGCCCCTTGCAAGGCTGAGCAGAGGAGTTTGTTTAAGCCAGCACTGAGGACAGGGTCACCCCGTGTAGCTGGGTGCAGGGAGGCACACGGTGCTGCCTCTCTGCTGAAGGTCCTGGCCTGTTCAGTGCTCTTCTCCATCTGTTTGGTGGTCAGCCCACTTAAATGGAGCCAATTTAGATGCAAAGAAATGGAATTTTTCCCAGGCACAGAAGCCAGAGATGAATCCTATTGGGCACGGAGGGCCTGGGCTTGGAATATATTGAGCTCTGTCTCTGGGCAGTTTAATCTCAGCAGCCAGAAACCTGTATGGATTTACACTTCCATATGCAACTGTTTGATAATCATGTTGCCATGGCTACATTTGAATCCTGCAATAAATGTGTAATTTCACACATTTACATCAAAAGGAGCTCCAGAACATACAGCTGCCTCACAAAGCAGCAGATCTCTCTCCATAAGCACTTTCCATTTTTAACAACATATTATTGTACTCATTGGTGTGCTTCTTTTGGGACTGGGGTGAGGTCTATAGGGCAGTTTGACAGTCAGGTTCTTGAGGTCTGATCTACACTAAGGGTCCCTCAGTGCTGGTGCCAGGGCAGGTGCCCTGCTGGGGTCAGAGCAGCCATTTCCAGGGCAGTGCTGGTTCCTGCTTGGGAGCTGCAGGGGACTGAGATCCTTTGCAATTAAAGAAAGACAAAGTTAACTCAAGGTCCTGATGTGCCCAAAAGGCAGGGAGAAGGACTGAGAAAGAGGAGTGGAGCATGAGGTTCTGCTCAGGTATCTGATGCCCACCTCTCTGAGCAATTTGGTCCCTTCATCTCCTTTTTATCCCAGTCCTTTCAGGTCTTCCTCCCTGGCTCCTTGCCTCCTCGCTCCCACCCTCTGCCATCCAGATTGCTCCTTCTCTCACCAGCCACCTTGTCCCAGTGTTTTACCCCCAGGCTGCCTGTCCCTTCAGTGCCCTCTGAGTTCTGTCCTACTTGGGATGGCTCCTTCTCCCACAGATATGCTCTGTTAATCACAAGGGCAGGTTTTTCATTTGTCCAAGCCTCCTTCTTTGGCTCTGACAAGAGGCAATGGGCAGGTTAGTGTTATTTAGAGAGGGGCAGGTCAGAGGGGGAGCAGAGAAGAGGCTGTAGCAGGATGCAGCTTCAGCCA
The DNA here is from genome assembly GCA_013398175.1 of Climacteris rufus. NCBI lineage: Eukaryota > Metazoa > Chordata > Aves > Passeriformes > Climacteridae > Climacteris > Climacteris rufus. The sequence continues at coordinate 81,260 of VZRZ01000792.1, forward strand.
GCAGCAGCTGAATGAAGTGGTGCCCACTGAGCATCAGATCTGGAGGGAAATTTGCATCCAGGCTCTATTCCTGCTGATTTAAACAGATTTTTTTCAGGAACTCGAAACTTGGACAGTTCTGCCTTTTTTTTTTTTTTTTTCCTATAGCAACAGCAGCTGGAGCAGTGTTGGCACCAAGGCAGGGCTGCAGCTGGTCTCCTCCTTGCTCAGAGCAGACATGCTGGAGAGTCTTCAGCACTCACAGAATATAGACAAAGCAAACATTTCACTTCCCTCCATCAAGTTACTGTTGTGTAGGGAGAGAGGAAATTTGACTGTGACAAGTGCCCAGTTCTGAGAATTTCTGCGTGAGAAACTGGAAAAGGGAAAAACATTGGAAAAGCATAAGATTCTGTTTTTTTCCTAGCTGTTTATACAATTGGAAAAGTTAAGTAAGTCTAATTATTGAGGTTATTGGTTTTAATGAGTCACCACCTTGCTGTTATTATTCCTGGTTGCTGTTGCCATAGGACAAGAAGCTGCAGCTGGGCTGAGCCGTGCTATGCAACAAACCCTCACGCTCACTATTCCAAGATTAAGACATAGGAAAATGGGTGGCTCAGACAAATGGGAACAAGGAGAAGGAAAGTGATGTTTGCCAATGTGTTGTGTGGCAACATGACCAGTATGCAGATACTGGGAGCAAAGATGGGTTTCTACCAGAGACTGCTGATGTTGATTTTTGGATGTTTTTAGATGAGCACTTCCAAAGATGTGGTGGAAAGGAGGCTGGCCATCATCGTGGGCTGGGTGTTGTTGGGAATGGCCATGCTCAGAGAAGTCACAGGACTTTGAGAATGAAGACCTGATTTTGGTGTTACAGGAAGGGATGAAACAGTGAAGGGATATGAGCTGAGAAACAAGACAAAAGGGAAAGGTTAGGAGAAAAATCTCCATGGTAGTATCATGAATGGGTAAGAATGAAGTGTCATCAGTGCCCATGAGAAGTGCTTTGGTAACAGAGGAAGAAAGCAAGAGATTTGCCTGCAGGGTTGGAGAAGCCCGGCTTGAAAAGTTCTGCAAGGCTTAACTGCAGCCTAAATTAATGGACTTTGAGGGGAGGTGTGAAGTGGCATCAGGAGCTGTGCCTGCATGGCAGATAAACCATCGTGTTGCCCACTGTGTTTTGAGAAGATTTAGGGAGAAGGCCTGGGAGGCAAGGGATGTCAAAAATTCTGTTTTATCCAGGCTGAGCTTTAGATAATAATTAGCCACCCATGAGATATCCTGGAGGATCAGATGTCACTGGAGGATCTGTGCTTGCGTGTGCATTAGCTCCGAGCTGTTGGGATCAGGGAGAGCCTGAGGGGTGGAGGGAGGAACACACCAGCCCCCAGTGTTTCATCGATTGGTGTCAATTGATCAGTTGTGTAGAAACAAAGCAAACGAAGTTTCCGGTCTCTTGGATGTTGCAGAAGGGTTTGCTTGCAGCAAGTTCATCCTTTTTCAGCTGATCCTGCACTTTCAGTTCTTTCTCCAGGATGGCAGAGAACAGTAATTTTAGAGCCGGGCTCAGAAACAAAAGGGAAGATCTGCTAGAGCAATGGACTGTCAGAGAGGTTTTCTTTTTCTCTCAAGTGCATACAAGGGATGCCTACTAAAAATGCCACAGGAGGAGTAGACACCGAAGTGAGCTGCCCCCAGAGTCATCCTCATGCCACTGGCTTTTTCCCAGTGTGGTCCCTCCCTGTAAGCCCCACAAGAAGAGTGGCACAGTCTTTTTTTCACCCACTTCACCCACTGTGTCCAGTCAGTCCCAGCATCCACAGCCTGGGAAGAGAGGGCAACCCTCCCTTTTATGTCGATGGCATGGGTAATATGTGTCTCTCCTTTTCACAGCTACCAAAATCTGGCATTTCCTGCTCTATTATCCATTTCCTAATACTTCCCAGGGCTTGAATGCTGGATTCAGCCAAGACTCCAGAGAGGGATTAGCATGGACTTGCCTTGGCCGTGGATGACCTTTTCTCTTTTGCATTTATTCTTTCTAGAGGATTGAGGAGGAGAAGGGGAGGGTGAGCTACAGCTAAATCTTGTTCTTGGATCTCCCTTCAGCCACTGAAGAATGAGCTGAGTGCCTAAATGAACCCAAAAAGCACCGTGGGGTGAGGCACAGCACATCCAAGCCGGACGTGGTGGCTTCTTCCCAAGTTCCTGAGCTGCCACACGCTCCAGCCATGCCTCAGCAGGCAGGACAGCCCAGGGACCCTGGGGACTGTGACTGCTGCCAAGGCTCTGAGCTCCCCTCTGGGCAACTGGAAAACAGCAAAGACACAGGTCATGAATGCTGTCTGGAGTGAGTGACCTGGATGTGTCTGCCCAGACTCCATCCAAAGAGGCAACGTGGTCCCGGCCCCGTTGCTCCCAAGGGCTTTGTGCCGGAGGCTGAAGTGGATTCTGTCCAATGTGTGGAGAGCCACAGCTCTTGCCCAGTTGCAGGAGAGGCCTCTGTTCTCTCTGGTACCCAGAGTGGCTCTGTGGACTGCACAAAAGGCTTGTCCAAATGGATGCCAGGAACATCCAGGCTCTTCCGTTGTCACTGCCAAAGCCTCCCGATAGCGACTGCTCTGCAGCCTAACAAAGCTCACTGAGTGTTCAGATCAAAACTGCCTAATATACTGGCACTTGTCCATGTCTTTGCACTCTTGGGGCCACTTAATTTTTTGACATGTCATGCCAAGCTCCCCTGTGCAGCACCACTGCTGTGAATTTCGTAGATCACTAAAGGAAAGTTGTGTTTTGGCTTTGTGTGTTTATCATTACTTTCTCTGTTGAGTTGTGTATGTGGGAATTGTTTTCCTAAACTCCCTTGCCTCTTTCCCATGGCACACAGAATCCTCTGACAGTGGCAAAAAGAATCTGACTTATAACCCAGCTCATCCATTCCCTTTCCCAACAGGTGCTTCCTCGAGGTTTGTGAACATGGGAATCAAGCCCAGGAGTTCCCAGCTAATGCACAGACATGATCCCAGACAGAAGTTGCTCCTGTGCCTGACAATTAGGTAAGAATTATCTCAAATACCCTCAGATAGGTCTGACAGGACAAGTACAGGAGACATGGGAGGTTGGTCAGACAGCCTCCAGCACAGCACAGGGACAGGGCTCACTCCACTATATCTACTAAGTCCATGACTATTGGATTTGCTGCTTCTTTCCCTTGTAAAACTATATGATGAAACAGTTTTCCCTGGGCATTTGGCAGGTCTGAACACTATTTAGTTCATTGCATTACAAATAAAGGAAAATACTCAATTTCTGCTCCTTTTTTGTTTGTTTATCCAAGGTTCAAATTTTATACCCCCCAGTCCTTTCTTGACAGGTTAAAATTAATGGATTTTTCAGGGTGACCAAGATCAAGGGAAAACAAGAGTCTCAGTCTTTTACCAAATTAATGGGAAATGTTCATTAGATCATCTTGGATAAATACGTTTCCCCCCCTGCTTTTCCCATCAGATCAGTATATGGGGTACCAGGGCCAGACAAGTGGGAGAGGTAGTACTGCTTTTGCTTCCCCCATTCTCCTGCATATAGAAATGAGGGACCTGATGAGATTGCAAGGCTGGATCAAAAAGGATTATCTGCCAAGGAGCAGAGCTGCTCCTGTAGGAACATCCCTCTGTGTCTCCCTTATGGGAAGAGAGAGATTTAGCCATTTCTTTCTCTTTGTTATGAATAAACAGCACATGGCCATCACTCACCACTAATGAAGAAGCCCAGTTAATGTATCTGGTGATACACCCTGGCTGCCCCGAGGTGCTGTTATGCAATGGAAGTTGATAAATTGGGCCAAAAAATGCCTTAAAATTACCCTGCTTCCACAGTAGCTCAAACTCCAGGTCAGAGTGGGCACAAAATTCACAGGCCCAGAAATGTGACTTTACAGACACCATCCATTTCCTTCCACATCCCTTTTTTACCACCAAGAATTCAGCTAATTTAGCAAAATATCACAGTCAACAGTATTTAGTGCCAGTGTTGAATGATCAACACTGCTTCTGCAACTCTTAGCATGCCAACTGGGAAGAGTCAATGTGCCCTTCCTGGGAAGGCTGTGGCAGTGATGAGAAGAGGAAGGACCTGTTATTAGACCAATATGTATATGCCAGGTCCAAGGCCTCAGATTTCTGCAGAAAGGTGGGACCTTTCCAAAGGGTTGGAACAAGATGACCTTTAAGGTCCCTTGCAACCCAAACCATCCTGTGATTCTATCACTTCAGCACAGCTGGTGACATGAAATGGTTTAGTGATGGATTTTGCATGAGGATACAGCCTTCAGACTCTGTGCCCACCAGCACAGAGACACCAGTGATACATGAGAGCCCTCCCAATCCCTACAATTAGGAAAAAACAAGAGCTGGCATGAGATGGTGAATGCTGCCGTGTGGTGTTCAAAGAAAACCTGTCTGCGTGGGATGTGCTGGAAAAATTGCTCAAGAATGGTGCATTCTCATAAGAAAAATGATCTGGCTGCTGTTCAGGTCAGTGGTTTTGTATCAGGGCTGCGGGCTGTGTGGTTGCAGCATATGGTGCAGCCGCTGGCAAAGTGTTTGCTCTGAGTGTGATCCAATCCCCTGGGGTGTTAGGGGTCCTTGCCCTCACCTACTTTTGGGTCTGGATCCGTGTTCTCAGAGCAGCTTGCACTGACACACGACTCCATGGCAGAGAGAGGCACCCTGTGGATGGCAGCCCAGGGAAGCAGGGCAGCCTGGATCCGTTTGCTGTTGGGGCTTCATCCCTTCATGGTGGGAAGGTGGGAGGGATAAAATACTATGACCATGTCAATAGCAAGTTGTAACCAGGGTTCTGATCCCTGTCAAGGTAAGCAGTGACTGTGCTCCAGAGGTGGATGAAAAGATTCCTGGAGACACAGCTCATGAACCAGCATTAGTTGCTGGAAGAACTAAATTACAGGAATGCCCAGGTGTTAACTGGAGCCTCCTTCCAATCTCTGCTTGATAAACTATAAACAAGCCATGAAGGGACAGCTTTCACTCCATCTCCTTTTTCATCTTAGGTGAAGGCTGAAGGGAAAAGACATCTGGAAGGTCTCCTGCAAGGCAGAGGAGCTGTAAGCCCTTCCTCATGCACTGTTCTTGCTCTTGGACCAGCAGACCCCCATCCTTTGACAACGCTCGGTTCCTGTAACTTTCAAGACTGCCACCAACACCAGCCAGCCCCTGTGGTTTCATGGGGTGAGGTTTAATAGGCATGTTTTAATATGGCTACTCAGTAGAGAGGGCCCTCTGTCCTCAACAGCACTACACAATGTAATGCAAACAGTAAAATTAAACAAAGAAAATGCAGAGGATGTGCCCTGACACTGCTGAATGGTTTGGTTATGGTCAGTCCTGAAGCAGGCACTGGGAATTAGACCAGAGTAAGATTATGCCAGAAGATGTTTGTGCTTTAGGCTCCTTGTGCTATTGCTTTTTAAAAAATGAGCCTTCACAGCAACAGCTCTGTTCCCTCTGGAAGGAGAGCTTGAAGCAGAGTTTGCAATGTAAAGTTTAATAGAGAAATGAGGAAGGAGCAAATTCCCCTTTTCTTGGAAACACACGATATCTCTCATTTGTGGCTTTGTGCATTTACTGACGAGCACAATGATGGGTTAGTGAAGGGAGCACTCCCTGCCATCACATACCTTTGTCCCCTTCTCACCCCAGACCTGCCCCAGCACACACCAATGCCATCTCTCCCTTTTGGCCCCTGCTCACCTCCTCTCCAGGAGGATTCACTGCTACTTGTCTGCCTTTCCAACCTCCATCCTGTCCAAACCAACCCTGCCAAATCACCCTCCATGGCATTTTCACTATGTCACCCCCAGCTGGAGCTGCATATCAGATCAGAGCTCGTGTCCTTGCTGTGTCCATCCAGGAGGTCCCATGGAAGCACTGGGCATTTGACACCAGCTTTTGAGGAACAGGCACCAGTTTTAGCTCTGAGATGTGCAAGACCACGAGTGCTGAAAGCTCCGGGAAGGATCCAGCTGGGCTCTCCTTTTAAAAACACAGCCCTGCATAACACCTATCATCACAGCTACAGGAATTCCATGGCTGCACAGCCAGGCTTGGGGTACAACAAGCAGTTCATGCCTCTTCCCCCCAAACACAGACACATGGATGCACCCACACACAAAACCGGGGCGATAAAAACTTTCCCGTGACAGAGATTTCACAAGCAGTGTTTCTGGGAAGGCCTGGCATTCAGATACCAGGCAGGACAGCTGGTATCACCAGTGCCTGTCATCGTGGTACCAGGGCTTTGCAAAACAGGATCTATCTTTGAAAATATTTATCCTTTTAAATTTTATTAATTAATATTTATATCAATCAATTTATTTATATTAATATTTATATTAATTAATATTTGATTTTATTAATTAACATTTTATTCAGAGTAGCTCTCTAAGCTAAAGTTTCACTGCTCTTGACTTTCTCAGAAGATAAATCATACCAAACCATGTTCCGCTGCCTGGGGGTTATTGCACCCTTTCAAAACACCAGCCTGGCCTGGTAATTCTGTGTTTTAACCCCTCTGCCAGGCTGCCTCCTTTAACTGCCTGCAAGCATCCTCTTCCCAAATTAACCCGACCACAACGAGCTGCAGCAGAATCTGCATAATTGCTCTTTTTTGCTCCAAACGGCCCGATTTACGAAAGGGGACATTTCCTGCAGCAGCCAGCCCCGCAATACTCGTTATTCCTAACTCGGGGGTTGCTGCGGCATCTTTATGTTCAGATGCCGCCTTTAATCTCTCTGCCTTCAGCAGCGCGCCCCGGCTGCAGCAGTCCCGCAAGATGCCCTCTTTCCATGCTCTCCCAGGCAAACAAGCCGAGAGGCTCCCGGAGGAGCCGGCAGTCACCCGGCGAGGGCTGCATCCCCCTTGGAGACAGGCATGCAACTTCCACCTGCGCTGGCAGGCGCGGAGCACTCACGTTGGCGGCAGCGCGGATCCCTTTCAACAGCTTAACTGCGGCTCATTTTTAACCCCGGCCAGCGGATCTAAAAGCTGCTCTCCCCAGGGCTCAGACGGAGCTGCCTGCATGGCACCGAGGCATCCAGACGCCGGCTCGCCAGCTGACATGTCAAAGCAACGTCGTGGTTAGCAAACACATCAACAAACCGGCTGACAACCCACACACCGGCGGCAGCGGGGTCCCTGCGTTCCGCGCCGCTGCCGCTGCTCCGGGGTTTGTTGTGCAGCCCCGTCGAATTCGGTGTTGCTATCTGGCGTTTTCTGCCGGTGTCTAAAATAGCATCAGGAACGTTCCCTGTTGATTTCCCCGGCAGTGCTTGCTGAGCCATGCCAGGGACCACGACTCTCGCAACCTGCCGTCAGGCAGCACGTTAAAAACATTTTCGTGCCTTCTCCCTCTAAAGGAGATGGAGGAGGGGAAGGGGGTAAAGCCCTGTAGATGTTTTTTTTTTTGCCCAGCTACCAGCAAATCCCGACCTGAGCTAATTCTGCTATGGCTGAAAGCAGAGGATGTCTGCAGTGCATGAAGCTGATTTGCTGACTTACCCTTCATCTCTCCCAGGAATGCCAGGTGAAGAAGCCGGCCTCTCGCTCCAGGAATGAGCCACAAGAAGCCCGGCAGCAGCCACTGCAGAGCCTGCTCAGAAGTTCGCTCCCTCTGTCACAGCGTGTGCAGCTTGCCAGGTATAGCCTGGATGAGAACACCCAGTGCTTTTCCCAGGATGAATGAGATCAGCACATATTCAGTCAAGGAAAAAAAAAATATTCCCCTCTTAATATATGTGATGGTTTAGGACCCAGAGGAAATGTGTTGGGCTACAAGTTGCTCTGCTTTACAACTCAGGATTTTCTGGGGTGAATTTCATAGGGAGAGGAGTTTCCCCTCTGCATTTGGTGTTGTTGGATGTGTTATAAAGCAAACAAATGGTGGTGGTACCCACGGGATAGGCAGGAACCCCATCTGAGCTGCATGAGGTGCAGGGCACGTGAAAGACACCCTTACAAGCAGCACAGATGCCTTTATAACATGCAGGTTGATGTCTTTTGACTCAAACCAGCACCTTGCTGTTACAGGCTCAACACGGGTTGTGCAGATCCAGACTCCACTGGTCCTGGCTTTCCTGAGTGAGGTTGTTTGGATTAAGGTCTCTTCCACCTGGCTGCTCTGTGATGCCCCAGGTTGACAAAGTGCCTTTCTGCTGCCAGGTCCTTCACATCAAGCATCTCTCAAGGCTCATCACCTGCCTGTCAGGGAGGAGGTGTTGCTGAGCTGAAACCCTGGGGTGACAGGGAGGCAGAGGAAGGGCATGAGGTGCTTGGAGGACTCAGGTGGGCTGTAACATTCTGGTGTCAGAGTTGTGTCAAACAGCATCTGGTACCTCTGGGTCTCTGTTGTTGTGCTGGGGGGATCCTGTGCTCCAGTGAAAGAGGCCCATGGCATGGCAAGAGTTTTGATGTCTGCCTTGGCCTTAGCTAATGGTTGGGGACCTGTGTGGCACAAGGACAAGGCACTTTCCTTTAGACTTGGAACTAAAGTGACTGCTTTGGAGAGAAATTAGATTATTTCCTTAGGATCAGGCCCCAAGGCTTGTGTGGCTGGAAACCCAGCTCAGCTCCCTGACTGAGATTTAGCTACTGCAAACCCTCTCCCTTTCCCTCTCCTGAAGCCCAGGGCTGGGAATCACTGAGGGACTGACCTCTGCCACGGACTCTCTGCATAACCCTGGGTGTGTCCCTGCACCTCCCCATCCCACTCATCTGCACAAAGCTCCTGTGCAGCTCATCCACACAGGGAATGGTTCCCTGCCTCCCACACCTGGCCTCATTCCCTGCTGACAGCGAGACTGGAACGTGGGGTTTGATGTGGCTGAGACAGCCCGTGTGGATAGGCTGTGGGAGAGGCCTGTTTCCCCCGGGTGTCACTTCAGCAGGATGCAGCAGGGCAGTGTGCTGTGCTCACCTGTCACCCTCCTAAGGCCAGGTTTGTTCTCCTGCATCAGCAGGGTTCATGGCTGGCTGCCAGCTGGACCCCAGGGGAAGGGTTATCCCACCTGCACTCGAGGTCTGGCAGAGCCTCAGGCAACTTGTTGCTTGTCCAAGCAAGTTGGCTTCAGCTGCTGGATGTGCCTGGAGTCCCACTGGGTGGGAGGGCAGGGAATGAAGCAATCATGAAAGGTCAGAGAAGATGCAGGAGAAAAGCTCATTCGAGGGCAAGCTTGGCAAGAGTCCTGGGCTGGGGACGTGGTCTCCTGTGCCCAGTGACCTCTGAAGTCACAGCACAGAAGGGCAGTGCTGCATGGGTCCCTCTTGGAAGGGTGGGCAGTGGGGAAGGTGGACCTCCCATCACCTCTGCAGAGCTGCCTCTGCCTTTGACCCGTGAGGCAGCCGTGGGCATGTTTGGAAGCTACACGCAAGACTGAACTAACCTACCTCAGATAAGGCTCGGATTAATTAGTCAATACATGTTAAGTGCTGCAAAGATTTAAGGCTCTGCTTAATTGTTAAGTAACTCAATCATCAGTGGCTGCGTGGGATGCCTGAGGCAGAGAGTGGATGAATCAGCCATTCTCTGGCAAGTGCAAGGTAAGGAGGGAGAAAACTTTCCAAGGCTGGGTGACAGCAGGATGGGTTGGTTAGGGGACAGCAGCAATTACTGAGGTCACTGGGACTGACACAGGTTGCCCAGAGAAGCTGTGGATGCCCCATCCCTGGAATGAGGTGGCTGGATGTGGCTCTGAGCAGCCTGGGACAGTGGAAGGTGCCCCTGCCCATGGAGGGGGGTTGGAACGAGATGATCTTGAAAGTGCCTTCCAACCCAAACCATTCTGTGATTCTATGACTGGGAGCATTTAGAAACACCTAAAAAAGAAGTCATGCATGGAGCAGCCTCCTCTAGGGAGCAGGAGTCCCTCAGGCTATTGAGAGAAAGGAATGAATTCATAGAAGAAAGAGATAGAACCACCATGAAGAACTTCATTGAGCTTTTCAGGCTTGTTATGGTCAAGCCACTCTTGAAGAGGTGGGTTTGGGGCTGAAATGAAATACTTTGGGGGATGTGAGAATGGTTTGGGAGAAATGGGGAGCACTCAACTCGTGCCATGGACAGGACAGGACTCAACCTGTCCTCCCTGAGAGTTCCCAACAGGAATGTTGGTGCAGCCCATCATCAGCCTGAGACATCTCTTCTCCTGCCACCATACAGCATGTCCTGCCACTCATGGAGGGGTTTCAGACCTAGACCTGTCACCTTGTTTCTGTGCCAGCAAATTCCAGCTTCCACAGTATCTCCATTTGCTCCTACCCTTCCTACCAAGCTTTGCCCTCTGCTTCTCTCCATGTGGGAGCTTTCCAGATACACCATGGAGTCTGCTCCCAAAGACCTTTGCACAGGGTAGGAGTGTCTTCAGAGGCCGCCACGGTGTTTTCCACCTCCTTGTGGAAAAGTGTGCCCCCTTGAAGGTGTAACTCACTGATAATGAGGCTTTAATCCCAGGGTTAATTTCTGTGTGCCATCTATGGTCATGGCTCCTCAGCCAGGTAAGATGAGGGACTCATTGCCTCATCCACACACATGTTCCCAGGGCTTTCTGTGAGGCTGGATGTGGGAAGGACCTATCTACCTGGCATCACTCTGGCTGGAAAAAGCCTCTGAGCGCTGCCTTGGTGAAACATTGACATTTTCGGAAACAGGGAGCGGGCAGGAACAGCCTGTACTGTTGTGACAGAGCTGCTTGCATGAGCTGAACCTCACTGCAAGGGTTGGGATGGTTGCACGTGGCTCGTGTGGGATAAAGGTGTGAGCTCTGGAAGGAGACACAGCCAAACACAAGGAAGGGCCAGCAGGACAGCATAGAGGGCTCAGAGGAATGCCAAAACTGCTTGCTGTCTTACCCTGCAGGGTCCCCTGTCCCTGACCCCAATCCTTGCCCTGCAGCTCTCTATACAGAGCCATAGGCAAGCAGCCCAGATAAGTTGCCTGGGTCTTGGATTAGACCTGCCTTGTTCTTGGAGAAGCTGGAGTCACCAGCAGGCAGCCCACTGTCCCAGCACCAGCTGCGGGGCTTGGCGTAGGTTTGCAAGGCACCCCTTGACCTCAGCGTCGCCCACGTCCTCACAGCCTTGCTTTAATCCCTTTTTAATTAACTGCCGAGGGGTGTGATGGTATCAGAAGGGTGGGAGGGGGGTGGCCTGGGGTGTTTTGGGCTGGGTGTGTGTGCCAGCCAGCTGGGTTTGTTATGAGCCTGTCAGATCTCCCAGGCTAGCGTTCCCTCTCCAGATCCGGTTGCAGCTCAGGCATTGCGTGGATCATCCCTGCGGCTCTTCCATGGCTTAGGGATCCTGCCATGTCCCACCTGGCAGGTGCTGGCATATCAAAGATGCGCGTGAAATTGGCAGCTGAAAGGCAAAGTGGCTTCTCTGATGGCATGGAATGCTGGGGAGGAGCTTTGACTTCAGTCAGGAAACCCTGAGGATGGAACCAGAGCAGAGATGGAGTGGCCATGGAGAAGTATGAGGTGGAAATGGGGGTGAGCTCAGCAGCTGGATGGTCACCGGCGTCATAAAAAAGGCTCTTAAAGGGGTTTGGGTTTATCAGTGCTTGGTGGTGGGTTGCCACAGGGATTCAACAACCCACTTGCCTGGCGGTTGGCCTCAAGGTTGAGGCATATCCAGGCTTTCCACACCCCCTACACCTCCATCAGAGGGAACTGCAGTTGCCCGAATCTCCCCAGGGATCTGATGCTCCTGGGAAGAACAAGTTGCATGCTGGACCTGAATGCCAGGATCACTAAAATGTGTGTGCTGGGGGCCAGTGGAGACTCTGAGAGCACAAGATGTTGAGTCCTAATAAAAGTGCACCCAGATATTAACATCCACAGGTCCTGTGTGTCTGTCCTGCACCCTCACTGTGATTTCTTTGAGAGAAACTTGCCTGGCAGATGCTGATTTGGCCTTTGCTGCCCCTGAGGTGGCTCTTGGGTAAGATCTTGTGTAACTTGTGGCCTTGAGGGGAATCAAGGGGATCAGAGCAGGGAACAGAGCATGGCTGTTCTTGGCCACTGGGGATGAGACACAGCTGTGCCCAAAACAGCAATGAAGTTCAGAAATGAAGGAGCTGACCTGGATGAGGTGGATGCAAGGACTTCCCAAGGGGCAAACAACACTCCAGCCTCACTGAGAAAACCAAACCACGTCCAGTGATCTGGAGCAGAGGCCAGATATGTTCAGAGTCAGTGAGATGCCCTCCTGGCTTTAACTGGTGGAGGCTGCAGACCACTGTGACCAGACACCTGGGACAGCTGGTGCTTCATTGTAGGTTCTTCATTGCTGGAAATCTCCAAATCAACACAGCAAAATTATTGCTCAAAAGGAAATTGTGGGCTTGGCAGAAGTGGTCAGTGCTGGGTTTTGCAAGATTGCTGAGCACTATTCACCCCATGTGCCTGAAACCCTGTGACTCTGAACCAGCAGCTGGCCACTGGTTGCTCTTAGCCAGAGTCATGAGAAGGTTTGTGGGTCTATTACATGGCCAGGAGGTGCTCTCCAGCATTGCTTACAAAACCTCTGCTTCCTGTGCACAGAAATCTGGGGAGACTTTGACTTTGAGGGAGCCATCCTCATGCCTTGACTTTGCACTGACCACAAAATGCTGAGTGGAAGAGATGCCTGAAATGAGGGAGACCTGCAGATGTACAATGTCTCTGCCTGCAACATGCCTGTTTCCCTGCAAGAAAAGCTTGCAGGGGTCCTGCCCACTCCCATGTGTCCTGGCCCCCGTCCCAAGCTGCTCCCTTGGCACTGAGATGTGCACATGCAAAGCAGAGCACTACAGAGGTGCTTGGTGAGGGAAACCTGGGCTTTGAGAAGACAATGCGTAATCAAAAGCAGGACCAGAAGGTGGAGGAAGGGGAGATGGATGCATCCTGCATAAATTCTCCTTGATGCCTCATTCTGCTGTCCTCTTTCAAAGCTGGGAAGTTTGGCAGCAGAGGAGCCTTGCCCCACCAAGTGAGTGGGAAGAGACTGTGAGTGGGAAGAGGCTGAGTCACCTGAGAGTCCTCCTCATGGGAAAGGCTTCAGAACTGGTTAAAAGCTTGGCCAGATGAAGGTCCCCTCAACTGCTGAGATTCCTGCCCTTCTTTTGGTTATGTTAAGCACAAGGTTTAAAAAAATCCTGTGAGTCAAGGCCTCATGAAACCTCCTTCCAACTACAGAAATGCTTCACTTTGAGCTTTTGTTGGTTTGCTTTTTTTCCCTTGAGACCTGCTGGCTCTGGGGTTGTCATGAAGTCAAAGGCTCTTCACTGAAGTCAGCCTTTAGCTGTAAGCAAGTCCAGTAATTCATCCCCTTTTCCCCACTGAAGCCATACGTGTGTTGCTCTCCTGAAGCAATGCTGCTGGTTTGTTTTTCCTGCTCCCCCTCTGCTCTGAGGGCACCCCTGCCCCACAGCCCTGCTGGTCTGTGACCCAGAGGAGCCTCAGAGTCTGGCTCTGCACTCAGCAGCAGCTGGTTCAGCTGGTGGCAATGTGGAATTTTGCAGGCACCAGGCTGTGTGAGGGATCAGAGGTGATTCAGAGCTAACCTGCCTCTTGTTCCTGGGGATGAATCCATGGCAATGTCTAAGCTTCAGACAGCAAAGAAGGAGTGGAACAGGGCAAATGCAAGGTCACAGAAAATGGGATTTCTTCATTCCTGAAACAGTAGTTCAGTTGTGCAGACCCGTGGTGCTGTTTTTCTGCACTCACCATGGTTATTGCCCATGGGGCTCTTTAAAAGCACAGTGTTTGTCCCCACGGCAGTGCTGACCTGGAGAAATGGCCACAGCTCTGTCAAGAGGCAGAGGGCAGCACAGCATATGTGCTTACTTTAGTTCTGTGGCTGGAGAAAGGTTGAAGCAAAGGAAAACATGAAAGGGTGTCAGCTGGGATATCAGGACGTGGTGGGAAGGGAAGGTCTGCCAAACGCAGGACATGGCCACAAAACCAGAGCTCCTGACATACCCCGTGGGGCTGTGGGATTGACAAGCTTGGCCACACAAGGTCTGTCTGGTGCTTCCTACAAGCTGTGTGTGTGTTACATCCTGACCTGTGCCCACACAGCAGAAGGGACCTGTGGGACACAGCAGCCCCACTGCAGCCTGTCTGGCAGCTCAGACCAGGCCTGGAGGCATCAGGAGATGCTCAGTGAATGCAGGCAGTGCCCAGCGTGGGGAATGACAACACAGCAGGACCACAGATGAGACAAATGGGATATCCCTGCCAGAAGCAGGTCCTGGCTTGGCTTTGTGCTGCTGAGCTCTTGGCTGGCCACCCCTGGGAGAAAGGCACCTGCATTGCAGAGTGTGCTCAGAGCAAGGCAGCCAGGCTGCCCTGCACCCTGTTGCAGTGGCACTGGGTGTGTGTCACCTGTGGTGCTGTGTCACCACTTTCAATTCCTCCCCACAGTGTCTCAGACTAAGGGACATTGTGCTGCTTGCAATAGCCCAAGTGCAGTCTGAGAAAGCATGGAGAGTTGGCAGGGGCACTTTTTATATCCCAGAGGTGATAGCCAAGTCAGCTTGGTGGATAAGGATGTTTCTCAGATTGTCCAGTGTGGAGCTTGGGCCACACAGGTGCTCTGAGGGATGGAGCACCTCTGCTATGGAGACAGGCTGAGAGCTGGGCTTGTTTAGCCTGGAGAAGAGAAGGCTCTGGGGAGAACTTAGAGCCCCTTCCAGTGCCTAAAAGGGCTACAAGAGATCTGGAGAGAGAGTTTTGACAAGGGGCCTCAGTGATAAGACAAAGGGGAATGGCTTCAAACTGACAGAGGGCTGATTTAGATTGGATATTAGAAAGAAATCAGGGCAGATTTATATTAGATGTTAGGAAGGAATTCTTCCCTGTGAGGGTGGTGAGGCCCTGACACAGATTGCCCAGAGTAGCTGTGGATGCCCCATCCCTGGAAGTGTTCAAGACCAGGCTGGATGGAGCTCTGAGCAACCTGGTATAGTAGAAGATGTCCCTGCTCATGGCAGGGGGATTAGAGCAAGATGGTTTTAAAAGTCCTTTCCAACCACAACCATTCTATGATTGTGTGATGACACAAAAGGAAGGTGTGAAAGAGAAGGGCCTTTAAGAGCCTTGATTTTTCCTGTGGAAGGTTCCTGTTGTGCTGGGTGGAGAGGCTGTGCTCTGGGACCTTGAGCTGCGAGGGCCACCGGAGGGGAGGAGGCAAAGGCAAGCACAGGGATCCTGGCAGGCCTTGAAAACATGAGAGAGAATTACATCTGCTCAGTGAGAAGGAAGAGCTGGCAGGGAACCTTCCTCCTCCCCTCGCATCTGTCCAGCGCTGAGCAAACACCAACTAATCTTCCTGACACTTGCAGAAGACAAGGAAGCCTTACAGTGCCATAGTGGTCAGTCAGTGAAAACCACAGCTGCAGTGACATATGCTGCATAAACCCACCCCTCAGGCAGGCTCGGCCCATCAGCAGCAGGGCTGAGCCGTGTTTGCCACAGCAGGTCAGGGACAGAATCAGAGGGGAGCCCAGACATCCTGTCTTGCAGCGTCCTTCTCTCGCTTCTGGGCCACAATGAGCGCAACCAGCCGGGGCAACAACTTCCCAAGGGGGCTGTAGGGGTGAGGAAATAATTAAAAGCTGATCTGGGCTTCTGCTTTGGAGCAAGAAACCCCCCTTCACTTATTTTCTTAATGATTTATAAGCACCCTTTCATCTCCAAAACGGCAGGAACCTTCCATTGTTCATTCCTCTTAGGTTTGCTCCTAATCAGTTTTTGCCCAGCAGAGATGGAGATGTGGGAGCCAATTTATCAGGCAGAGCGGAGGAGACACATGTAATGGAGTGGACAAAGTTAGTTCTCATCAGCAAATACTCAAAGATTTGCTGCCAAAGGTGCAAGAGCTTGTTCTTGCTGCTCACGCAGATATTTGACAAATAACAGGAGGTATTTGTTGGGAGCTGATTAAATTTTGAGCTGGGAGTTGATTAAACCTGAATCAAAACAAAAGTTGTTGTGGCTCACTGCATCCAGACTTTCATGCCCATGAGCAGCAGTGTGTCCCCACCAGTCTGGCACCAAAACACTCCTGCCCAAGTCATCTGTCCAGGCTTCCCTGCAAAGCCACGGAGGACAAGAGCTGTCACCTATTGAACCTCTCCATCCTGTCACATGTTTGCAAGTCACCAGGATTTACTCACTGGCCTTTGTGTCCTATTCTGAGTGTCCTGAGGTGTGCTGGGATCTTGCTGACTTGTTCTGCCAGGTGCTCCCAGAATGTGCAACTTGTGTGGCCCTTCCCTGCCATTTGTTCCTTCTGGTGCATCCACACAAAACATCCACATTCCCTCCAGTCTGAGCATCTCTGTTCTGGAGCCCTGCACAGCAGAGGAAACATTTTTCACTTGCAGAGGGGTAAGTGCTGGGACAGGTGCTCAGGACACTGTGCTATCTCCACACCTGGAAATAACCAAAATTCACTTGGGTAAGATCCTGATCAAAGTTTGAAGATGACCCTCTTTAGAGCAGCACGTTGGACTGGAGACACCTAGAGGACCTTTCTGACCTAAATTATTCCATGGCCCTCAGACAGCACACAGAAGAGAAGGTCTTTGTTTTGACAAGAAGAGGAAAGGAAGAAGAAGGGGAAGCAATGACCTCAGTGTCCTTGGTTAACCTTACTGATACACTTTGAATCATCAGCAGTTGGTGTATGTGGCACTGCTGCCCACTGGCTGCAGGAGAAACTGTGCCCTTTCCCTTCTCAAGGGCCACAGGAACAGGCTTGTGATGGCTAAA
This sequence comes from Climacteris rufus, assembly GCA_013398175.1. Lineage (NCBI taxonomy): Eukaryota > Metazoa > Chordata > Aves > Passeriformes > Climacteridae > Climacteris > Climacteris rufus. The sequence goes on from VZRZ01000792.1 coordinate 98,068, forward strand.
GAACAACCCCTGCCTCCTTCAGTTGATTTCAGAGCCCAGTGTGGGGACAGAGCTGTATCCTAGTTTTTGCCAGGAGTGGAGGCATTAGGGAACAGGCAGCTTGCCCAGCTCTGCAGTGACGCACTGGCAGTAGCCAGACTCCTGTCTCCCAGCTCTCTCCATCTCCAGCCAGGCTATCTCCAAGGATAGCCTTGTGCCAGGCTGCAGATGTGGTTCTTTCCAGGTCCCTCCTCTGTGCAGAGCCTCAGAGGCCTCACCAGTGGCCCAGAGCAGGCCCAGCCCTGGCTGCAGGCAGGCAGAGATGATCCCCACCAGATGGGAATGCTCTCCATCTCCTGTCCATCTCCACAATTGGATGTGGGTTTGAGGGTGGGCATCCTCCAGCTTTTCTACAGGCACTCATCCTCGCCCCTGGTGTTATGGAGGGGACAGAGAGACTGTGAACCTATGCTTTGCTTTAAGCATCCCAAACACCTTGCTCTTCTTGCCCACCCATTTTCACACCATGTATCAAAAAACTTTTTCTTTGGACTCCTGAAAGTCCCGCTTTGGTGGGGTAGAAATTGTTGGGCAGGAGCAGAGTTATATTCATGCACAGTGATTGCATAAGGGGATTTCCTGGCCACTTAGGAAACCTGACAGAAATACAAACCCCAGCAAAAAAATCCCTTCTTGAAATCAGGTTCCTCAAAGAGCGTGGGGATGTGGTGGCTGGGCAGGACAGACAGGGACCAGACTCTGCCCCAGCTCAGCCACCCTGGTTCCCTTGGGCATCCTCCCAGCCCTCCAGCACCAGCTGAGTCTCGGGTCACAGCAGGGATTTATCGCCCACCTGCCTCAGAAAGTTTCAGTCATCACCCAGCTGCTGAACAACCCTCTTGTCTGAATTCCCCCCAAGGCTCAGAAGGACTCTGCTTATCTAACGCTCATTTGACCGGATAATTTGAAGGCAGTTCCAAGCACTGTGGAAGTGACCTGCTCCAAGTCAGTTCAGTCTTTTCAATCCCCTTGGCTGCAGCATCAGCAGTTTTCCTTGTATTTTTTTTCTTCTGCCTGGTACAGACTCTGACATTTCTACTGTCCCAAGCATCGTGTTTACCCTGCTGGGACTCAGCTGGTGAATGGTGCCCCTGGTTCCCACCACCTGTGTGTTACCTTCCCCTGACCAATGGAAACTCCATCACAGGAGATCATTTGCAAAGAGTAATTGATCTTAAAAGCCTTTCTTGGTCTCATCCTCAAGGTCTTGAAAGTGGCTTCCTAAAGCAGGTCTGGCCTCTGAGTACAGCATTAACAGCTTGTTCCTGCACTGTCTCCTTTTTGGCTGTTATTGATTAATCCTGCTGCTGTTTGCTGTTTTGCTGGTGGGGTTGTGTTGCTTTCTTGCTGCTGGGGAGATAAGCTGCTGCCTTCCCATGGGCAGAGCACAACAGGTATTTAGTTCCAGTGCTAATACTTTCCAACAAAAACTTTGTTTTCTGCGACCAATCTCGTGCCTGGCTTTGAAACACTTTCAATGGATCCATTGACCGCACGGCTGCCTGTGTGAATGTACGTGAGAGTTACCCAGACAATCGCCTTGTGTTCGCTCTGCTCCTCCCACTGGGTGCCCAGCTTCTCCTGAAAATGCTAACAGGAAGTGGCAAAAATCATCCTGAGCCTCTGGAATGACTGAGCCATCTTTTCACACCTTTCAAGGGCCAGTTCCAGCATTAGCAGGATGCCACGTTCAACAGCTTGTAGATATCAAAATTTTTACCACTTTTGCAAATATTAATTGCTGAATAAAGGAAAAGTCTCTTTCAGTGCCTCCACTAATGGAAATAAAATGCTATGAGGATACTATATGTTACCCCAGAGCAGAAGTCTAAAAATTTCCAAGATCCCTCTGTAAAAACCCTTCCAATCCCTCTAAAATACGTTCCGTTGATCCACTTCTTCAAGGCCAGATTGTTCATTGCAGTGAATGATTTGCAGGGTATTGTTAGGTCCTCTCCCATATCTTGTTGCACTCTAGTTGAATTGTAGTTCCCCAGTCTATGAGTCCTGGAGTGTATGAGCTGATAGACCACCAAAACTGCCACTGCAGGGGGATGGCTTTGTGGCCTTGTGGCCTTGTGGCCTGGGTCATGCTGGTGATGGGAGGGAGGACCACAGCAGTATCCTCCAGCCTTGGTCTCTGTGCTGGTTATACCAACTCCTTTTGCCATCAGGAGATCCAGCTGCAGCTTCAGGGGCAGGAATTTGTTTTCTGGAGGAAAATATTGCAGTTGGATGGGTTGTGGTGGGGGGACATGGGGACAAGGGGGAATGGCTTTAAATGAAAAGAGGCCAGGTTTAGATTAGATTAGAATTGAGATTAGAAAAAATTCTGTACTGTGAAGATAGTAGTGCACTGGGACAGGTTGCTCAGAGTAGCTGTGGATGCCCCATCCCTGGAGGTATTCAGGGTGAGGATGGATGGGGCTCTGAGCAACCTGGCGTATGGAAGGTGTCCCTGCTTATGGCAGAGGGGTTTGAGCAAGATGATCATGAAGGTCCCTTTCAACCCAAACCATTCTCTTGTTCTATGACACTGCATTGTTTTAGCCTTGGAACCCGAGGGGCCTGCATTGAACCCAGAGAAGTGGCAGTGAAAGATAAAATGGGACTTCTAGATCTCCTGAATCTGAACCTGAATATGAGGTGCAATCTTTTCAGAAATAAACTCATCTTGTTGCATGTTTTTGCTCTGTAGGGGAGATGGTTCCTTTAGGATGCCCGGACACACTAGAAGGTCACAGCTGTGCTGTATGTCTGCTGTATGTCTACCTCTGGTGGGGACTCTCTGGGGATACCCATGTCCTCTCCCTACTTCCCTGTCCCATTTCTTCCTTGTTGCATCTCTTTTTCCTTGTGCTTGCTTCCCTTCCCTTTCTACCTCACAACTGTCCTGCGCTGTCTTGCAGACTCTGATCTCCTCCCTGGTGACCTTGCCATCATGGTCTCCTTCTCCTTGCTTCCCATTTGCCTTCATCCAATTATTATGCTACCTTCTGCTCTCTTAGAGGAACTCTGCCAAAAATCCCCCCTCTGTGCTGTTTCCTGCTATTTCATTATCAGTGGTCAGGAAGGCTTCTCCTGCTGAGGGGAGGCACTTCAGTGAATTACATCCCTCCTCAGCTGCCTCAGAGGAGATCATGTGTATTAAATCCGGTCCCTTCTGTCCCTAACTTTCCCCTTGCAGATGCACCATGGATGGCAATAAGAAGAACAGAGATGTGAGGCTCATTCCAACTCCTGATGGGTATCCTCAGAGCCCCTGCACAATTTGGCTTTATGTTACTTGAGGACAATATTTGTGTCCTAATCTGAGCTACCAGCTCAAGGGGAAGCCCCAGTGAGCACAAGAGATCCTACATCTTTCCTGTGATAAAGCAAGCCCAGGCTCTCCCAGGGTCTCTTGTTAGGGAGCAGACAGCAGGGATCTTTTATTCCAGGTTAGCTGCTGGTTTTATAACTGGACATGATCCTTCAGGGCATGTATATGGCCCTTGATCCGATTTCTCCTGGGACAGCTGCTATGTGCAGTACCCGGAGGTGGTGACAAAATGCCCATTGCTGTATCTGTTTGTAGAACTGATGCAGAGGTGTTGCAGATTGAGGCAGATTCACCCTCCATAGTCAGAGAGAAACAGGCTTGACATGGACATCTCATCCCAGGTGATGTCTTCCCATGGATGCCACGGAATCTGGATGACAAGGTCATGTGCAGACACCTGCTCCTGCCTGCTGTCATGTTAGGATTCAGACAGGAATTGCCCTTATTTGCAGATCTCACTGTGGCATAGGATAACCTGGGAACTAAGGGACCCTCTGGCAGAGGGAGCAGCAGAACTACTACTCCCTAGGGGAGCTTGGCTGGGCAGGATAAATTTTTGGCAAACATCTGGTGAGGTTTCTTTGGCAGTTCTGCACCTGCAGGTGTTTCAGCCTGCTCTGAAAGGTACAGGTACAATCCTTGTCTGTTATAAAGGATGGGACATGTGTGACTCTCAGCACAGTGGCATGTTGGGGTCTATGATTCATGAGTCAGAGCTAGAAATCAACAAAAGAGAATAGCCAGGAGGGATGAGTCACTGCAGGGTTAAAATCCTCTTTCCAGGTCAGTCAGGCAATGAAATCCAGCCACCTTCCCTTCCTTCCCATGGATGTGGGTTTGTGCACTTACACTACAGCATCTTGTTTAATGAAAAGGATTTATTTTGATAGATGAAGGCTTCTGGTTATGTAATTGCCCTTGTAAGGAAGCACAGAGGAGAATTTTAACAATATTACTGGCTCTTATGCAAGAGTGTTGCCAGTGTTTACTCTGCAGACATGTGAATCTCCTCTGTCATTTGGGCAGAAAATGATGCCTTAATCTTCTAAGACATTTATGAAACATTGGATTACGCCAGGATCAGTGTGCTATCATCTGTAAGAAATTTACTGGCTGATTGGATTGCACAGAACTTTTCAAGGCAGGTTTTATATTTAAACTTTGCATTTCCATGCTGGAAGAACAGCAGATACCAAGCTCTTAAGAGCCTTGGATAAATCATGAGGTCCTAGTTTTCAGAAATTACTATCAGTGAAAAGCCGGGCTTGTGCATCTGTCAAGAATAGAAGCTGTATGGCTGATTACTGGTCTCCTAGATACATTTTCATCATATTTCTCAGCTAAGGGGAATTAAACAGACCTAAATTGCACAGTAATGCTGAGAGGCCATCCTGAATCTTATCTGTTCCCTGGAGGGCTGTGAGATGATTTAATGACACAGGTTTAGTGTTCTAAGCAGTGACTGGAGCTGTGACTTGAGAGCTAAATTAGGAACATAATAAGGTATAGGACACCAAACCAACTTCAGCTAAGTTTGCTCCAGCCCTGTGGCAGGTGCTGACACTATTGTTCAAATTTGAGAAAAAATCCTATTTGCTTTTAGTTTTTTTTTCCTTGCTTCTTTGTCAAATTGGAGCCACTGGAGGTTTTTGGGGTGTATGTTGTAATGTTGTTATAGTGCAGGAGAGCATCTGGGGTTAAAAGCCTGGTTTTCAACCTAATTTTGTTTGTGGCTCCCCATGTTTTCCAGCAGAGGTGCAGCCCATTCATGGTTCTAAGCAGCTGAAATAGGTTCCTGCCTCTGCATGAGCCCCAGCACCCAAACGACTTTGGGACCCACAGCCTATGTTGGAGCCTTTGCCACTGCCCATCTCCAAACCGACTCTTCTTGATGAAGTCCTGGACCTGGACCCACAATCACCAGCTTTGGAGGCTCAGGATGTCTTTCAAGGCAGTAGAGTTCAAATCTGGAGGTTGTAAGTGCCATAAAAATGCTGCCCTATTTAAAACACCCTTTTGTGTGTAGTTGGAACTGTGCTCACATGAGTGTTGGATATATGCAGTGTTGGACACAAATAATGATCCTCTTGTCACTCTCCTGACTGAAGTAAGATGCTGGCCCAATCTACCAAACATTGACCTTTCTTAGGAAGTCCAGCCCTGTGATTCCGACACTTCTCCATGCCCAATAGAATAAAAAAGCAAGGCTTGCTACAAGTTAAAAGGAGATCCCTAATATCCCTTGGAAATCTGGTCACAATCCCTCCCCACACATACAGAATAGTCCAGGCTTTTTTACTGCTTTTCACCAGATGTTTGTGAATCATCAATCACCAGCCAAAGGTTTCCCTCCCCACTTCCTTCCTCTCCAGTAAGCCAGCAACAGATCCACTGGTTCTGGTTGTTCCTCGTTTTACAGGTAGGGAAACTGAGGCAGGGATTTGGCAGAGCTGGAGGCAACAGATGTTGTGGCCCTGGATGTTCCAAGGGCAGGTTAAAGTGGGAGCTCTCAGGTTCAGACACGCTTGACATTACCCTGGCGCAAAGGGAAGGACAGGATCACCTCCTCATGTCCTTCCCAATCCCGCTCTCAGTGGTTTGAAGATCCACCCAGTAACTTTGGAAACAAGGCCCTCCCATCAGTGACACACAGGTTTGTTACAGTCGTCCTGTTTATGTCTCACCCGTGCTCTTGTTCCCACAGCGTTTGCCATGCTTGGGGCTCTGGGGCTGTGACTGGAGGATGCAGGGAATGACAAGTGCAGCTTTGTTAGCAGGCCACCAGGTAAGGCCAGGACTCTCTGGGTGTAGCAAGGTATCTTGCTGTGGGTGGGAAGGAGTTAATTTCTCCTTGGGTGGGGAGGGCAAAGAACTGGGTGTGGGTCCAGGAGGCACATAGTGTGAAGCAAAGGAATGGCATTACCTGGGAGATCTGTAGCTGGATGAGGATTTCACAGTGTTTTGAAACCGCCTCCAAATAACTCAGCCTTCCCACAACACTCTTCCACAGCAGGGGTGAGTCCCTGGGTCAGCCTCATGTGTGGCTGCAGGAGCAGGATGGGCAGGCTGGGAGACCCAGCAGTGAGATGTCTCCCCAGGCACGGAGAGCACAGGAACACGGTGTCTGCCCCACCTTTGCCGTGGTGCAAATGATTAAACCAGGGCGCTGAGTAACAAAGAGTCCTTCCCATGGCCCTGGGCCAAGAGGAGGAAATCACAAGCTTCATTCCACAACCATCACCAATATTAGGTCCTGGCATGGGGAGACAGGCTGGTTGTGTAGCCATAGTCCAGGGCTCAAAGTTACCAGCCCCATGAAGCACATAAGGAAAGGCAGCTGAAATAGAATCATAGAGTCATTTAGGTTGGAAAGGACCTCTAAAATAATTGAGTCCAACCATTAACCCAGAACTGCCAACTCCAGCACTAAATCATCTACCCATTTTTTAAATCCCTCCAGGGATGGTGACTCCACCATTTCCCTGAGCAGCATGTTCCAATGCCTGACTACCTCTTCTGTGAAGAATTTTTCCATAATGTCCAACTGAAATCTCTCCTGGTGAATCTTGAGGCCATTTCCCTTTGTCCTGTCTGTTGTTATTTGGGAGAAGAGACCAACCTCCACCTGGCTACAACCTCCTTTCAGGGAGTTGTAGAGAGCACTAAGATCACCCCCAAACCTCCTTTTCTGTGGGCTGAGTCCCCCCCAGCTCCCTCAACTGCTTTTCATCAGATTTGTACTCCAGACCTTCCCCAGCTCTGTTGCCTTCTCTGGACATGGGTTAACTGCTGTTTATCTGCCTGCTCACAAATAAATACTGATCGTGGGTCTTGTGCTAAAAGCCCTGTTTAGGGCTTTAGAAGTGGGAAGGTCAATCACCTGCTGGAGAGGGGCCAAAGAAAAGACAACGCTCTGGCCCTTGGGTGCTGTTGCTCGGGGTTGGACAGAGGTGGAGGTGAGCCCCAGCCATGCTGCCTTGGCAGGGGTTCCATGGCCAGGTCTGCTCAGGGCAGCCTGGGGTCTGCTGTCAGGGCAGAGCCTCCCAGGCCTCCTGGCACAGCAGAGATATCAGAGAAGGACAAATGGCACAACTGGTATTATTCCAGACTCAACAAAAAAATGCCCCCCTTAAAGAACCCTTCCTGACAAGAGGCCACACTGGTGGGCACAATGTTCACATCAGGCATCCATGCTTCATTGAAGGAGTCTATGATTGCAGAATAATTCAGGTTGGAGTGGAAGCTGGAAGGTCTCTAGCACAACCTGTGGCACACCTGGAAGAAGGACAAGGAGTCCTGTTTCTCATGTGCCTCACCTGGGGAGCAGAGGGTGGCCGGCAGGACCAGCACTGGTTTCTGCAACATTCCTGACTGGAACAGTGAATCACTGAGATGTGGCCAGCACATGTAGCTGGGCTGTCTTCTCATTCACAGATGTCATAGGCTTCCAGGATGGGTGGAGGTGTGTAAATATATTCAAAATATATACATAGTGTTTGGCTCACCTTGAGATTTCCATCCAGATGTGAGATTCATCTAGAAGCCCAGAAGTGACTGAAATCAGGTGCTGAGCATTCTGACATTGCCACAAACCAAAACTCTTGTTAAGGATATAACTGATACCTGTCTGTTGAACACAGAGATCTGGGCTCCTCTTCTCATGGCGGATGGCACGTCAGAACACTCAGCTGTAGAGGAGCGAGTTGTAACATCTCCATGTAACTGGGGGGGACCTGCACCATGGAGAGATTCAGTGGCTTTCAGTGAGAGATACATCCAAGCATCTCGAATAACTTGTGGTGCTTATGTTTAGGCAAGTGGTTTAGCTGTACGTTCACTCAGTTAAATTGCTAATTGGTCTCCACTGACGGTGCTGATCGGCTCCTTGGTGGCTGTAATGTGAGATCAGACATTAACACCCAGGGAGACACCTACAACTAAGCATTGTCACCTGCATCTTCCTCCTGTCCCCAGTGGCTTTCCAAATACAGGAAGGTTGTGGTGGAGATGGGAAATGCTTCTGGATCTCCTGACTCCCTGACTTTCACTCTAGCACCCATTCACTCATGCCAGGGTGCTGACATGTCTTGTGTCCCCACTTCTTCACCTCCATCCAGCATCTCCTCAAGCAGCCTATTGACTTGTGCTTTGAGGCTCAGGCCATCACGGCTGCCTTGGCTCAGAGAAAGTCTAGAACAGGGATTCCTCCCCTGTAACGAGCACTCTAAGGTGCTTCAGGGTTGCAGGTCAATGACAACAGCTCATAATATCAGCAATAACTCTCTTGTTCCTTTAATTGCCAGAGGAATAACAGCAATTACTATCATTAATATTAATAACAGTGGACGTAAGAGTAGGTGTTAATATCTGCTGCTAATGACCATTACCATGAGAACTCATCAAGTTCAACAAGGCCAAGTGGAAAGCCCTGCATGTGCATTGGGGCATTCCCAAACATAAATACAGGCTGGACATAGAATGGAGAAGGACTTGGTGGTGCTGGTGGATGAGAGGCTGGACATGAGCTGTCAATGTGCACTGGCAGCCCAGAAAGCCAAAGGTGTCCTGGGCTGCTGCAAAAGCAGTGTGGGCAGCAGGTGAGGGAGGGGATTCTGTACCTCTGATCTGCTCTGGTAAGACACCACCTGGAGCTCTGCATCCACCCTTGGGGTTCCCAACATTAGAAGGATGTGGACCTGTTGCAGTGAGTCCAGAGAAGGCCATGAGGATGCTCAGAGGACTGGAGTACCTCTCACATGGAGACAGGCTGAGACAGTTTGGGGTTTTTCAGCCTGGAGAAGGCTCTGGGGTGACCTTACAGCAGATTGCCAGTACCTAAAGGGACTACAAGAGAGCTGGAGAGGGACTTTGGAAAAAGGTAGTGACAGAACAAGAGGGAATGGCTTTAAGCTGACAGATTAGATATTAGGTAGAAATTCTTTACTGTGAGGGTGGTGAGACACTGGCACAGGTTGCCCAGGGAAGCTGTGGCTGCCTCATCCCTGGAAGTGTTCGAGGCAGGTTGGACAGGGTTTTCAGCAATATGGTCTGACCAGGGTGGTCAGGCACCAGAACAGGCTGCCCCTGGAAGTGGTGGAGCTACCATACCTGGAAGTATTTAGAAGACGAGTAGATGTGCATTTAGGGATATGGGTTAGTGGCAGACTTCGCAGTGCTGGGTTAATGGTTGTAACCAATGATCTTAGAGGTAATTTCCAACCTAAATAATTCTGTGATTCAATGATTCTCTGTGCAGAGGTGGCAGGGATGTGGTAAGAGGGGCAACTTTACCCACAGTGAGGGACAAGGGTTCTCTTGGTCTCCGTTAGGAGGTGAGTCCTGCAGGTGCAGGAAAGTCATTACTGTGGCCGTATCCCACCCTGCCTGATGCTCTGTCATCAGTAATTCATATCCTGGGTGCTTTAGAAACTGAGCACTGAAGATCCATTTTTAATTGTTTGGGGATTATGCCAGCTCTGGGATTATATCTGAAGCTCAGCAACGTTGCAGTTTGCAAGCTGCACTACTGACATCTGCCGCTCGCTGCTTCGTTTCCTGAATTGGCTTTGGACAGTGCTGCAGAAGGGACTGGGTGTGAAGGGAAACAGCCTCAATTCTTATCACCCTGATGGAGCACTGGTTACTGCCAGGTTGGTTGCTTGCTGTGGATAATTCATCACTACAGTGTAAGGATGCCCTTACCATGCTCCTGTTCCACATGCTGCCCCAGCAGTGCCATGTACTGCAAAACTGGTGGATGTGGAGCGTGTTACAGACCTCCCCAGGATGGGGCAGAGAGAGCTTCAGCACTGTGGAATGGTGCTGGAGAGGAGGAAGGCAGGGGTACTGCTCTTGTCTTAGCCCTCCCTGAGAGAAATTCACACCAGTGTCTGCCAGCAAAGAGAAGTGAACCCCTAGGGACAGCTCGATGTGAACACACAACCCTTGGCTAACGGTGCTTCTGGTTACATCAGAGTGCCTAAAAGTTTACACTTGTTTCTAGTGAAGAGCAGTAGCCTGAATTTGTTGATCCTGCACTATTTCCCACAGGAACTTGGGAATGTGTTTGAAATGTCTCAGATGATGCGGTCTGTGTGGGCAGATTCCTGTGTGGCTGCATCTTGTCCTATCATGAAGGTGTTGTTATACTGTCAGTGGGAGAAAGAATTTTCTGTGTCTTGAGGAGTTGTGATGGAAATGTAGGGACTGGAAAGAATGGAAATTGGATGAAGACTGGTGTGGAAGCATGAGAAAGGACAAACAGCAGAGAGCTGCAAAAATGGTAGGTGTAGATGGCATCTAGATGACCAAATCATCAAGATCCCAGCACAGCTACGTGCAATGTCTCAGAACACCCAGGCTGTGAAAGAAAAGCCAGTTAGTAAATCGTGGTGACTCACAAACACAGGACAGGTTGAAGAGACCAATCACTGGCAGCTCCTTCAGGGATGAAAAGGTACATCCAACCCAGCACACTGTCACCAGCCTGGGAGAAACCCAAGAAATGTGCTGAGGGCTTGATAGCCCTCATTGTCCCCTTGCCTGGAGCAGAGAAATGCTGAAGGGTGATGGATACTCATGGCTTAGAAAGTGTCAAGATCCCAAGAGGGTACTGGAATGGGAGTAAGCTTCATCCATTCATATTTCTGTAACCAGTGAAAAGCTGTCCTTGGATATAAAATTGGATGTGAAATTGCCTTTGCCTCTGAGTCATTCCTGAAATGTCTCCCCATTGCTATTTGTCAGATGCAATCACTCCACAAATAGCAAGTAGTGGCAGAAGCAGCAGCTGTGGCCCAGGGAATACACTGTAGACTTCAGGAAAATGGTGTCTGTAATGTGCCCAGCTGATGCAGAATTAATCAGGTTTGAAAAAAGAACACGGCTCTCACACCCTGGGGGACTGTACCTAAAAATTCCTGCCTATGCAGATCTTCCCGTCGGGCTCCTTGACATAACTTCTAAGAGAAATAAATGAGTTTATCTCCCACACTGCCTGCAGACCTTTCACATGGAAATAGTGGGATTAAGGAGATTAAGATTTAGCTTCAACTTGGATAAAGAACAACAAAGAATGATTAACACTTGAAATGGTTCCCAGTCATTCGATCTGAACTCCAGTCTCCCTGTATTTCCTCTAGTGAAGGGCTTTTCTGTTGTGTTCATTGCTGTCATATGTGATCCCATAAAGCAGCAGGAGTAAACCAAATGATTCCCTATGCTGAGATGGGCTCTAAAACACCCAAGGTTCGGGTCATGGAGGATGTAGAAGGCATGGAAAAGCAAAAGGAGACTGGTGGGGTTTATGGCATGGATATAGGGAAGGCTGCTCTTGAGAAGGACTGGGAATCAGGGAGAACAGGTTCAAAAAGGTGGAGAGTAGAGTTTAAGTGTTGGGGTCTTGGTTTCAGGTGAACAGGAGGAGAAGAAGGAGGGAAGCCACAGGCTTGGAGGGGATCTGAGTGATTGCTGGGAATTTTACCATTCAGAGGAGGTCCTGCTCCTGCAGGATTCAGTCCTTCCTACAGAATCTAGGCTTGCTTCCTGAGCAGCTGGCTGCTCACAAATGCTGATGCTCAGTATCTCTAACTGGATGCAGCACGTGAGGTCAGGAAAGGGTGTGTGATCCCCATTCCAGGTCTTGCATATCCTTGTACATTTAATAGCGTTCTGGAGACTGCAGAGCAGGGCAGACCAGCTTGAAGCCTTCCTCATCTTGGCCTGGCCATCAGGTTTCTTTACAGAATAACTTGGTCCCTTTTTGTGCTGCCCATATGTTAGATGAGACACAGATGTTTGCTCTGTCAGTGAGTTGTTACCACAGCTGCAGCTGTCAAGAAAGCTGGTGTTTTTTTGCATCTGGATCAGGGACAGTCAAAGCCTTTAGCATACTTCAAACCACATAAATTTCTGTGCTTTTTTGGGAGTCTGGGATGAGCCAGACAGATCAGTCCTAGCAAAGGAATCTCTGTGACTAGTGCAATAATAAGTTTAGAGTGAAGGGGTTTTGAATCCCTTCTTCCCCTGCCCAACACTGCCTGTGCCTCCTCTGCCCTCTCTGCCCTGCCTGTTTATCTTACTTGGGGTCAGGGATTTACCACATCTCCATAGGACAGCACAGCAGGGCCTTGCTGGCATCTGAGGTCTCCAGGTGTCACTGCAATGGCAGTTCTAGGCTCACCCCCCTGTGTGAGCTGTATTTTCAAACACATGGGGGAAAAGGACTCGGATTCTCCCTAGAAAAACAATTTGTGCTAATGGCGTTTATGATACGGTGACTTATCTGCAGGGCTTGACCTTCACAAAGGCCCCTGGATACATCTCTTACTCACTCTCAACCCAGCTGGATTCTCATATCCCATTCCTATCTCCTCTAACATTCACTGTGGTTCTGTGATTTACAACTGTATATCAAAACCAAATAGCGTTTACAGACCATCAGGTAATTCATGAGCTTTTAAGCCAAGTAGGTCCTGTCAGTGCAGAGGGGCAGTCTCTGCATTTGCCACTCAGAGTCAGAGCCAGGTCAAGGCAGTGACAGACAGCATGGGAAAAAATGGGAAAAGTGGTAGCAAGAAGCAAAAAAAATTAGATCTCTTGAGCGGAAGTAATTTTCCTGGTCCATTGCTGTCATGCTGTCTAGGCAGTGCAGATGTGGTTTATCTTATTGAAGAAATGGAGCTCCTGGAACACTTCCTTCTTTTTACTAGGAAAGTAGAAAAGAGCCTCTGGGACTTTCAGGGGTTTTGTGGGTTTCATTTAGATGACCTGCAGAGGACACAAGCAATGTCACTGCTCTCTGCTATGGGTATGCACTGAGAGCTCACACCCTCATCCAGGTGTTAGGAGCCCTAAAGTAAGAGGGTAAGTCTGAGGATGTTGGAAAAAAGGAAAGGAAAAATAGTGAGTTAAAGCTGTGTACATGTAAGTAGGAGTCAGAGAAGTGAGGGACAGTGACTTTCTGCCCTCTTAAGGAAGACATGGAGATCTCCAGAGTGAGAGCAGAGGAAAACAGTACATGCCCCAAGGGATATTTGTGTTCATCTCTCCTGGGGAAATAGCCACTGCAAACCTAAAGAAGGGAAGTTATCCATAACCTAGAAAATACAGGGAAATATTTTCCATGCCGCTCTGGGAGATCAGGAAGTTATTTTTGGTTTCTGTAGCACAGTGAGTGTCGTTGGGAGCATGTGCAACAACAGAGTTTTCAGCAGCTCCCATTGTAATTGCTCCCATTGACCTTATCACTAATAAGTGCAGGATGTGAATTATAACAGCAAAGATGTAATCGGAGAGGCCTGGAGACAGCTCGTCTGCTAGGGACGAGCAGTTGCCATGACAGAGTCTCTCGTGTTCCTCCTTCTCAAGTGGAACATCAGGTAAAACAAGGACTTTGCTGCTTCTGTTGGTTTCAATAATTTAGGGGATAAGTGACTTCACTGTTTCCCTGGATGTAGGAGGCGAGGGCATTTTTAAGATTGTGAAGGACAGGAGAAAGTCATGTTATTGCACTCCTGAAGAATTACTTTGATATTCCACACAGCACTCAGGCTGGGAGGCTAAATGTTATTCTTAGTTATTGCTTATAAAGTCACAGCACACGCAGGGATGCACCAGAGGCAAAGGATCCAGATCCTTCATGATTTACAGCTGCTTAAACACCTTTGATGGTGCTATAGCCATTTGTACCAGCTCAGAGTCTGGGCCAAAGTATCCACGAGGTGTAACCCCAGGGTTTCAGGAGGGAAAAACAGGCAGCTGCTGATCCAGCACCTTCCTTGTGCTGAGCAGCCCAGCCAAGAGAGTGAGGAGTGCCTGACACTGACATCCTTTGTTATAAACAGGCCAAGGAAAAAAGATCTGGAGCTCTGCAATGTGTGCTTTACGTCTGCTAGAGGAGCATTATGTCAGTTCAGTCCCTCATGGCCCAAGCTGTGGTGGGCGTGCTCAGCCAGGCAGAGATGTTCCATAGGACTTCTGAAGGGCTTGGAGGCACAGGTGTCTTCCAGATGCCTCTGCTTGGTTCTAAGTGCTGTGGTTTGGGAAGCTGTTACAGAGTCTGGAAATTACTGTGAACATCTTCCTTCCTCGTGTTTGTCTCTGCTGTGAAATTATCTTTGAAACAACAAGAGCTGTAGAGGCATAGGGCAGGCTGAGGGAAAGGTCTTGGGCTGGTGGGAGCCTGTGATCTCTAGAGACAACTGGGAAAAATGGTCAGAATTTAGCAGCAGTGATGAATGTGGAAATTGTTCCAGGCCATAATGATTTGAAAGGAAAGATGAGGTAGAAAACATTCCTTGCAGTGATACATGTGAGTACCTAATTCTCTGGGAGGATTTATCAGACAATAGGAAAACAGGATTATAATCTGCAAGTGTCCATGTGTCCAGAAGGACAGTGGGAAAGGGGACAGGTTGAAGAGGGATGGGACCAGCAGGCAGTAATATTGTTACTGTCAAATATATCAGTGTCAATGATTCTTTTCTTAAAAGCAAGGGACACATTGTAATTTTAACAGGACAGATTGTCATTCCTTAACAGCATCTGATTCACATCGCAGCACCTGAATCCAAAAGTGAAGACTTTCAGATGGAAATAAAAATCAGCACAAAGGAAGTGCTAAACAAACAGAAATGAAGCAGACTGGTGATTTCAGACCTTGTGCACTTGGAATAAAAAAGGCCTGGCCTCTTCTTTTGACTTGAGGAATGCAGTTGAACTACCAGATGCATGGACCAGGTAAGTCACAGGCATCTCACTGTGTCTTTTGCCAAGACCCCACAATATTTCAGGAACATCAAAAGATCTTGATGTGGATCTGACTGTGGTTTTGTAAGGAAAGAGACAAAAGAGGATTTTGTCTGGCTGGTGTCTAAGCAGACATCTGCTGTAGCTCAGTCTGTGCTCTCTTCTGAGACAGATTTCTGACACCTCCTCCAGCCATCACTCAGTTTGTATCACTTTTATGGACTGTTTAAATTTGTGGAGTGGGTGTTATCCCCAAAAGAGGGGAATGAAGGCTGGTATCTCTCAGCAGAACTTGTTCTCCATGTAGGCCATCTTCCACTTTTGGCCTGTGTCTGTGATCCTCTAGTCAGATCCCAAGGAGTTTGTCACTTATTGAAGTTTTGTAGCACATCACTGATGACACCAAAGATATTCTTCTGCAGAGCTTGGTGTGGTGAAGCACAGGGTGCTGTGCTGAGCAACATCCTGGAGATCTGGGAAAGCACAGGGCAAGACCCTGTCCTTGTCTGCATTAAGGCTTTGTCATTTTCTCTGTGTGTTCTCTTACATCTGCATATCTCAGCAAGGTATTGCTGCCAGTTTTAGGGCACTGCCATAGAGATGTGGCCATGATACACCCCGAGTTTTATTTTGCAAGAATGAAGAGTTGTTGACATGGCTATAAACAAACTGGGGCATCACCAGCTCCTGCCCCTGGTTGCAACAAACCAAACTCACAGGTTCTCCAGAGCACCACTGACTTTTCCAACTGCCTTTGTCTCCCAATGGGGAAGGCAATGGTACTCAGTGGGTGAAACCAGATCCCTGAAGGCAGCCCCAGTAATCTCTGTGCCCCAGAATGTTGGGAATGATGAGGGTGAAAGGAACGATTTGTAAGTATTCCAACTCTTCACCTGCAGTGACCATGTGTCACATGTGAATACAATCTTTAGGCACAGCTGAAGTCTTGTGTTATGTGTGGAGAGGCTTGCACAGAATCATAGAATAGTTTGGGCCAGAAGGGGCCTCTAAAGGTCATGATTGAATGTAGGCTGGATCTGAGCTTTACAGCTCAGTAGCAGGCTCTTATTTTTATTCCTATAGCTTTAGTAGTCTATAAATACCATACTTATTTATTTTGACCAATTGTGCTATGGAAATAGGACAATTTGCAAATATAATTTGCTATGGAAAAAGGAAGAAGGAAGGGAAGCTGATGGTAAGTGCTCATATATGGCTGTTGTCTGCATAAATGTTATGTGAATTATGAACTAAAACTCCAATGCAAATCCATGGTGCTTGATCCAGTGCCAAGGGAAAGCTTGAGTTCAATTGCTTCAAGGCACGTCTGTGTAGACAGAGGCAATTTGAGGTTAACTGAGATGAAGCCACTGCTAATTTCACTTATTGGTTATAACCTTGGGCAGACTTGAACCTTCTCCCAGAACCAGAATGTCAGCTGAAACACAGTGGCTGCCTGTACTGCAGCAGAAGGGTGAAGTCTCTGAGCAGTTTGTCTTAGCTGGGGGGATTTTGGAGAAGTCAGTGTCTGGAGTGCACAAACGCTTCCTTCAAATGATGCATTTCTTTGGTTTAATGAAGACTAAGCTATTATGGAGATACAGATCAGCTTGGACATTCCTGAGAATGCAGTTTCCAATCTGTGGGAAATATGATCTATATGTACAAGTGATACATGATACAGAGGCATAATTGACACTTTAAAAAATACAGTACCTCTTTTCATCTCACTGTGAGTTTCCCTTTGCATGGTTGATAGTCCTGAAGAAATCCATCATGTTCTCTGTCTTGGTAGGATCTATGTGCAACACAGGCTGGAAGCTGGCAAATGTTGCCCCAGTTTTCAAGAAGAGCAAGAGGATGACCCTGGTAACTAAATTGGGAGAAGCTGTTGATTCCCTCAAAGGCAGAGAGATCTTGATGAAATAGAAGGCTGGACAATCACCAACCATATGAAGTTTAACAAAGACAAGTGACATATCCTGCACCTGGGACAGGAGAACCCTGGATGTACGGACAGCCTGGGACCAGCGCTGCAGAGTCCTGTGGGTCCTGGTTGATGGCAAGTTGAATCTGGGTTAGCAGTGCCCTGGCATCCAGGAGGGCCAACCCTGTCCTGGGAGGCATCAGCATCAGGCACACCAGCCAGGTGAGGGAGGGGATTGTCCCACTCTGCTCTGCACTGGGGTAGCATCACCTTGAACAGTGTGTGTGGTTTTGGGCACCACAATAAAAGAAAGGTATAAGGCTGCTAGAGAGCATCCAGAGGATGGTGAAGAATCTGGAGGGGAAGTCTTATGAGGAGCAGCTGAGGTCACTTGCCTTGTTCAGCTTGGAGGAGACTGAGGAGAGTCCTCATCACAAACTACAGCTTCTTCACAAGGGGAAGCAGAGAGGCAGCACCAATCTCTTGGTGAGACTGGTGACAGGACCCGAGGGAATGACATGAAGCCAACTCAGGATATTCTATGATTCTGTGATTTTAAGCTTTGCTGTCTCCTGTACTATCAGCAAGCAAGATTATTTGGGATGCAGCCGGGCGTCTTCATGAAGACCACTACTGCCTTTTCTTCTTCCTTGTCTTTGCCTGGGGTCATCCTCTGCTAATGAGGCTGACTTGGGTGTTGTCTCCTCAGGGAGGGAAGGAGGACCCCCTCCCAACATATTTCTGTACAAAGGATGGACCCAGAATTTTGAATGAGTCAGAGCCAGAGCACCCTGTCTATTGCTCTCTGAGCTGTTAACACTCTCCTTTTTTCAGCCACCATGGCCTGAGCCTTGCCAGCAACCCCACAGCCTCAGAGGGACACCTGCTCTATCCAACACCCCTACCCCATTCATTCTGCTCCTGCCAGCTTGTGCCAGCTTCTCTCCCTGGATGGCTGTAGCTGTATTTGCTCTGCTCCCCATGTCTCTCTGCCCTCCCATACTACAGCTTTGGTATCAACTCAAATCTAAAGGGTTGGGCTCAGCTCACCAGATGGATGTGAGTGGGAAGAGGATTAGGTGGGTCCTGTGTGAGCAAATGGAGGGGAGAGTAAATACAGTCAACATTCATGTTGAAATCAGCTCATCTAGGATGTAGAGAGCACACTACAAATATTAGTCAGGTTAGACCTTCTGCTGAGCTTTCCAAAGCTTCCACTTCCAGAACCAGGCTAAAGTAAAGTGCAGAGAAGCTTGAGATATGTACCAAGGCAGTAGCACAGAGCAGTTAGGTGGGAGCTCATCTCTGCAGAGTCATCTTTGCAACTTAAATTGACTACCCAAAGGGGTGAATTGAAACTGCGTGCATGAAACCAGGGCAAAGTGAATGAAACTACTTAGAAATAAAGTTACTTTAGTTCTCACAGTGTTGACTTAGAAACTTGATGTGGTCTAAGCAAGGTGCCAACGTACCGAGAAAACCACAATATTTACCAGGGTAGGTTAATGTTTTAGGGCAGTGGATATACGGGACCCCTGATGGACAACAGTGCTGAGATGGTAATGATACCATTTATCCACATGGAAATTTAGCCAGGTGTAGCCACTCACTGCACTTCCTCTGTGCAGTCTACATTTCATCTGCAAGGCTGGAGACTCTGCCTCTGAAATAACAGCCCATGTTGATCTATGGGATACAACTCTGCAGAAAAGGGGGGAAAGAAGCAGATTTTGGAGTTGCCTGGCTGCTGCACACACCTCTGAGTGATGCATCACCACGTTTTTCTGCGTTGACTTGTCGCTCAGAAACAGATAAATCCCCAGCCAGGTGAGCTGCCCCCCTCCTTAGGCTGGGTTGTAAAAGAGGCTGCTTATGTCAGAGCTGTGCTCTGTTTTGGACTTGTGTGAGTTGCTGTGTCACCGTTTCACTGTGGATCTGCTTGGAAACAGGCTCTGCAGCTGCCGCTCCTTCTCCTGTTTTATTTGGAGCGCAGCAGCGGAGAGTTGTCCTGGGCCGTTTTGAGTGTTCTTCCTTTGTGGCACTTTGCCTGAGAACGAGATGAGTCACGGGCAGGTTACATGCCCTGTCCTCGTGAGTGTGAATTAGAGGGAAGGCTCTGGGATTACTGGTGATTGTCTCCCTGAGCACCCCATGGAATTATGCATTTCACAGGGCTGGAGGCTGCTGTGGCCTCCTGGTCCTTTGGGTCCTACTTAAAGGGGAATGAGCTCTTCTGTTCTGCTCTGCCAGCTGGGAGCAAAACCTGTTAGGTCTGCCTGACCTGTCAAATTGTTAGGGTTCAAATGGATTAGGAAAGGAACGTCTAAAAATGTTCCCAGCATATGGATGCCTCATGGCTTTGCAGCAGGCTGTGTGTCACAGACAGAGATATGTGCAATGAGGGGCAGAAGTGGGATAGGAGAAATATTGTCTCCCTTGCTGCATTTTGAACCATGAACGTTTCCATGCCTAAGGGAAACCAAGGAGGAATTAAGCACTGAGTGTTACAAGCAGGTCCACAGAGTGCAGCACAGTCTCAGGGAATTCAGACTATGCTTGGATCAAGGAAAGCAGGATGTAGTTTTTGAGAAAAGCATTTGAATCTATTAGTCAACCATAGCTGAAAGATGCTCTTTGTAAGCTCAGCAAAAGAAGTTTGGGGGCAAAAGAAGTATTTATGTGAAATATATTGTGGTAAAAGGAGTATTTAGGTTAAAAGGTAGTACCAGTGGAGGATCAAGTGGGAATAAATTTGACATGGGCATCTTCAGCTTGGGAAGATGAAGAGTATTTCTGAGCCTCTGAGACATTTTAGGAAACCTTTCCAAAGAAAGGCATCAAGTCTCTTTCACCGTGCAAGAGGTAAAGTTGAGGAAGGGAGTGCACAGGAGAAGTGCCAGAGTGAGGGTGTGGAATTTGTCAATATTCTCAGGAAGGTGTTGGAAGGAGATGATCATTGCTGTTCTCAGTTTGTTACATGCCATTTTGACTGTGCTTAATTACTCCCTTGTTTCAGGGTTTCTGCCAGGAGGAAGGAAACCTTTCCCCTAATGCAGAACTTAGCTTTGGGCTCAGTTTGTTCCTGGGAATTTTTTCTCTCCTTTCCCAGTTAGCATTGGACTGGCCCAAGTCAAAATCAGCTTGGGGCAAGGTTGAGCATTCCACTTGTGCTTTTAGAAGAGGAAAGAAATGTTTCGAGTTCCCAGCTCATTCTCACATCCAAAAATTATCCCAGAGTCAGACCTAATGTCAGAGAGGAACTGGGCTGGGTCCTTCCTTCTCTGTAATGCAGAGGGTGGGTGACATCATCTGACATGGATCCATGACCTTGGCAACATACTTGCTGTCTCTTGCCTTTTTGCAATGGCACATTGGAGGCTTTTAAGTCCTTTACATTTCAAGCATTTTCTTGACTGTGAACTTCTGGGGATGCCCACAAAGGGCTGTGGTTGAGCAAGACCCTGAACAGTGCTTTTTGGGGACTTTTCCAGACATGCAGCTACTGCCTGGGGACAATGCATAACATGACCATGGTGATCTGTTCTGGAGCTCTGTGCTCCAAGGTAAGTGGTTCCCAGGACTGATGTGTGTGACTTATTTCCATTAGGACCTTTTCCTTCCGTAGTGACTTGGTAACCCAAAGGAAATTCCTGATGTGGGCATTGCCTAACCAGGAGCACTTTGTGTTTGAAAATGGAAGGGATAAGTCATAGCGTTTTTTCCCTTCTGATTTGCTAGCAGCTCAAGAAGATGACAAATCAAACAGTTTCAGACAGGAAACTGTCAGAGTCCAGTGCAGTGTGTAACTGTGCAGGTTTGTATTGGAGTCGAAAACATTCCCATACATATGGCTGTGATGTGACTGACCCAGAGCATTTCCCAGTCATGGGTCCAGCACTGCACCCAGGCCAGATAACCACAGTTCTCTTGGAGGCCTGGGCTTGGACCAGTTGTCCCTGGAGTGGATGAGTTCCAGACCATTACAGCAGCTCTAGCCAGGTGTGTCTGGGATGCTGAACATAGCCTGACAAAAAAGTGAAGACACTCCCTCATGTAGCTACAGGATGAAAGGAGTCATTTAGACCAAACCAGGGCTACAGCAAGTACAGAGGAAGGACTTGTAGTGGGAAAGGTCATCTCAGGGCTATCCCATGGGCAAACACAAGAGTTTGCCACACCAAGAACAGAGAAACCCTTCTTGTGAAGATGCCAGCACCACCTAGACAGGAGAAGGGTCTGTAGCAGGCTCACATCCCTTCCAGTGCTTGGCTAGAGGAGCTACCCCTGCACAGCGTCACCCAAACCCAACTCCCAACTGTGACCTTGTCCAAAGACAATTCCCAGCCCTGAGCATATCCCATGCTTGGCCGCTGCTGGTTTTGGGAGCACTTAGGCTGTTCAATGCCCAGAGCAGCTGAGCGATGGGGCCAAACCTCAGCTCTGTTATGTGTCAGGGTGGGTGAAGAGAGGAGCATGTCCCCTTTCCTGTGTCACAGGCTGGGGGAAGTAGAGTTGCCTGGAGCATCTTTGGACTCCCTCTGTTTCTGAGCCTGGGCTTCTTATTATGGCCATGGTCCCAGTGGTTTTTGCATTGTCCATGGCCATCAATACCTGGCCTGGCTCCTGCTCCTGGCTGCAGGCAGCTGGAGGAGTGTCCGGAGAGCTCCAATACCCTGGGCCTTGTTATGGAGGGTACAGATCTGGGGTCCTGCCCCTGAGGGGATGTGGCCTGAGCAGTCCATCGAGGGTCTGAGGGTCCTGCCTCTGAGGGATCGAGATCTGAGCCCCATCACAGAGGTCCTGCCTCATTGCAGAGCAGGGGATCCTGTCTCTGAAGGGACATGATCTGAGCCCCCACAACCAAGGGACAGAGTGAAGGTTCTGCCTTACAGGACGTAGTCTGAGCATCCACCGCAGAGAAGGGGAGTCCCGTCACTAAGGGGATGGAGATCCCATCACTGAGGGGCTGGGGATCCTGTCTCTGAGGGGACGATGTGCACCCATCAAGGGATCGGGGTGCTGTCTCTGAGGGAACGAGGTCTGAGCCCCAGAATGCAGAGAGGATCCTGTTACTGAGGGGACGAGGTCCGAGCCGCAGAGCAGAGCAGGGCTGCTGTCTCTGAGGGGACGAGGTCTGGGCCCGCCCTCGCGGGGCCGCGCTCCAGTCCCTGAGGGGACACGGCTCTCCCGCCTCGGCCTCTCCCGCAGCGCCATCTCGCGGCAGCCACCGAGCCCGTCCCGCTCCGCTCCCCTCCGCCCGGCCAGGCCCCGGGAGCAGCCGGGAACCAGCTCCGAGCTCCGGCTGGGGCAGGGGCGGAGGAGGACGAGGAGCAGGGACGGCCCAGCCCGTGTGAGGGGCCCTGTCAGGGAGCTGAGGAGCCCCGGAGGGGACATGCCCAGCCACTGACCCCTTCCGTGACAAGGATGAGCATCAACCCCCTCCGCTGCTGTGCCCAAAAGATGCTTTGTCCTGAGCTGTGACACAGTTTTCTGCTCGTCTTCATAGAATCACATAATGGTTTAGGTTGGAAGGGACCTTACAGATCACCTCATTCCCATCGCCCTGCCATGGGCAGGGACACCTTCCAACAGATGAGGTTGCTCCAAGCTCCATCCAACCTGGCCTTGAACACTCCCAGGAGTGGGGTACCCGTAGCTTCTCTGGGCAGCCTGTACCAGGGCCCCTCCACCCTCTCTCTTTAGCTAAAAGCAGCTCTGGGGACCATTTCCAGCCATGCCAGAGGGCCTGAAGCAGGGACTGCTCTGGGGGCAGTGGTGACTGACCCTCAGGGATTTGGGAACAGGTGTACAAGAGGGGGACTGAAATCGCTAGAAATCACAGAATCTTAGAATCATTTAGGTGGAAAAAGACCTTTAAGATCATTAAGTCCAAACATTAACCCAGCACGGTTGTCCAACAGTAAACCATGTCCCTTAATGCCGCATCTACATGACTTTTAAATGTCTCCAAGAATTGCAAATCCATCACTTCCCTGGAGAGTCTGTTCCAATGCTTGACCATCCTTTTCATGAAGGCATTTTTCCTGATATCCAACCTAAACCTATGCTGGCACAACTTGAGCCTATCTCATCCAGTCATTTGTTACTTGGGAGAAGATATTGACCCTCACCTGGCTATACCCTCCTGTCAGGGAGTTGTAGAGAGTGAGGAAGTCCCCTCTGAGCCTCCTTTTCTCCAGGCTGAGCCTCTCCCAGCTTCCTCAGCTGCTGCTCACAAGACTTGTGCTCCAGCCCCTTCCCCAGCTCCGTTACCCTTCTCTGGACTCACTCCAGCACCTCAATGTCTTTTGTGTTGTGAGGGGCCCAAAGCTTAGCACAGAATTGGGGTTCAGCCTCCCCAGTGCACACTGTTCAGGGCCATGAACAAACAACGCTGTCTGTTGCTAGCACTGAGCTGGAGCTCAGGGCCAGCAAACCCCACCAGGGATTTCTGTGGCGTCCAGCACATCAAGGTGTGCATGAGGAAACACTCAGGGCTCTTTGGGCTCTCATAATGAGGGGAACTGAGCCCAGACTGCATTAGTCAACAGAATGAATAACATTCTGAGGTTGAAGGAGGTACTTAAATGTAAAGATGCAACAGTGCAGCAGGAATACAACATGGATGCCATGAAACATAGGATTTTGGCATCTGACCTGAAGGGAAGATCTGAGGGAGTAGTTTGAGTCTTCCCATCCTCCCAGCAAAACAGGATTTCAGCCATAATTTTCTGGATCACTGGGAGCTCCATGGGGATTCCGGGTTGTGTTCAGCAGAGGGCAGTGGTTGGTTTGGCCAATACTTGGCTGGCAGCATCAGACCTCTTAAACCACTGCCACGGACTTTGCTATTTGGTGAAATCATTCTGCTGCAGAATATTAAAAAAAAAATTGTAGAAAAGGATGGTGCAAGCAGATCCTCCCTGCCTTGCATCAGTGCAATGAAGAGGTAACGGTGAGTCACTGAAGTCTCTTGGGGAAATTCAGCAAACTTCCCCCTTCTCATCCTGCACAAGTTTACAAACCTAAAAGAGATTTTCCAAGGAAAAAATTATGATTCCTTGACCTTGTTTAAATCTTCAGATTTACCGCTGTTTTTCAAGAAGTTTGGCATTTTCTTATCCTCAAGTATTAAATTAAAATAAATAAAAAGAAAGGTTAAACCTGCTGTATGTGTTTATAAAATTTCCCCAAACAGTAATTGCAATCAGTACTGTTCATATGAGTGAGGGATACAATGCCTTGTCTTGTCATGGGGGCATCCTGTTCCTGTGGGAAGGGAAGAGATGTGGGAAAATGGAAAGATTCCTTCAACACAAGGATACCAGCCACCTGGACAGAGCAGTGTGTCCTAAGTGGACTTGAAAAACTTAGTTAAACACAGCAGAATTGCTGTGGAGCTGCTCTGAGCTGCTGTAGAAAGCCTGGGAAGGGGATGCCGAGGGACAGCTCCTGTGATGGTCCCCCGGTGGATGCTGGCATGGCAGATACTGCTGCAGGAAGGAAGCCAAGGCTGGGAATTCCTGGCCAGTTGCTGTGTATGGGACTGGTGGCAGCTGACATAACATTGAACTTGCAGTGCAGCCCTGGGGTTGCTGGAGCAGCCTGGTTTTAGGATCTCACCTCTGTGCAGGAAGAGCTGGATTCTAGTTCACTGGATGCACTGGTGTGAGTAAGGGTGGGTGAGAGGAGAAGGGAGGATGAATGTAACACAGGTATAAGGGCAGAGCAAAGCTTGTGAGGAATTGGAGACTGGGAGGCTGGAAGTGAAGTTCAAAAATAAAATCAAGCACTTGGCCATGACTTGCCTACCCACCTGGAGCTCTTTATCCAACTGTGTGTCAGCATGCTGTGGTCCTGTGCCCTTCCCCACACAGGTATATGGGGGTTTTAAAAGTGAAACCTAGGTCAAAATCCTGCTCATGAAAAATTAACTGTATATATTAATCATAATTAATATGTTACACAGGTTCCAGCTGGGAAGAGCTGTGAAAGCACAGAAAGATGGAAGGACCTGGGCCAAACGGAACATCTGTTCTGGTGTGTAATGCCCAGGACAGGTGTAACACCAATCCTTCCTGCTGCTGAGCATCCTCTGGTCCTGCAGGCAAAAGGGATAAGACTTCACAGGATGAGGCCCAAGTCTAAAACCAAGGGGATATTTACACCTCTGTACCAGCAGCTTTATCTTTTCTCCCACTGCTGAGGAAAGCCCTCAGGCAGGCTGTTCCCTATGATTTTATGCACTGCAAGCTGGACAAAAAGGTTCCCCTGGAGAGCTATTAGAACATATTCAATTTCTGAAAGATTTTTGCTGATGGCAGGGAAAAAAGTTGTACTTTGCCATGTACAGGAAAGAAATTTTGTCCTTGAGGGGACTGGAGAAAGAATGAAGAGATCTTCTGCACTGAGGTTGCATTAAAAAGCTTTCTCCCCCACAAAAGTTATCTTGTGGTTTTGATCTGCTCATGTCATCTGCTGGTGCCCATGCTGCTGTCTGCTCTCCCACCACAAACACTCCTGGGAAGGGGAAACTCCACAGAACCCTTAAGGAGACCCTTGGATGTGGTGTAGATAAACTCCTGACATCTTTCACTAGAAGCTGAATGCAGGGATTGTGCCTTCTTGCTTTCACCCACACCTCCTCACTGTACCTGTGTCCTGCCTTATCTGCCTGGTCTCTTCAGGGTCTGTGCCTTCTTGGTGGGGGTTTGTGACTCCTCTCCCCAGCCACACGGAAGTATTTATTTTTCTTACCTCATACACACACAAACACATCATAGCACAGACTTGACCCTTTTGGATTTATGGTGCCTTTGTTTTCCTGCTTTTTAGGCATTTGTGTCCTCAGGTGTTCAGCCATGTGCTGGGGTCCTCGGGCAGGGGGTCTTGCAAAGTCCCCAGCTGCATCACACCCCTGGAACTGTAAGTGAGAAGGACTTCCAGGAATAGCCCAGAACAGACACAAGACATTCCACTGAAATCCTCTCTGGCTGCTGGTGGATGCTGGATTGGGGTCTGGGTGATATCTTATTTGCATCACATAGCAGGAAACTGTGAGTGTATTAAACAACCCACAGGCCCCTGCTGCCTGCCACAGAGGAGCTCTGCCTGCTCCTTGCCCTGTGTTTCCATCACACAGTTACTACTGAAAACATGCACTCCATGTTGTCACCCTTACCTGCACACCTGTGTTTTTTGCAGGTGTCCTACCCTCTTCTGTGTGTCTCTCCCTTGGGATTGTCCTGCTCCCTCGCTCAGCATTGCTGATAAATGACCCTCCAGGACAGTCATAACAACACCAATTGATTTTTCTTGCCTCTTAGGATCTTGCAGGACAAACAGCTGCGCTATCGATCGTGAAAGTTAAGTTGCAAATGGCACATCCACATCCCCTGTACTGGCAGCTGCTGCTGTTGGAATTAAACATGGCAACTGTAGGGACAACATGCAGAGAACACCTTCCCACCCACTCCTCCAATCCTTGTGGGCTTGGGAGGGCTTCAGACATGGCTGCCAAATGCAGAGTACATCGGCTTTGCTGAGTAGGTCTGGCCAGATATTGTGGTGACTGAAAGGAAGCCAAAAACGTTAAGGATGCTCATGGATACTGGCATATCTGGAGCTCTGGGTGGTGGGTACTGAAGCACCTTGAACACCAACTGTGTCCCTCAGTCCATTTGTATCGCCCCACTTCTGCCCCAGTGTAAAGAATGGGTTTAACCTACATTAAATCAATTGGACTAACACCCCTCTGTCCCCCATCCCCATCTTTCTCTGATGCCTCGACCTGGAAAAAGCAGCTGAAACATCTGAAGAAGCTCAGCAAATAACAACCAGAAAGCCTGACTCTGGAAACATGTCTTAAAGGAAGAGATAGAGTAATTTAATTTTTTGGAATGCAGGAATAGAGTGTTGTTTACAAATACCTTTGCTGAGAAAAAAAAAGTCTGGCATCTCAGGGTGTAGTTCACTGTTAGACAAATAGCAAATATCTGTGGCTTTGGAACATAACACTGCAAAGACAAAGAAGGAGCTGTATCTTGTCTTAACCTCAGAGAAATCAGAGCAGAAATGCAGGCTTTCTGAAAAAGGGACTCCCGTTTAAATGGATTGATGCTGGGATGACTGGGAGAGGCTTTCTCATCACCATTAGGCAAGCAGTAACCTTAGAAAGAACTCCTACTGGCTCCCAAGTCCTTCCAGCCTTGAGAAACAGCAGGGTTGTGCCTGTTTTGATATTCCATGGGTTAATACAGCCTACAGTGACTTACTGAAACCTCTGCAGGCCAGGTACAGCGTTAGCAGTGGCAGAACTGTTAGGATTGTATGGATAAACCATCCAATCATTTGCTTTAATTATGACAATACAAAGCTGCTTGCTTTATGCAGTGTTTGTCGTAAGATGAATCATGGTTACCAAAATTATCGTGTAGAATAGTCTGTGTATAATAGCAGGCCAAGAGGTTAGAAGAGGAAGGGTTTCCGGGTTGGGTAGGAGGCACAAAGTAAAGCTACCAGATAAACAAGCCATAATTTCTGTCAAGAACCTATCAACAGATTCCCACCACATGCTCTGCAAATGGGCAGCTGTGCAGAGAAGTCCGACTGAACCGGCGTCTTGAGCGTACCGTGCTTTCCAAGCGATGCGGGCAGGGCAGCATTTCCAGCTCTAAATACCATCAATCAGGAGAGGCCTTCCCTGGGAAGACAGCATTTGGGCAGTCTCCAAGACATCCAGAACATCAAGGGGTTGGATACTGGGTTTTGGTCTAGGCTCCTGTCTAATGAACTCCAGGAATGAATTTATAAGGATCCTTCTCTGGAGAGATGCTGACTGTGGGATCAAAGGACAGATGAGCCAACAGCTGGGCTCTGGCCCAAGGCTTTCATGCTGTGCCCTACTCCCATATGGACTTCCCCTGGGCAAGTCTCTTGGGAGAATCTGTTTAACTGATCTGCAGCAATTTCCACTTTTCTCCATCTGTAGAGACAAACAAGGACTTTTAGGCCTATTTTAGAGTGCTCTTTTGGAGGAGATGCTCTAAACAAAAACCTTCACTGATATTTTGCTGCTGGGTACTTGAACCACATAGAGGGAAATTTGTTTGGTTGCTTTGAGATCAAGTCAGGAAAATCCAATTAAGGTCTACTAAGAATCAAAAAGAAGCCAAGAGGTCTCCTGCAAGGCCTTCAGGACATCCCCAGGAATGCTTCTTTTGGGGCTGGAGCTCAGACTAGTCCTTGCTCTTTGGCTTTTCATACTGAGAAGAGCACAGGTGATATGCTTGGAGGCGATATGTTTGGATCAGAGTTCCTGGCACATGGTCTGACTCTTGGGGATGGCAGGGTCAGGAGTTGAACTTGATGATCCTTGTGGTCACTTCCAAATTGGGATATTTTATCATTCCATTATTCTACTTACCTTCTCATTGGGATGGAAGAAGCTCCTCTCTGTGAGCTTTCCCTGAGATTTCTGTGAGGTGAACAAGGACTTTCTTCTCCATGTAAACTTGGTTTTATTTCATCTGACAGGGTCTTTCTTGTTGCATAGGCAGCTGGAAGGAAGAACCTCAGTCCTGAGCTGGGCTGTTATCTCTGTATACAGCCATAAAGGAAAAGCAAAATCTCTTGTGTCAGAGCTCAGACCCGTACCTCCCTACCTAAATTAATCTGATCTCTGATACTATAGTCAAAAGTCATGAAGAAGGAGAGTTTAATGAACTAAGACCTTGATATCCTGCCAGCATTTGCTGCTTATGAGAACACTTAGAGAAACTCACATCTCTGCCAGGGAAGTTTGGGTGCTTTTTGACGCATTTGAAGAAGAAGGAAACAGAATGATGGGAAGTATGTGAATCATCATTCCATGAGGTATTTGAAAGATGTGTAGATGTGACACTTAGGGACATGGTGGTGGCCTTGGCAGTGTTGGGGGAAGGGTTGGACTTGATGATCTTATAGATCCTTTCCAACCTAAATGACTCTATGATTTTATGGTTGCAGTGGATATTCTCCCCTGAATCCCTATTACAATGCAGTATCCACCACAAAGCACTGAAACACTGCAGTGAAGTGATTGATCACTTCTTGTGCTTGGGGACATGCTGCAATCCCATTCTGCCCTGCCTGGGATGCCCTGCAGAGCATGGGACATGTGCCATGATGTGACATTTCAGGTGGCACCATCTAGCAAAAGTGTCACCCAGCACTTCCCATGACAATCCTGCTCGTCATGTAGCAAACATAAACAATGGATGCTCATATGAGTTCATGAGCACCTGCACCACACCAGGTCCCCTCCTGCCTCCCCAGCACCCTCTTCCCAAGGGTGTAGGGATGAACTCCCTTTTCCTCTTTCCCAGCACATGAGACCTTCCTGTCTTCTACCGCAAGACCAGAAAAGCTGAGATGAATGTGGGGAGATCATGACCCTTTCCTGGGCCTCACCATGGGAAGGCGATAAAGTGCTCTGCTTTTAGGCTTTTTCTTCCTAAAATGGGAGTCTTCCAACTCTGATCCAAGCACTGGCATCCTCCCCAGAGCTCCTGTTTTGGGACTAATTGTGTCCAGAAGGGGAAAAGCAAGTCAGCCCTCACTTGTTTTCCTGTGTCATCCTTTGCTGGGTATTATGTCTCCATGTTCCTTGTCTGTTTTCCCCTGCCTTAGCTTCCTCATTCCTGTTCTTACTAGTCCTGCCCTTCATGGAGCTCAGCTTGTTGTTTAACTCCTTGGGTCCCTCTCCTTCCCTTCCTTCCTTATTACTTTGTGACTCAGGTTCTTCTGCAAGGTTTTCCTCCTCTTCCTCTGTGCCAGAGTAGCTGTGGAGATCAGACCTGTCTTCTCCCAAATCCTTGCCCAGAGCCACTCCTGCCCTTACACCTGGAAGATAGGTACAGGATAGGCAGGGTGACCCATGCTTATATCCCTAACATGGCAATTCCACTTTTCTCAGCCTTTCTGCCAATGAAGCCCACACCTGCTAGCAGTACTTATTAATGCTCCTTAGCCTGACTAATGAGAATCTTGTGCACACATCTGAGGGAGAGCTAAACCCAGAGGGATAAAGAAGGAAGAAATTGCCTTTGCACAAGGCTGTGCTGTTTCCTCTTGGCAGTTATCAGTTGGTTGTGGAGGGAGGGCAGAGCTTGCTGAGAGCCCAGGAGGAAGCTAGGCTGGCAGATAACCCCATGTGTGGAGTCAGGACCTCCTTTGCTGGTGCAGAACTGGAGATCTTCAGCTTTGCTGGGCCCTGATATCTTTGCAGTGTGACTGAGGGCTGGCTATTCTGCAGCTTTGCCTTGCTACAGGTTTCTGAGCTGTAATAGGAAAAGCCTTGCAAAGACTGAAGCACTTTGAATCATGGGCTGTGCTGGAGGCAATGCAGGTGAGACACACAACAGAGAGAGAAAGAAGCTCAACTATTTCTGGATACCCATCCGCTGGCATGTCAACAAACTGCAGATATCTATGTGTTGTGACTCAGGCTCATGGTTAGCAGAGATTTTGTATCCCAGGAATGACCGAGATCCCAAGAAATACGTGAGAGATTTTTCACCATCTTTCTTTGCTGCCCTCTGGGCAGCTGGTAGAAGAGGATATTTCTAATTCACTTTATAGGATTTTAGATGCACAAGAGAAGCACAGCACATCAAAGAGGAATGAATGCTGTAATTCCCTGAAAGGCTGGGGCTTTTTACAGAGCTCTTTATTGCTGTTAAGCTCTTTAGGGAATGCTGCATTCTGTCTACCATAGACTCGGTGGTAGTAGTTTGACATGCAATGCCCATCCATCCCAATTACTATTTCAGCCTCTGGGGAGTGATCCAGATCCTCAAAGACTGTTAAGGACTGGATTTAATTTGAAATAGTTGGGAATTTTGTTTCTAAATCTTTAAATACCCTGCATAAAAGACTGCCCTGCAAAAGCTGACTTGTGTGTGTTTTACCTTAGCAGTCTCTGCATGTATTTAATGATGCATGAAATCACTCACATTGCCTTTGGAGGCTTCCCTATTGTGTCATGTGTGGCTGTTCTCATCAGAGAAAGGGCAGGTTGGAGTAGGACTAGGACTATTTCAATCCCTGTTGGTGATCACTAAGAGGCAATCCAAGGAGATATCCTGAGCAGAGAGATGACGCAGATTGAGGGGTGAGAGACCTCGCCCCAATCTCCAGAAACTCAGAGAACTAAGGGATGCTTCAGCAGCAATGGGAACTAGCAAGTGGAAGGTGCCGACCAAAACTGTGCTATTTGGGGAAATATTTCTGATGATAGCTGAGTTTTTGGTTCTGATTTTCAGCTTTGTTCTGATTTTGTTCTGATTTTTCAGCCCTGAACACATCTGGTTGATTTTAAATAGGATAGAAGTTTAGCAAGTACTGCACCCTGAGGAAAAGCAAGATGTATAAACAGTATGGATTAAACTGAGAGCTCAAAAAGTCACAAAAAGGTAGGTTAGTTTGTGAAGGATTTGACCTCTTCCCAATTTTTGGAGACTGTGTCCTTGATAAGGGACCAGACCCTGTTCTGGAGCTGGTATAAAAGGAAGAAGGAGCACTGAAATCTCTGGATAAGGCAATAGGCATTAAAAAATAAAGAGTATTACCCAGTCTCAGGGGACTTTTATGGGGAATGAATAATACACTGACAGTAAGAGGAATTCAGACTACCACAAGTGAAGTTTACAGCAGACAGAGAGCTTTGACTGAGATGCTGTTTAGGAACTTAAAAAAATCTAAGCAAAGCACCTTAGAGATTTTATACTGACCTCAAATGAACAACTGCACTGAGAAAGATGTTAAGACATTTCTGTATATGGCAAAAATACTGTTGATAGCAAGAGAATGGGAGGTGTGAATCTGTGGATTTTTGGAACAAAGAAGCTAAAATAAGCTATGCACAGGGCCTGCACATTTCCTCCTGTTTCTCTGAGTAGCCTTGGCAAAAGAGTGCTCTTAACAGCTCTGTATTTGTAACACACATTTCATTACAAACAACTTGAGAACCATGGAAAGGTCTAAGCATGTGTGGTGGGTTGGTGGGCATGAGTTTTTGGGGCTTTGCAGGGAAGTGCAAACCTTTGAGGCATAAAATTATTTTCTCCAGAGGAGGGACTGGTGGAAAATGGTGGCAGAAATGTGAAGTGGCCAGCCTGACTGAGAAGTCATGGCCTGATCTGTGTGTGTTGATGCATCACTTAACAGAGATGTTGGCTGTGAGATGCCTGTATCAGGAAATGGAGGAGGCAGAAGGAAACCATAGTACAATTGGGCCCTGGGAAGGCTCACCATGCTCATGGCCATGTCTACAATGGGAAACAATGACCAGGACACCAGTCTTACATCCCTTGGGATAGTGCCACAATGTTGGTGGCCCTCGTCACCACCTCCTGGAAAGAAAATCCTCAGCAAAGGAATACAGGTCCCAGCAGAAGGGCACTGAGTCAGCTGTATTGCTTGGGAAATTGCATTGGCAATGGCAATTAATGGCAATTACAGAGTCCACTGTCTGGAACAGGAAGTGGAACACCCAGTCCCCTGTATTGCAGTGGTATTGACTGTTCAAATTTTATTCCCATTGGACTGGTCAGGGAAACAGTTTAGGTGAAGCATACATGTGTTGCAAGAGGCAAACTCTTGCAAACCCCATTCCAAGAGGCAGTTTGGGGCATTGTTTATGTTGTGTTCCTGTGAAATGGCGATGGCTGTACCATGGTCAGATCCAGGGAAGCAGAGTACTCCAGGATGCCCTAGCCTGGACCAACACCTGCTGTTTTGAATGGTAACACCAGTGAACATCAAAAAAACTGATCACTAGACTTGATGAATCCACAGTAGCCTTCCAGATGGGGTGACCACAGATGTCAGTGAGGAAATGTGGAGCAACAACAAAAGTTATTGCTGTTCTTGCCACAGGTTTTGCTGTTTTCCTAGGATTTTTTTTTTTTGCTTTTGCATTGTTTCATTGATACAATGTCATCTAAAACATTTATTCACTATTTTTGCCAGAATTTTGCAGTATCCTTAGCCTCTTCAAGTCTTACACATGGCTCTTTAAAACATCCTAGTGCGTTTGTCCTGAGGTGAATTTCAACCTAGATGCCGAAGATGGATTATTTTTCTGTGCTTGGAAATATCTGTATTTGAGTGACTGAGTGGATGGACTGATAGGGGGAATTAGGACAGCAAGCCCTGATTTTACAATATGCCAGGAAGAAAAACTGAACCAGAGTAGGATAGCATCATAGCCTGGTTCTGGTTTTCATCTCGGCTGTTCCTCAGGGAGAGAGAGCAGAACAGCAGAGTTTGCTGGGAAGCATGTTCATTTTCACAGATTTTTGTATACTCATCTACAGTTCAGGAGATTTAGTGATCCAAATGCAGGTGGAACATATCTTTAATCTCTCCCCAATCCAGACAATGTGTATTAAAATATTTACATTGACACGTGTTTTTTTTTCTTATAGCCAAGGAAGACTTCACTGCTTGGCTTCATCTCTTCCCTGAGAAGGTTCAGACTTCTTCAGGAACAAATGAGTAGTTACTAGTGACATGTGGGTTAGAATACTTTCTTTCCCATTCCATTGACATCACAATTCTTTGTCGTGGATAGCTCTGAAAACATCCCTGTTATCCTTTATTCTTAAACACATGCCCAAGGCACAAAAATCTTTCATTACAAACCAGAGCCATCCTGCTTTCTAAATCATCCTAGAAGTGTTGCATTATGATGACAAACATGAAAAGAAACCACAGTAAAGAATTTGTTGCTAGCAAAAGGTCTGTATTAAAATACAAAGAAAACTTCCCTGTTGGGAACAGTAATTAATAGAATCTCTTTTGTATTGGTACTAACAGCATTGTAAGTTCCATTTCCAAACAGACCACAGTGTTCTTGAGGAATAAATTCCGCCACTGTCAGTCTGAACCTCAGCCTAAAAAACAAAGAGTTCAAAAACAATAGTATTGTGCATCCTAGCAATATTCCAGCACATATTTATGACACTGGCTTACTGCAGCATGTCCCATCAGATGTGGGTTATATCTGGACACTGCTCGGTGATGGCAAACTCAGAGGGCTTCCTATTGTGTTTGAGAAGGCGATGATTGCGTTGGAGCCCATGGAGTTCTTGTTCATACCCAGGATGTCTGCATTGGTTTGCTCTGGCTCGGTTTTCCTGAAGATGCTTTTCATGGTTGACTGGAAGTTATTGGTGACAAAGCAATAGACAATGGGGTCCATGCAGCTGTTGAGGCTGCTCAGAGTCACGGTAATATGGTAGACGAGGAGGCTGATGTTGTGCGGCATGTCTGGGTTGACGGAGATTGCGACCTGTCGCACGTGGAAAGGAGTGAAGCAAATCATGAAGATGATGAGGACGGTGATGAGGAGCTGCACAGCCCTCATTCTCCTCTCCCGACTCTGGTGCATGAGGCTGGGCTTGGACAGGGCACACATAATCCTGGTGGTGAAGAAGATGATTATGATGAGGGGGAAGAAATACTCGCAGACCATCAGGACCAGAATCTTGGAGAGGCAGCACTCAGCAAACTTTATCGCCATGGTCAGGATGGAGAAAGTCACCACAGTGGCAAAGATCCAGATGAAGATGCAGATCCCCTTGGCACAGGTGGGGTTCCTCCATTTACGTGAGGCTTCCACCTGTACGATTGCCAGGTAGCGGTCAACGCAGATGCACGTCAAGAAGAGGATGCTGCAGTACATGTTGACAAAGTAGCTAAAGATGTGAACCAAGGAACAATTCTTGCAATCCCTTGCACTGTAGAACATGATGATCCGGACAGGCAAGGAAAATCCCACCAAGAGATCTGTTACAATCAAGTTGATGGTGTAAATAACAGAGGTGGTTTTTGTCTTGGTACGGAAGCAGAAGACATACAGTGCCAAACTGTTCAGCACAACACCCACCAGGAAAATGATGGCATTGACTACCATCAGGACAATCCACAGGCTGTAAAAATCTGTGGACAGTTCTTTGTCTGAGTGGATGAACTTGGAGAACAAGGAGATGCTAGAGTTAGGTTCCTGGGTGGAGTTGATAGAGTCAAGGGCTGGCAGCTGGGTGGAGGAGGTCGGCATGGTCACTGCCTTCCAGCAGTCTGGAAGAAAAGAAAGAGAGGTATGGTGATAGGTGTGTCAGCATTCCTTAGGGCTCAAAATCTTATCACCTAAGACGTTTAAACCAATATATTTGTACATCCTAAGTAGTAGATCCCCATCTGGCAATATGGGATTACCAATAAGGAAGGGAAAATACCTGGGTTTATAATTACTGTCTTCCAGTTGTTCCAGATGCATGGTTTAGAGGAGACACGCAATCCCCCCTTCAAGTTTATCTTCCTCTTCCCTGTACAAAAATGGTTTTAAGGCCAGAAGACCTTTGCATAACCACAACTCCAGCATTTGACTCCTAAAAGATCATATCCCTTGCCTTGGGCAGGTGATCCCATTAGAGAGTTACATGCAGTGTTTTCAGGAGAGATAAGATTTCTCTGAAATCAAAGAATGGCTGAATTTTCCAGGAAAGTAGAATCAGGTTGTGTGGCATCTTCTAGAGATCTGCACTCCCAGCAACAGCAGCCAGGAGATTTCAAGCTAAGGGTGTCAGCCACTACTCCTGCCAGGGTTTGACAGTTTAATTTGCAAATCATTCCTGACTTATACACTATTTTAAACTGATTTGTATATTAACAAGATTTAAAAAAAAGGCCCAATATATACAGAGACTTGGCTGGTTTCAATAAAAATAAATGGTTGAAAAATGTCTGGAATATCTCAAAGTAGCTAGGCAGGGCTTTGAGGTTAAAAAAATCAGCTTGAATCAGCACAGAATGATGCTGAAAGGCTTGATTTATGAGGGTTTGAAATCCCTGCTACCAATGAGCCAAATGAGGAAGGACTGGGAGATAGGGAGCTGCAAACACATCTCCCAGCACTCACAGAACTGCAGTGTGCCTGGGCTGGGTGTCTCCGTGGGGAAGGCTGGAACTGCTAAGGGAGTCTGGTTGTCCAGCTCCCCCAAGCACGCCCCATCCTCTGGCAGCTGGCCTTTTTCCTGCTCTGATCCTTTTTGCTGCTTATGGGGATCAGCAGGATGGACCAAAGGTGTCCTGTGACCTGTGAGATGCTCCAAGCTGTTGGTGGCTGTGCACAAAGTGGAGGAGGAAGCTACCGAGGACAAAAGTGAAAAGTGGATCCTCAGGAGAGTTTCTGTTGGCCAAAAGAAAATGTTTTGCAGGGACAGTATTACCTGGGTCCAGAGAACATCACAACAGCTCTGAGTCTGTCTGATGAGTGCCAAAGCCTTTTCCTGTCTGGCCACCAAGTCTCTCTGCATTTCCTGCATACAGCACTCACCAGTGTTTGGTCAATAGTCAACATTCAAAATCAAGGGGATCCCCTCAGGGACAGCCTAGTTGTGATTATTCTGCATGGTTCATTCAAGCCAAGTGACTGTGAAGCAGAACATTTGTTTATCAAAATGGAGATTAGGACTGAGAATTTAGACCAGGTGTGAAAATTCTTGGAGAAGTGATTTGCCATCATGATGGAGCTTGGGTTTGTTGGCCTGGAGTCTGGTTCTAGTTTCTGCTTGCCTCTCACTTAGTCTGTGGATGTGGTGTGAAGGAAAAAACTGGTTTTTAATATCCTTGAACTCAGAACAATATTTCTAATCAAATGGCAATTTGTTTTATTTAGGTAGCCACTCCAGCCCAAGGAGTTGAATTGTCCGTTGGAATGGCTGGTGCTCCAACATAAAGCCCTCCTGAGATCCAACCCAGTGCCAGAGTATACTGCAGGACAGAAATCCTGAAGCCTGGGGCCAGGCCACCTGTAACATCCCAAAGAACTACTGGGCAAAGAGGAACAATGCTAGTCTCTGTCCCCTTTTGCCAAGAGACCATCTCCAGAAGAAACCAGACGTTGGAACATCGTGTGTTTTGGGAATGACCAGATTACGTTACCCTGCACTGAGCTCTGGTGGCAGCCAAAGTAGCACACATGTTCACAGCATTTTGTCTGCATCTGACTGAGCCTGCAGACTCCTGAGGGAGAGTCTTGTCTCTTTACATGTTGTGCCAAGCATTCTGTCAGAGAAAAACAGGAAAAGCTGGCCCCAAGACAGGCTGAAGGTAGTGGGGTTGCAAAGTCTGGCACCTGAGAAAGATGCATGGGGAAGATGCAGAACCCTGGCCCATTTTCTACTGATTTCCTAAAATTCTCACCATCTGATCTGCTGTTTGTTTGTTTCACTCTTTAATTATGAAAACAAACTGAAATGAGCAGATGCCTGGATCTGCTCCCAGCTTTCTCTTTGCAGATGCTATCAAGAGGAGCCTGGTGGAAGCCAAGGAATAAAGGAAGATTTGATGCCCCTGGAGTGCAGTGTCAGCTTGTGCATCTGTGTTGACACATACCTGAGCAAGGGGAGAAGACAAAATCAACCATCTCACTCCTGAGTGTGCACTAGACTGTGTTGAATTGCATATGCATTTGTCTTCTCATTGTAATTCTATGGCACTGGCTGTTTGCTCTGATTTTGCATCTTATTAGACGCTTACCTCCTCTGGAAGATTTTTTTTCAGTCTGAGATCCTTTATCACAAACACCTGATATTCATCTTATTTTGCTTACTTGCCTCAACTCCAGCAACTCCAAATGCATTCAAATGTTCCTCATCCTCACAATGCCTTTGAGATATGTAGGACATATTACTCCACTATGAGTACTGTCCTTGCACACAAATTAAAATAATCAGCATGTACAATGTCCTGGCCTACACAGTCACCTCTTGCACTGAGCCCCATGTGCAAGAAAATAAACTCCAGATATTGTAAATTGCTGAAAAACAACAGGTAACATGTTTGCCAAACTGAATGTGCAAAGAAGTGCTGCATTAGAGTTTGTGTCTTTTCCCAGTCCATCGCTGCCCTATCTGAACTCAAAATCCAAACAACTACATGAAAGAAGTCCCAGCAAATTTAATTAATCCTGAAGATTTCCTCCCTGACATTCTGTGGAAAAGCTGCCTCTTTGGGCTGTGGTGGGAAAAATCTTTCTCTAATCAAATTGTTACTGATGGATGTTTGGGTGAATGGCCTCTTCCTTTCTTTGTGGGACTGCCCTCATCTCATGGCTCACAAGCAGAAAGGATGGAGAACTAGACTAGCAAAGCAACAGAATTCCTCTGAGGACTTTTAATGAGATGGAGCTGGACCAAACCCCCAGTTTACATCTGCTAAGGATTTTTCCATCGTGGGACTCAAAGCCCTTGAGAAAGGTGCATTGCCCCATATTGCAGCAGGCTGAACCAGGCACAGAAATGCAGCCTGACCTCATGTCTGACCAAAGCTAAACATTTCCAAAGATTTTCACTTCTTCCCCTCTCTGAGTCCAAATATTATCCCAACCAGGTCTTTTTCTCTGCAATCAGAAACACTCATGCAGGCCTGAAAGTGAGTCAGTTCAGCTACCCATCACTATGGAGTGGTGGCATATGGAAGTCAGCAAGGGGCATGGCTAAATTAATGAGAAACTTTGCAAACCTTTATTTTGCTGTGTTTTGCACTATTTATTACTTGCAGCTATGGCATGAGCTCACACAGAGCTGCAAGAACCACCTTTGCTTACAGAGTAAATAGACTTTGGGTTAACCCCCTTCCTAAAATCTTCAAAGAGCTTGGAGCTCAGCCTACTTCATGCCTAACTGAGCTCTCAGCCCCCCAGATTTCCATGCAATCCCTGTTTCTTGGAGCTGGCAGTCTGCAAAGCCCAAGATGGGTAAACAATCATCCTTCTGAGTGCTGTCTGTGCCAGTTGGCCTATGCTGTTATATTATACCTCTCAGGCTGGATTTTGTCTGTCTGGCTGGGAGACTGTGGGTAGCATTTCCTTAAAAGTACAGCAGGCATCTGGGTAGAAATGGGATAAGGGGAGGGACAGAGACTGGAGGTTAACCTGCTTTCCCTTGTTCTGATAAAGGTCCCTGCTCAGCACTGGTAGAGGGGGACTTGCTCTGAAATAACTTTTACGTTGTGTGACACAACCAATTCCATAATTCTTGGGCCAAATAGGAAACAGATGGTCACTGTGCTGAAAACAGGTTCTGCAGCCTCTTCCCTTGCTCACTCACTGCTTGGTATCACACTTGTTGGCTTAGCATGGGCAGCTCAGTGCTACATCTGCCCCAAGAGGAGATCCTTAACCATGCCATATTCCATTCTTTGCTTGGTGTCAGCCTTAAACCTCACCCTGCACTTGCTGAAGTTAACGGGGTTCACTTCCTTGACCCAGGGGGCTTTTGGATCTGGCTCAGCATTTCAAGTAATGGGATACAAAAGAAAAGGCAGAGCAGACAACTGAGCTCTGTCCTAACTGAATGCCAAAAGGGTTATTTATTGGTGTGTGCAAAAAGGATCTCTGTGTGCAGACCCAGAGAACACCAGAGCCACACACCGGGATTGGAAAGTTGAAAAGGACATTAACAAGCACGAGTGTAATTTATTATAAACATCTTCAGCTTTTCTCATCCCCTTGTCCTGAACTTGAACATCTGATACAGAAACCTGGCTCCTCTATCATCCCCCCTGTCCCCCTCACCCTGTCCTGCCTGCTGGTGTTACTCTGCTGCCTGGGGTGGCAGCAGCATGTGTTTAGCTTTGCAGCCTTCCCGTGTTTAAAGTTCCCTGGGTGATTTATCATCATATTTATAAATGAAGGGTTAAACTCACTCTCTTTCAGTTTAAATTGTATGATTCTCCTTCTGGCAAGCTCTCACTCAACTATGGCTCAAACTGGCCAAATATGGTGTTTTTGTGCATGTAGACCTTGCCCTATATGTGGTAGAGCTTGTTCTGACTGCCTTGTGCTCAGCCTGGGGAGGGTGGGTTTGCTGAGAGGGGGAACAGAGAGAGAAGGGGAGAGAAAGGGAATGAATCCAGCTGTTGAAAGGGAAAAGCTGGTGCCCATCAAGCCCTTGGGCTGTGAGAAGGGAGCTAATGTATGGGGGAGACAGATTCCACCCTGAAGCAGAAATGAGGCTATTCTCAGGGCAAGTATCAGATATCTGCTCTCACTTGATTCCTGGGCATTGATGTCTCCTAGAAGCCCCCAGGTTTCAGGGTAGCTGGACCAAATGTGTGAAACACCCACCTGCCAGGGAATTGCTGTTGGAAACAGACAAATCCAGTGCAGAGCTGGATTATTACTTCTCCTCCAATGCCATGGACATTAAAGGGACTTTGGAGACACAAAACAGAGTTTTATGAGTGTCAGATTAAATGACACCTGCTTTCTTACAGTCTCATGTCTCTCAGTGGCTCACAGGTCTGGGGGAATGCTTTGCCCTGCTTGAGATGCTTATTATAACTTTTTCCCATGTGGACACTTGGCTGCTTTAATGAGCACTCACATTCCAGCTCTTCCCTTGGCTCTGACACTTGTTTGACTTTCTCCTTTCTTTGCTGCCTAATTTCCTGAAAATTGAGGTGATCTTTCCCTTCTGCCAATTTTTGCTTGAAATTAGCCAGCAGATTGAAAAACATGAGGAGGATGGAGGAAATCGGAGCTGACAACCACACAAACAGGCACTGAGAGTGATCCTTGTTTCCTCTAATGTGAACATGCAGGGCATTTGTTAACACTCTCCACCACACATCCTTTCATTTAGGTCTTATTCCCTGCAAATTCACAATTGCTTTGGCATTGGAACACTGCAAACAGGTCTGGATGGTTTCTGTGAAAAGAGAGAATACTGCCCGCTTCTCATTGTTTTCCTGAAGAGAAATAATTTTAGATTTACACAAAATCATAGCAGAACCAGCCTGACTGGGGACAGATGATAGCTAATTGCTGGCTGTTGGCACTATTCAGCCATGGCCCGCTTGCCCATGTGTCATGAAGGGTGTGATGGCCAGCAATTCCTCCTTTGTCTGGTGGTTTGAATGCTCATGTGCTGAATTACAGCTTTTGTCTGGAATCACAGAATACCCTGAGTTGGAAGGGACCTACAAGGATCGAGTCCAACTCCTGGCCCTGCGCAGGACTATCCCCAACAATCCTACCACGTGCCTGAGGGTGTTTTCCAAATGCTTCTTGAGCTCTGTCAGGTTCGGTGCTGTGACCACTTCTCTGGGGAGCCTGTTCCAGTGCCCAACCACCCTCTGGGTGAAAAACGTTTTCCTAATATCCAGCCTAAACCTCCCCTGACACAACTTCAGGCCATTCCCTTGGGTCCTGTCATGGGTCACCACAGAGAAGAGATCAGTGCCTGCCCCTCCCCTTCTCCTCACAAGGAATTTGTAACTGCAGTGAGGTCTCCCCTCAGGCTTCACTTCTCCAGGCTGAGCAGACCAAGGGACCTCATCTCGTCCTCATACAGCTTCCCATCAAGGCCAGGAGGGATTAACCACCCCACACTGACTTTTGAATCTCTGGTATTTGTCATAATAAGATTTCCCATCTGACCAGATGCAAAACTTTTATGTCCACTCTCAAGCATAGCCAGGGGTAAATCCTTCAGGACCTGTAAGCAATCACAGACTGATGTGTGGAAGTTGATGTAATTAATGCTGGTTGTTGGACTGGTGTTGCTGATGTGTAATTGAGCTGTTTGCCTTCTTCCTGAGATGCCCAGTTTACCTACACGTGCTCCTTCATCTCCAAGGCCCTGCTGTGGATGGGCAATGAATGTCACAGTGTGTTGTGATCTAGCTCCACCCACCACGCCGTGTTCAACACTGTGTGTACAAGGCCAAAATCAAGTCCTCTGAGAGTGAGAGACCCAGATTCCTGGCTCATTTTGGGACAAGCAATAGCCTGTGGGTGCCCAAGCAATGATTTAGTCCAGCAGGTCACCCTAGGCCATGAGGGATCACTGCCAGTTAGAAGAGAGAGAGCACAACTCTCCAAATTGCATTCCTCTTCTTCACGGAGCAAAGTGACCCAGATGGGACCAATGCCACTTGGCTTGGACCAAATGCCAACTCTGCATCCAGGCTTGAACCTGCTGCTTAAAACCAGGTGACAGATCACAGTCCTGGACACCCCAGAGACAATCTATTTAAAACTTGGAAAGATCTGCACGGTTCTCCCTCAGTCCTGTCCCAAGCATGCATGAAAAAACTGAAATGAAACTCCCAAAGATACACAGAGCAGGAAATTAACATGCTGGAAGATTTCTTATGAGGTTTTACCTCTTCTATGGCCATTTGCAGTAGCAATGCCTCAGCCTTTGAAAGAAGGGACAAAGATGTGCACAGACAAGTAAAAAGAGAAGTGAGATTTTACATACATCGCCTCTCCAGGCCTACAAATATCCACCCAGTGGTGGGCACCTAGAGGTCTCCCAGCACATCTCTGACAAGGCTTTCTCATACTAGTCACCTATAATAAAGGTGATAATAAAGGGGTTTTATCTTTTTTTTCTACCACACTATTTAAAAAGAGTCCCTCCTGAAATATTTGTGTATCTACAATGCCTTGTATTTTTCACGTGCCTCTTTTCTCTGTTACCAGATCTTGGCCTTGGAGTGACAAAAATGCTAAGTGCCTTGGTGAATGCTCTACCAATCATGCTGTTAGCATTTAAAATACCAATATCTCATACCCTGTCAAGGCTCATACCAAGTGCCATCTGTCATGAGGGAGCACGGAATGGCATCTCTGCAGTAGTTGCTGTGTGTTCCCAGCTCTGATACTTTCAGAGAAATCAGAGCATGCCTTCCTTGTGTATCCCTCTCTGTCTCTTGTGGACCAGTATATGTGTGGGGAAAACACATATTCTTTGGGGCAATTTTTTTTCCAAGAGCATTAACATTTTTTTTAAAAAAAGCTAGACATAGAACAAAACATATGGATTTGGATTCTTACAGGTCCAGCCAGTAAAGATGGATTTGAGCCTGCCTTCTTGGGAGGTTGTAGCACTACAAGAGAAATTGGTTTGATTTTATTGGGATTACAGTAATCCATTGAGCGTTTCCAGGGTGCCGGAGACAAAGTGCTGGAAATGTCAGTTTGGAATAACAGCTATTGTGGTTGTGTACAAGGAGAACCTTGCAGTGGAAATTACCATATAGGCACATGCAGGAACTCCACAGGCAAGTGCAAAAACATTGTGGGAGATTAAACTGAGCAGCATCTGGCCTGTGCATTGCTGCTTGCTTTTGAGAAGGAAATTTTTAATTGCAAATTTAGCAACCTTTGAACACTTTCCTTTCTTTCTGTCTTCAGCTGCCTGCTTGCTTTGTCCCTTGGCAAGAAGCTGAGGAGGGCAGTGAGGGAAGAACAGAAGCAGAGGCTTGCTGTTGGGAATACCTGTGGTCCTGCATGGCCTGGGAATGCAGGACTGATGAAACAGTACTCACACCCCAGGGAGTACAGGGAATGGAGGTGACACCAGTGCAGGTAGGGATGAAGGGGTGGTGCAGAGGGATCAGGTGCATCATGAGCAGCCAAACAACCTGCCACAGATACAGCTCTGTCCCCCAACACTCAAGGTGTGCTGCTTTCTTGGCTGCAGGGAGAAACTGAGGCACTGAGCCATGTGTGGGCTTGGCCTGGGGAATGCAGCAGAATGGGAGACCCAATCAGAGAGCAGACAGTTTTTGTGGCATCCCAGGATGGACACCCAGGTCTTAACCCTTTGGGAGATTGTTTTCTGTGGTTTCCCTAGCAAGGCACACATGACACTACTGTGCAGACCCCACAGTGCCTTCAGGGTTTTGCAAATTTTGGATTAACCAGATTAACCTGGAAAAACTCAGTACTGTCGGTGAGTGTGCTGCTATGAAAGCAGGGAGCATTTCTGAAGGAGTCTTCTTAATGACCTTGGAAAGGATCTGATTTCTCCTTCTACTGGCCCAGCAAGTGGGTTCAGAGAAGGAAAACAGCACCTTTCCTAGAGCTGAGGTAAAACATCCCCACTCACAGCTGACCCCATTCCACGTGGTACATCATCTGTTTTCCTGGCTTCCAAAACCTTCCTGAATGCATTTCACCAAGATTTAATTATGCCTGGGAGTACACAGGTACAAACAAGACATCACCCCCCTCTTCACAAGACCAGGCACAGTACTTTTCAAGAAGGGAAAGCCAGCAACTTTGCACATTCCTCGTCATCCCCCATCTCCTTGCAGAACAACCATGTGTCACTACACTGCCCCAAAACCCAGGAGCAGAGAAGCTCACAAGGGAGAAGCTCCTTGCAGCCCCTTCCAGCTGCTGGCACAGCCTGGCCCCTCAGTGAATTTCCCAGTGAATTTCCACACCTGCTGCATGGGCAGAGCCAGAGACTTCCAAGCTGCTCACCCACGTGTTCAGTGCAGGACCCTTCCCACTGCCACCCCTGCCAGGGCTCCCTGTTGCAACAACCAAGTTTG
Organism: Climacteris rufus; assembly: GCA_013398175.1. Lineage (NCBI taxonomy): Eukaryota > Metazoa > Chordata > Aves > Passeriformes > Climacteridae > Climacteris > Climacteris rufus. Next base: position 142,506 of record VZRZ01000792.1, read on the forward strand.
TCACTCTGGATTTGGAGTCCAGAATCCAGCAAATCCCTCCTGGCCCCACACTGTCTCCTGTCCCATCCCATGCCCCACTCTGACCAACATCCCAAAGCATTCACTGCAGTGGTCCCCACAGTGTATCCTCCACAATGCACTGACTTACCTCTGGCCTGATCTTCCTTCTATGTTAGAGGAGCTGCTGGTAAGAAAATTTCCTCGTGGACCTGAATACTATCACCCCAGGAAAAAGACATCTGTTCCTACAAGCAGAACAACTGGAGTGACTACAGAATATGAAGAAATGCCTAATCTGTCTCTCGCGTTCTCTCTCTCTCTCCCCCCTCTCTTCTAAATATAGCCTTGCAACTAATGGGAAAAAATACACACTACCAAAAAAAAAAAATATTTCCACTTGTCTGTAGTGTTCAGAATTTCTCCCCAAACATCTGGCTCCTTGCCCTAAATCTCTCTGAAATTTATGAAGTGCTGTAAATGCTAAAGAGGGCTCCAGCCTTACTCATGGTGCTAATGCCTGAACATCTCTAGTAAACTAAAACTGATGTTGCTGCCCCCAGGTCAATTTTCCTGTGTCTCTGTGGGAACAAAATCTCCTTGCTGGGAACTTGCCAGTTCAAGGCCACTGCAATGCCACCACATGTGACATGAGGAAAATACCCCTCTTTTTGTCTTCCTGATGTGAACCGGGATTGGAGAGAAGCATCCCTGGCAGCTGCAGGAAGGTGCTGAACCAAATGTCACAAAGCCTCTGATATGCTTTGAAGCAACCCAGCTGCCCAGACCCTGAGAAAAACCCTGGCACAGGGAATCAGAGAGTGACCCTGCACACATTGGTAGTGCTGGCTACAGTCATTTGGGAGAGGACATAATGAGATTTATCCAGGGACTGGGCTGAAATGGCTAAGTGTGGGTGGCAATAGAGAGTCTAAGGCTCTGCCAAGGAGACCCCCAGCATGTTCCTCCATCCTCACACAGCCCTTCCCTACTGGTGGCAGAGCCATTGTGGATATCAGGTCTTTCTCAGAGTGGGGATTTAAGTATCTCTACATCCTTGGCTACGTGAGAAGAGACTGAGATTGGACAAAGCATAAGGAGTTATCCCGTTACTGAGATGGATTCAAACCACACAGCCAGATCAGCTTTCAAAATATCTCTGCTGATTGATGTTCTAAGGACTCAACTCTCCCAAATCCCCCGAAATCCCATATCAAGTCCCACTTCTTGCTCTAAATTGAGTACCAATACCTCATCTTTTATGGGGTCTGTACAGATACTTTCCTCAGGAGGTTTTCAGTAGCTTTAGAGATTCCTTCTGGGAAAAAAAGGCAGAAAAAAAGTGAGAGCTTGCATCAAATTCAGTTGTTTAGAAATACAGAGAGGATGGATGCTGGATTTTAGTATCAGCCCTGGCCTGCATCACACTTAAGATAACAACAACACTGATGCCAATGCAATAAACACGCAGGATATGGCCTGTCACAACATGACAGGATCAACTGAGAGGCATTGAATTCCAGGTCAAGAGGCCAAATCCATAAATAGAGAGAGGTAAACTCCACACATGCATGTCTCACTGGAGCACAAACAGTAGCTATGGTTATTAGAGAAGGTTGACCTCATTTTCTGGAATTACTTTTTCACCCTTGGATCTTTCCCAGGAAGACTGAGCTGATATTTTTTTGTCTGGTTATTTTATTGATTTTCTATTTTGAGTTTCCTCACATTGAGGGACAGATTATTCCCCCAGTTTCAGGAACATCCTCCTTAGCTTTATGAGCCCCCTCATCCAGGCATCGAGCCTTCCACAAATGACCTCCAGCTCAGGCATATGCCTGAGCTCTCATTTGTTTCTCACTTCCTTATGTTTGGGAAACAAGGGTGATTGGAAGATCTCCATGAACTCTTTCTGTGTGATCAGCTTGCCTTCCATCCTGGAAGTTCAACAGGTTCAAAAGAGAAGAAACCCACCCATGGGCTAATGTTGGGCAGGGTGGGTGAACTTGGACCCTACCAAGGCACTGGGACAAGATACCCAGAGAAGCTGTGGATGCTCCATCCCTGGAAGTGCTCAAGGCCAGTCTGGATGGGGCTTAGAGCAACCTGGTCTAGTGGAAAGTTTCCCTGTCCATGGTGCGGGGTTGGAAATGGATGGTCTCAAATGTCTCTTCCAACTCAAACCATTCTAGAATTCTATGATTCTATAATTCTTAATGCCTATGGTGGCAAATGCTCAAGTTTCCCCAGTCTGACCACATTTTTATATTTAGAGAATGGCTCTTTGGAGTTACAAATGTGATACTGTAAGAAAGAGAAGGATGAGCTATTGGTACCTGCACTCTGTTCACCTTCTCTGATATTCCTTGGTTCTTCCTTTGTGAGGACTGATATGGTTTTATGCTTCCATGTGATACATGAGAGCTGTGTTCCCATCTCTGTGCATGGGATAATCAGCGCCCTGCACTCCCCCACTATCCCAGCCTCTCCCTCCTTGCTGGATTTAGAGCTAGACTCTGAGTGGCAACAGCTGCAAAGTTTCAAGTTGTGCCTGAGATAGTGCAGACCATGCCATATTGGGAAGCAGATGCTGCTGTTAAGGTGGAGAAGGCACATCCGGGCTAAGGGCCACGCTTTGTCCCAGACTCAGTTCCCACACTCGACTTCAGGAGGAGTTGCTGCAACTGTAGCTGATAAATGAAGAGCTTCTATTATCTCTCGATTTTCAGTCATTTATCACCCTCCCAGAGGGAGCAAGAAAGGCAGGAAAAAAGAAAATCTTTAGTAAGTGGAAAGTTTTCAAGCTTGTTCATTGCATATACAACAGTATTAAATATTGGAGTGAGATTGTAGGTAGAAGAAGATATTGGCTCAGTCAAAATCAGCATGTAGGAGGACTAATAGTTATGCCAGGGAAGGATGCTACAGGCCCATGGTAATTCCTAGCAATTCCTTAGCCTTTCCATGTGAAATAGGGGGCTGGTTAAAAGAATTCTGTGACAGTGCAGCAAAGCAGGAGGCCAGACAGCTCTTGAGGAAGGTGGAGAGAAAGTGGGAACCACACATTCCTCCGGGGAGATGTCTCCCATTTTTGTCAGGAGAAGGGTGTATTCTTTCCATCCTGTTCAAAAAGGGGAATTGAGCATCCTTTCATCCCCTTCTGTGGGAGAAGACATTGAGATTGGGCACAGCATAATGAACTATAACAGAGATGAGACAGGTTCAAGGCACAGATCAGCTTTCAAGGTGTCTCTGTTGATCAGCTCTGTAAGGACACAAACTAGAATCCAGGGTCTGAACGTGCATGGGTTTTCATAGGAAGCTGAATTTAGGCTCTGTTATATAGAACAGATCCTCACAAATGAATTATTTTCTTCAGCAGTGAAGGAGAATTCTTACCCAAGAAGGTCTTGGACACAGACATAACAGAGTTCAGAAAATTGAGGAGCCTTTACATGTGGCCATGACTGTGTGAAAGTCATCAAAGAGTGGGATCCTCACTACATGGAGGACACTGAAGAGCGGGATCTTCACTGTGCTGTCTGGAAAACCTCTTTTTAGCTGCAGGTTTGATGTAGAGGCAACAACATGGGCTCTGCAATGTGAGTAACCCTTTGCCATGGCAGATAAAGTTCATGGCATTGAGGAGAGTCTGCATCCATTTTATCTTCCCCAACTACTCTTCCTTCTGGTAAGATCCCCAGACCTTAAAAAATGCTGGAAAACATTCATGTATGTCTCTATGATATGCACTCCCTGTGAGCCCTAAAATCCTGATTCTGCACTGTCTCCAGGGCTGTTGTGGGATGCTGTGAATCAGAATGGACCCAGAGAACTGTTAGGTTCTCACAGGTGGACAAAGGATGGAGAAATTGCTGCACTGGACCACCCTTCAGGAGTGACCTCTGATTCAGGGGGATGTAGGGGTGCACTGAGGCTCTCCCCAAATATGTAGGAACATCCCTCCTTGCCCCTCCAAGGACCTTGGTCAGGTGTTCTTCAACCCCACCACATTTCCTTACCATAAAGAAGTGATGTGTATGTTCCTTTGGAGAGCTGTGTGGGAACACACTCCTCTTCAGTGGCTCTCGAGCTGGTGCTTGGTGGAAGTGATAACATGGCATATGGATGTTAGCCCTGAAGGCAGATTCAGGGTTTTACTGGTTCTTTTGATAGAATCCAAGGGAAGTCCAGTTGAAAGAACCTTGAAGCTCAGGGCTGGCATCTCTATCCAGTCTGGCTTTTGGCTTGTGGCTCTTGCTCATTTGGAGCCAAACAGAGGAACATGTGGCTTCACCTGCTGAGCTATTGAGAGGTCATTATTTGTTGTTCTCTTGGTGATCCAAGTGTGCCATGCTGGGACATCTGGGAGATACTGGGACCACTTTGGGGTCTGAACCCTGAGGCATTCATTCTGGTTATGCCTAAGGTGGTAGCTGGAAGGACTGGAGGAAGAGGTCAGAGCTCTATTTACTGATTCTTAGACAGAATCTGTTTCAAGGGACAACCTTTGTCCCTTTCCTGCAATGCTGGGATAGAAACACTAAATAGGCAAAAGAAACTTTTCCCTGGAGAAGGAGGGCTTGGACTGCTGTCCCAGTGATGTTCAATACCCCTAGGGCTTTTTACCTTACTGTCAGCATGGGCAATAGAGTCTGTGAAAATGGTCCAGCAGGCTCTGTGCTGGCATCTCAGCAGGGTCCAGAGGCAGCTGTACCTACCTGACGTCAGCAGCTCTGCAGGGAACAGTCTGTGTCCTCTGCCAACTGCTCAGGATCACAGGCACTTCCCAGCACTTGCTGGGCTGTCACTCGCTGTCCTCAGAGGACTGCAAGGGCCAGAGGTCACCGTCATTTTGTGTCCCTGCCTCTGAACAGTCTCCCCACCTGTGAGTTTGTGCAAGGAGGGAGATCAGACAGTCAGCATATGGGGCCTCTGCTGATGGCATCCAGCCGCAATTCATCTGCTTGATGAGGGACAGGGAAAGACAAGTGGTGCCCAAATGATGGCCATGGCTCCTGTTGGGTGAGTCAGGAATGGGGGAGGAATGTGTGGGAGCCAGTTTCCTGCCTGCCTGCTGTATATTTGGGAATTGAATTTGATGATCATTTGCCTCCCCCTCTGTTTTTCTCCCCAGGCTGTGGCATTTTAGCTGACAGACCTACTGAGATGAAAGAAAAATGGGGATGTCTGCAGGGCACAAAGAGTGAGCTGCTCCTCTGGGCAACCCTGAGGTCTTTCCTGAGTGACTGATTTGGAGGACATTGGTCCTGCCTTTCTCCAGTTCTTGTATGACATGGGGTATAAAGTTGGATGTACCCTGTCCTGGTATAAATGTACCCTGTGGGGCTGATCCAGGATCCCTTTCTCCATCCCAGTCTGCCCAGTTTACCACAGGTCTCACAGCTGTTCTGACAAGGTTCCTCAGGGAAGGCACCAGCAAAGTGAGCCACTGAGACCCTTTGGCCACTCAACAAAGCATGTCATGTCTCAGCTGTCCCTACTGATCCAACTGTCACTGGGATCCTTGCAGGGTCCCACTCTGACCATTCCTATCCCCAAATCCAGGTCTGAGCCAGCAGCCACCTCTTGTTCTTTTTTTTTTTTTGATATTTTTTCAAAGTTTCAGAAGCCAATTGCCAAGAACTCAATGTCCAGTGTCACAACCTCACTGCAGAGCTCTCCCTATTCCCAGCAAAGTATTTCCTGTTGGTTTTGTTTGTCACTGGGCACACAGGGACACTCGTGCTTGGAGGGGAAAGCTATGCAGGCTTTGGGCTTTGGCATTGCTTGGGCACCATGCCCTGGGAGGTCAAAGCTGGATGGAGTGGCTCTTGCCCAGCTGTGGTTTGAAGGCTGCAAAGCAGGAATTGGCAGGATGGTTGGTCCTGGGTGGTTGAAGAGCCCCAAGGGAGCTCTCAACACTCTGATCCTGTGTTTGGGGTGGTGGGAAGCCAGGGCTGAGCCACAAAACCTTGAAGTCAAGATGTGCTGTGCCCTGCAAGGATGTAGAGGACAGAGGGACATTTGTAAACCCATGGCAAGGAAGTGGTGGGGATTTTAGGGAACCAGTCTGGGATTTTAGGGAACCAGTCTGGGATTTAGGGAACCAATCTTCACCTTCTCTCATTTAGCAGTGACCACAAATTTGGAAAGGGGCAGCACAATGCTCCCAGGGCCATCTGTTCAATTTTGGGGGTCTTTTGCTGTATGAGTAACCTAGCCCAAGAAGAAGGACACCTGCAACTCAGAAAATCGAGTATTTGGACACACAATCCTAAAAAAATAGTTTAGAGAAAGACATACTCTCCTTGCTCTTTTTGCAAACATGTTAATCCTCCTCTCCCATCCCCTTTGTTTGCCTGCTTTGGAGAGATTTCAAAGGGCTCAGGGCAGGGCTGTCTTTTGTTAGACATGCACAGAGCTCAGCAATGCTCTGATCTGGAAAAGGGCAGCATAAATCTGATGGATTATCTTAGGAAATGCCACAGTGATGAAAAGCCCAATACGAACAGGAAGAAAAGAAAGGGCCCCATTTGGGAAGAAAAAAACCCCAATAATCACCCTGCTGCCTGGTTACAAGTGATTCCTAAAATTGCTGCCTCTGGAGGAAGCTGGTACATTTGCTGATTTTTTTTCTTTTTTTTTTTTCTTGTTTTGGAAGGGGTGTTTTCCTTTGTGTTCTCAGCTGTTTGGAATTACAGACCCTGTCCTTGCAGGCAGCCTCTGCTCCCACAGCAAGTTCTGTGTGAGGGGCCTCACCAGGGACAAAACCCCTACTTTCTAGGGAGGTGCCTCAGTGTCCCTATGGTTGAAACCATCCCTCTAAGCACAAGGTGCTGAAGTGCCCTGAGAAGTTTTCAGGAAGGCAAGGAGGGGATCTTGTATGTGATTTAAAAGGGTTTCTTACTGCAATGCCGGAATAATCCATTTTCTCTTGAAAACCAGTGGAGCAGGCCAGGGGCAGCAGAATCCAGCTGGCACTGTTTGTGGAGGTGGTGGTGGTGGTGGTGGTGTGTTTTGCTCTGAGGTCGTGGACCCTTTTGACTCCCACATGGAGCAGAGGAAACCTGCTGAGAACTGAGTCAGGTGGAAACATGGTTCAGAAGTCCAAGGGGATATTTTCTCTGTCTGGGATGAGATTATAGGCACCAACAGGTTGCCACTGCTGGTGAGGTCTTGAACTCACTGAGGTGTGGGCAATGGATGACATGATGGAGGGAAGACCAAGGCCCTTCTCCAGTTTGTGTTTAAGTCCTCAAAGCAAATTTTTTATCAGGAGCAAAAGCTCAACCTGCCACTGCTAAATCATTCCTTTCCATAACTTCATCTTGTTAGTGATAGCCTCAGTCTTTTGCTGCAAGGTGCTATTTGATGTGCCCCTCATGTCTCCTGGAGGGACTGCTCTCTACAAAAGCACTATTAGATGAAAGAAATAGTGTTAAATTGACTAATGAAAGTAGGATGTGTTTCTGCCTTGGAAAACATCCAAACCCAAACAGTGGGAATGACCTGAGGGCCAGCGAACATGGCCCATCAGGACAGACCAGCAGAACTGGGCTTGTTTAATCTAGAGAAGAGACAACCACAGGCAAACCTGATAACAGGTGTGGAGATGTCTGTAGCAGCTTCCCTGGGAATGGTGCAAAGCAGGTTCATCTGACAGGATTTAGTTCATTAACACTAGTCTGTACCAGATGACCAGCCCAATTTGTGTTTGTGTCAGTGCAGAGGCTTCCTTTGGGTAAGAGGAATCCTGTTGTTTGTATCTTCTAGGGCAGAGATATGCAATCAGCATCTCTGTCCTCTGTAATTCACAGTTAGAGCCACAGCAGCAGCCAGAGCTTCCCCCCACGGTGCTGGAGCCACAGGTTAATCCCATGGCTGTAACAACCTAAATTGTCACCTTCTTTTGGGCAAATTCTGCTGGCTTCTTTAAAGCAAAAATCCAGCCTGCTGTGGTTGCTAAACTGGGCTGTGCTTCTTTGGGTGTCTTTCCATTTTCCAAGAAAAATAAACCGCAGGCTCTGTATTTTTAGATATGCCATCTGATCATAGCTAGTCATATATCAGTCCCAATACTGTGAGTCAAGACGCTGAGCTCCACTGCTGAACTCCCTTGGGCAGAAACTAGTGGCTTGAGCCATCCTGGGTGTATTAATAAATCAGTGTGTTTAAAATAATCTTACACTTCCTTAGGTAAGCTGCTCACAAAGAATAATACAGTTGGGAATTATTAATGCCAGCGTCTTAGTGGCTCTGATTTTCTGGGAGAACTTGATACTGTTATGAGTGGGAGATGAACAGCCTTGGTATGAGACAGACCTAATCTGGGCAGGGAACAGAGGCAGCACGACCCCTCTTCCTTTTCCTCTCATGCCAGTGACTGACTCCTGACGTCTGCCCCTGGCTATTTCAGTTCTGCGTATCCTCCGAGCCAGCTGCTGGTTGGAGTAGCCCCTTCAGAAAGTGTCTGCTCATCCTGCCTTGCACACCAGAGCACGGACTTGGAGTTATTGGTGTATTTTAAACCTCAGCCCCTCACTGGCTTGCCCAAGCCTTCACAAGTCTGTGTGTCTAACACCACCACAGCCTGCAGACAATTTTGTGTGTGCTTGATCAAAGCGGCAGGAAGCCTCAAAGCTGGTGTGTGAAAAATGGGCTGCCTTGTTCCTGAAAGTTTATTTGTTGTGCTGCTTTATCACTCTAATGACAATCAATTTATCCACATAATTGGTAGCTGGAGACAGCAAAACACAGCTTGGCAGCCTGGATTTTTCTCAGAGATGTATTGCTTGGCATATTCAACCCAGGCAAAAGGAGACAGCCTGGCTGCTGGGCAACTGTAGCTCTGCGAGTGCCAAGCAGGTGAAACCCGGCATGACAACCCAGCTTTCTCTCTCCATCCTGCCAGAAAAAGACTTTTGGGATGGGGGTGAAATTGCACCTGGCTAAATGTCTTGCATAAGGTCACTACCAGCCTGAGGTGTTCTGTAATTCTCTACTTTTTGCACAAGAAGATACTGATAGAACAAGGGATAATGGTTTTAAACTAAAAGAGGAAAGATTTAGATTAGATATGAGGAAGAAATTCTTTGCTGTGAAGGTGACGAGAGACTGGACTAGGTTGCCCAGAGAAGTTGTGGACATCCCTGGAAGTGTTCCAGGCCAGGTTGGATGGGGCTTAGAGCAACCTGGTCTAGTGGAAGGTGTCTCTGCCATAGCAGCAGGATTGGAACTAAGTGATCTCTAAGGTCCCTTCCAGCCCAAACTATCCTGTGATTCTATGATCCCAATAAGCCTTGGAAGGCACTGGCCTCTCCATTGAGATGTGTAATGACCAGTCAGACCATGATGGGTGCAGGAAAAGGTGTCCTCTGTCTGTTCACTTCACACTGCTCGTGGATCAGCTGCTGGAGAGGGGGCAGAGCAGCAAGAGGGTGATCATACATCCCTCTGAGAGGAGAGGCTGGTTGCACAATAGTGGGTCTGTGTGGTGGAGGTCTGTGACTTGCAGAAATCTCCTGTCCTCTGCACTTGAGTGCTAGAAACCTCCTTCATGTCATGAAAGAAGCTGGTTGCCCTCGTGAGGCTGTCTCAGTGCCCTCTCCTGCTGTGCCCAGGTACCCACTTTACCATGTCCTTCTGAGTTTATCACTCTGAGAGGACCCTGGTGGGTTACAAATGCCTGTCATGGTCTGTGTGTGGGTCAGTGTGCTCAGAGCTCAGTGCCATTTCACCCTGCTAATGCTTATCTGCAGCAAACAACCTACTCTGATGTAGGTCTTTGCAGCTGAAACAAAATTTTCGCAAACCTCCACATCATCCCCAAACTCATCCATGAGGCCAAAGCCTACTTGTGATAGCCTCTCTATGGGGCAGCTCCCCAAAGTGACCTAAATCCATCTCTCCAGGTGTCCCATAGACAGGGTGACAAACTCAGTGCATTCAAGGACGGGAAGCTGTCTGGTGGACCACCACACTGTAAGCCATACCCTACATCTTTAGCCATAAGGGCATTTCCCAGAGCCCCATATTTTTGGCAGGGATTTGCAGAGAAAGTGGCTGGAGCCATGAAGAGGAAGGGACATTTGACAGTAAATCTTTTTGCATCAACGTGGAAGAAGTCATCCTTCCTGTTGTGTGATAATAGCTGTAGTGGTGCTTTTCAGGCTGTGATAGATGAGATGTATATCTTTTATGGATTATGTGTAAGAAGTAATAAAGAATTCAGTTATTCTGTGTCTATACACTAATGGTGTATTGATCCCAGTAAATATCACACTGAGGCTGAACAGCAGCATCCCTGGTTAGTGTCATCCTGATGGGTGACATAATTTCTTTGGTTGCCACAGCCAGCTCAGCCTAATCCCATCTGACCCCCACAGCTTTTCTGGTCCTTTGCTCTGGCTCTGGGCTTCACTTTTCTATTCCCCTGATTAATCCTTCACCTCAGCACAACTACTTCTGTCTCTGGATTTTGTCATGCTTGGCTGGACTCTGCTGTGCCTCTCTGGGATTTACTGGATGGGAAGTGTTTCCTTGCTAAGCCACCAGTAGGATTTGCTCAGCTATTTGTGATCTGCAAAAAAATGTACAGCTAAAAGCTACAAATTAAAATGCATGGATGAAAAATAGATGAGATGCAAAAGAGAGAGCAGGAATGGTCCTTGCAGCATTTACAGATAAGCTGGCTAAGAAGCAGCAGACATTCCTCAGAAGGGGCTATAGATTTTACCTTAGATGTCATAGGATGTTCACTAAACATGTACATTTAGGTAATGTGTAGTTTCACGTCCTCCCAAACCTGGTGACTGGACATTTATAGAAACCTGCTATAACAGCCTGGGGTGGAGAGGGAAATCACAGAATTGTAGAATCACTGAGTGATTTGGGTTGGAAGAAACCTTAAAGATCATAGAGTTCCAACCCCTCTGCCATGGCAGGGACATCTTCCACTAGACCAGGTTGCTCAAAGCCCCATCCAGCCTGGACTTGAAGTCCAAAAATGTGTGCTTTGAGTGTTTGTTAGAGTCTTACTCCCCCATGGGGGATTTTTGTTTCTGTTTTTTTAAAAAGGGCTTGAGGATTTGGATGTTTTTAGATATCAGGACTCACATCTCCTTAAAGGGTGAGGTTTCCCCAGATGTGCTGAGCACCTGCCTGCTAAACATCCCTCTTTACTTGTCTCCAGCCTGTTAAACTATGGACAGCCAAAATCCTGCAGCTCTTCTGACAGGTTGGAGTGCAGGGTTTGGTCTTCCCCCTCTGAAAGTGGATGTAGGGCCAGGACAGTCTGCATCCCTGTGAGAACCACGTCATCTCAAGGGCATGATGCACTTAAGGGGGAGCAGAGCTGTGGTGGTGTTGTACGTGCGCCTGGTGGGATTTATTGCTCTGTTCAGCAGCCTCCTCCGTTCTGCTTTCTCTGCGTCTGGGAGAATGTGCTGTAAGAGTTCTTTCATGTGCAATTCCTTCCTTGGCCTTTATCTCCTGCTCCAAAATGGGGGAAGAAAGACTTTAGGGTGCTTTTAGCAACTTTAAGCTCTGCTGGGAGGAAAAAAATGGCCCCATGTCTATGTTTTATATCAGCACATGGGTGTTAGGGAAGGAAGCTTGAATAGAGTGAGGCAAACCAGTCTGAAATAATAAATTATAATAGATTATAATAAAGGAGCTTCTCAGTTGCATCACTATTTCCTCATAAGAAAGGATGGGGAGGAGATGAGGGTTTTCTTTCTAATTGTGGGTTGGCAGAGATTTCTGTGCACAAAGGAAATAAAAAGGTTTCTTAGTAAAGAGGTTTCCACCAAAGGGAGGCTTCTGCCCTCACTTGTGCTGGTAGGTGCTACGACAGGAAGGTGGTGGGCATTTCTGCCTCCCTTTGCTTTGGCTGCCCAGCTTTCCCGTGCCCAGGGAGAGATTTACAGGGCAAACTGAGGTGCAGCATTGCCTCTAATCATGGGTGACAGAGGCATTTGTCCTGATGGTTTTCAATGGGAACTGTCACGCGCAAGTAATGGGGATTAAACTTGTATGCCCACTGTTTTATTTCTGAATGGAGGAGTTTCAGCTTTGCTGAAGGAGCTGTCATTTCTGGAAAAGAGCTGGCTTTTTGCTGAAGAAGAGCAATTGGCCCTGGCATGTGAGAAATGTTAGAAGAAAAGGTGCCTCACGTCACCAAAACACAGCTGAAATGAGCCCGAAGAGCCACATTGCCAATTCATCACACAGCCACTGAGTGTGGATTGTGTAAACACTGGGAGATGCTCTCTATATGTCTGTGGCCAGACATGTCCCAGTTGGCAGAGACTTGCTGATGGACCTAGTGAAGCCGTTCATCCCTTTCACCCACCCCAGCTCCAGCCCAGCCACTCCCCCCACCCACACAGCAATCAGAGTAAGGACGTTGCCATATCGTTTCCCTGGGGAAAGTTTTCTGCTTCCTAACCTTATACTATAAAGTTCATTGTGAGCCCTCTTGGATCACTTTTTTCATGGCCTGAGTCTAAAACCCGTGTCTAGCTCTCTGCATCTCTATACAGGGACATTTGTGGGATGCACAGGTGTGTGTAGCTGGACTTGAGAGAGGTAATCTCTATGTGGAGTCTTACCAGAAATACTCAAGTTTTAATGCAGAATCCCTTAGATGGCTCTTTACCATCCAGGTAGATCAGTTCAGTGTATAGAAACCCCAACACTCCCCTCCATGAGTTGCTGTTTTCCTTTGCACCAGCTCTAAACTCCCCACGCCGCCTCTATCCCTCCAGCACCTGGCGTAGAAAACTCTCGTTCCTCTCCAGTGCAGTTCCCACCCACACGGAGCCAAACCGCATCCAAACCCACGTGTTCCTCTCCCGACCCGGCTCGCAGGGACTCCTATCCCCATCCGGATGCCTCCAAACTTTCAGCGCAGCCGGGCTCAGAGCGCGCTGCCTTCCCAAGCTGCAGCCGATGAATCTCCCTCCCTCTCCCCCCTCACTGCCAGCCCGAAGTGTGCCGCAGTACTCACACAGCCGGAGTGACAAAGCTCAGCTGCTGAGCCCGGATTCCTCGACCGAGTGACCGTGGGCTCGCTCCCCGGCGCTCAGCCCGGCGCGGGGATGATACAGGAACCAGACCTCTTTGGTTTACTTTTGCGTTGACGTCAGTGTCTTTTCGAGCCTCCACGGCTCGTTTTGGTAAAAGGATGTCTTCAGGGGAGAGGGGAGGGGTCGGAAAAGGAGAGGAGTGAGGATGAGCTGGAGATGAGTTTTTGTGATGTGGGCAGCCCGTGGGGCTGGTGCTGAAAGAAGGGGTGCTTATGGAGACCAGGTGGTCCAGGGTGTAGCTCGTCACCTGAACACGGGTACACTGGAGACCTGACCCTCACACAGAAATTAGAGAAATCTTAGAAATCATAGAATGGCTTTGGTTGGAAGAAACTTTAAAGACCATCTAGTTTTATGACCTCCTGCCATGGGACAGAGATAACTTCCACTACAGCAGGTTGCTCAGAGTCCAGTGGAACCTGGCCTTGAAGTCTTCCAGGGATGGGGCATTCACAGCTTTTCTGGGAAACCTGTGCCTCAAGGCCTCACCACCCTCCACATAAAGAATTTCTTCCTAACATCTAATCTAAATCCCTCCTTTATAAGTTTAAAACCATTCCTCCTTGTCCTATCACTACCTGCCCATGTAAAAAGTTTCTCTTCCTCAATCTGCGTCTGCACAGGGAGCTGCTTTCTCACCCACAGCAGCACCCTGACTGGGAGCACCAACCCTGCTTTCTCCCAGACTTTGTCAGCACTTTGTGCCTCGGTGCTGGTTCAGGGGGAGATGCAATGTAGGGGACTGAGGGACGTGTAGTGCCCCTAGACAGTGCCACATGGACACAGCTGCCCAGCTGTGCTGCCTCTGTGCCCAGACTGGGGCCAGTGTCTGTCTCCAAGGGAACAGGGAGATGCCAATTTGAGCTGGTTTTACCATCTTAAATACAGGGGCTCCATGGGCCATGCAATTGTAGGCAAGTGTGCACCTGATTATTCCAGTTTGTTTGTCAGATCAGACTTTTATGGGCATCCAGGTCACAAAATCTACTATTCATATACAATTACCTTAAAAACTCATCTATCCTTAAACCCTTGTAAGGCTGGAGAACCTTTTTCTCCTGTTGAGGTTCTGTTCTGTCAGGTTAAGGTTCAGATTCTGTCTTGGGATCTTTTGCTGTATGGTGTGCACCTCCTTCCCCCCGCCCTGTGCACCCACTGTGCAGCTGATGTGTGTGTGGACACTTTCTTGGGGCATGTAAAGGGCTGATGCTTGTGAGGGTTTTGGAGAACACCATCAGAAAGTGGAACTTGCAAGTGTGGTTCTTAATGCTGAATTCTGCACAGCAGATTAATCACACCTGTGTTTAGGGTTTCTTTTGGCCACAATGTCAGACGCCTTTGTATGACCAAACAACTTCCAGGAATTCCAAACTAAGGCTTTCATGCCCTAAATGGCTGGTAGTTTTTTATTAGGTTTTTGTTGAACAGTGTGATGCAAACCCTTGAGCACTCGGATCTCAGAGCCTCAGGTAAGGCGAATATGGAGCTTGACCCAGTGCTGATGACCAACTGTAATTAAACAATTAAACCTGTGCTCTCTCTGGGTCATAGATCACCTTTCCAAGATGCATTTGTCCAGCTCTTAACACATCTGGTCTGTCATCTGTTATTACACCCTGTGTACCATGATGCAAACCATTCATTGTGAGCCCTTAGGAGCAGGAACTGAGATTAATCTATGTGAATCCAGGTAGCAGAGTCATAAAGAGCACCAACCACCTAATGACATTGATATATTTGGTTTGGATGACCCTTGGAAGCTGAACCAATAAACCCTTGCAGGGAGCAGGGATTATTGACAAGGAGGCAACATCTGGTGCTGGTGGGTTGATTGGGCTGTGCTGGTTTATTTGAAAAACAGTAGTGACAAAATAGATTTTTACTCTGATATACCATGCTGCAGAGAGGAAGAGACAGAAAGGGAAAGCTTTTAGGTTTTTCAGCACATCTATGAGAGAGCCAAGCAATAAGTCCAATTTCTTATCCATTGGATCACACACTCTCTGACATAAATAATTCTAAAGTCTCAAAGGTTCCTGATGTCCTTGTCAGAACCAATACACTGTTCATGGCTGAAGAAAGACAGAGTCGTATAAAATCCAGAAAAAGAGTTCCTTGTAAATCACCACATCTATACTTAGAAATCTGTTAAACCTTCTAAGCTCCAGTTCGGAGCATATAAAGTGTTTTTTTCTTTTTCCGTGGTGAAAAATCCATCCAAAGGTCAGTCAGAAACAGGAATAAAACTGTCTTTGAAAGCTCAAGCTGCTGTAATAGCATTTTTGGCAGTGAATGATAAACTTGAGCAGTTGAGGTTTACATGACAGATGAAGTGAACATGTCTTTGTCTATACATTAAATGACCCAGCACTGGCCCTTTGTCATCTCTTCTCCCAACCTATCAGACTATTTATAGGTTTTTACTACAAATGGACCTCCTGAACAGAAGAAGGCAGAGGAGCCAGGTCTGAAGAAAGCATCACAGTGGAGCTGTGCCCATAAAGCCATCATTCCTGGGCAGGAGTCCCATTTTAGTGATAACCTCCCAGGTAGCAGGAATATTAACTCTTCATTTACCTGGCAGGGATTTTTACAGTTTTTCACAGCTTTTAAAGAGTGTGAAGGGTTGTTCAGGGAGGTCTTATGATCATGAAGGTGTTGGATAGAGAGCAAAGTGTGCCATATCCTGGCTCTCAGGGATGTCTGTGATATGAGGTCCACTGCCGCTACACAGACTGCACTTTGCTGCAGAGACTTGAAAGCCATGATTCAAAGCTCTCAACTTAAATGAAAAATGTACACTTCTCATTCCATAGTCCGTGATGGGTAGGTGTTGATAACACACAAGGATGACAGAGATCTGGAGGGTTCTTCTCTGTCATGCCTCATAGATAAGAAGCCCTTGCTGGAGATCTGCAGTCCTTGGTCTGTTAAATCTGGAGGAATAAATTCAGGGTCTGCTTTTCTGAAATATCTCAATGTTCATTAGAGTGGAGACTGCTGTGGCATCTCTTTCATGACCCCAGCTACGTAGCTGCACAATAATGTGCCCTGTCTGTACAGGCAGTCTTAGTGGAATCTAGGAAATTTCAGAAGTGAGTACAAGGCTCTCATCCCTGGATATTTTATCTTGGTAACTGAGGGTCAGGTCATGTGGATTTGAATCCTGCTGTGTACAGGAAGGACTTTGCAGTGAGGAAAAGAATTCTCTCCCTATTTTCAGTGAGCTTCCAAGCTATTGCATGAAAAAAAAATTGAATAAGCAGGTCTTCAATCTTTGGTGCTCTTCTGCAGGGGTGGTTGTGCTGTGGAGCCTCCTGGGCTGAACTGCCACAGATCTCAGCAAGACTCAGTGGTGAGATGGGTCTGGTGAGCAGACCAGATATGAAAACACAGGTACCTCTAGGCTCAAGCAGGTAACTTCAGCCTCCCAGTGAAAATATTGGTAACCCCTCCTAGATACAATGGAGACTTGAGGCTCCATAGCAGTTGGTGAAGGAGAGGTTTAGAATCACAGTTTTAGACATATGAACCCGAGGTGAGAACTAGGGAGGCTATGGGCTCCCAAACCTTCCAGGAGGAAGGGGTCCCACAGGTCCTCTGCTGGGTGGCTGCAGTCTGTGGGATGTTTTCTTCTTTAAAGCTGAACAGCAGCTCTCCAGGCCCTGCAGGGAGGACTTGGCTGCTCCTTGCCTTTAGGATGTCCTGGTGTATATTCAGCTGTTCATGGCTCCCAGCAAGATGCTCCTTTCCCCAGCTTCCCTCTTCTCCCAGAAAAAGGACCCCATGCAATGTCAGGCTCACAAGGCTTCAAGCTTTTAAATTTTTTGGCTACTTAGATGAGCTGATGAACTTTCCAATCCCACAGTGTAGATGAGCACAGAGCAGCTGGGACAGCATAGATTTAGCTTGGCAAATATCTGAGGAGCTTTCTAGGGTGGAAGAAAATATTCCCTGCAGTTCCTAGTGCTGGGAACAAAGGTGGCCCTTGGAGGATGCAGGAGCTTGGCTCTGTACTTTGAAGACATGAACATCCGAGATATTCTGGGGAGAGAGAGCAGAATGGGATCTCTCAGCTCCAACAGCTGCTTCTGAACCACTTCTGCAGGCAGGCAAATCTGCTTTGTTCTAGAAGAGCAGAGGCCTCTCCAAAAGTGAACATGCAGAGATGGAGTCCAACAAGAGTTCAGCCCTTCATGCTCCCAAAAAAATGCCTCTTATCCAGCACAGGAGGACACATCACAAGGGCACTGTCAGAGTCCTTGTGCGCACAGTGGGAATTCTTTGCTTCAGAAACATTTGCAAAAAAGCATCTCTTTCCCAGCCATCCTGCTGTGTCATTCCACAGAGCCAGGCTGGGCTGCCAGAGGCATCAGAGCCAGCTGTGGCACACAGGACTGTGTGGGCATGTCCCTTTGAATGGTCCCCAAAGATGCATGTCAGCAGCCAGTTCAGCCTGGCACCCTGAGCCCAGCATTTAAATGCATTTCATGGCATGGATCAGCATGGCTTGGCTTAGAGGAGAAAGCACAGAAGGCAAGCTTGGGGCTGGACTCAGTCTGTCTCTATGGAGGTGCCTGGTCCCACTTGAGATGCTGAAAAGCCACTTAGCTCACAGGTCTTCAGTAGGACTTGTGCCTTGTCCCCAAGCCCTGTGAGGAGTGTAGGTTTTAGTAAAGCATCTCAGACACCACTACACATCATAGCATAGACAACTGGATCCAGTCTGGTGTGAAGCCTCCTGAGTGTTGGTGTTTTCCCGTCCTCTGGGTGTCCAGATTCCTGCTCCAGTCAATGGACATCCATCAGGTAGCCTGGACAGAGACTCAACAAAAGCAGGGGGGTCCCCAGACTGCATGTAGGTCCACCTCCCTGCATGTAGGTGCCATTTTAGAGGTGCTAACTTGGCCTCTGTTCACTCTTCTTTAATTGCATGGGATTCCACAGGCCATAATTGGGTGCCAGAGGACAACTCCAATGGCTCAAGTGCACAACCAAATTGAGACCAAGCACCCTTTCCCAAGCTGGGTGGGCAGCAGTCTTGTCACTTGGCCAACTGGTCAGTTGAGGGATGAAACTGATCATATTTCAGCCTCTTTTGCCTTCTTTCAAACCCTTGTGCATTGCCTGAGTCATGGGATCAATGGGGTGAGTGTCAGAGGGATGGAAAGCAAGAGGAACTGCTAGAGGTGCTGTAGCCAAACTGTAGCTCCATAAGGAAAACTCCACAGCAAAGTTTACAGGCATAAGGGACAGAAGCAGTGAGTGCATTTGTCCGTGAAGGCATTTCAATACTGCCCATGCAGCTGTTGGGGGTAAATAACAGCTGGATTCTCACAGTGCTCCCATGGTACCCTGACTGTGCAGGGACTCACTTCTGTGTTTCCAAATGTGTTTTTTTCCTCTTGCCTCACAAAAGAAGCTTTTTGTGAATGAGAGTAGGTCCATTAATGGGAAACAATGGCTCATAAGGACATAATGATTCATTTGGAGCCCTGCCACGGGTTATTGTTTCTCCCAGTGTGCTTTTGCCTGAGCTGAAGGTGGCATTTAGAGCTTGCAGTTTCCTTGCTTTGCTGCTCTGTGAAAGGAGCTTCAGGGTGAGGATGGTGGGAACTCGGTCTGAGTTCATTTTGCTAAGAACTTTTGCTTTACTCCTTCTCCATTTAACAGAAATTTAGGTATGAGACCAGACCCAAGGAAACACAAAACTGCATCTGATGAGTTTCCTCACCACATGAACACGTGGATATTTTTTCCCACGGTGACCAAGTGAAGAAGCAGATTGCAACAGATCTGTGTCTTTTCTTTTCCTCTTCCTCTTCTGTGATGTGAGCAAATCTTCAAGAGTCTTTAGTCAATATCTACAGAAGTATTTGAACATACAGTACTGCAATGTCACTGTGATATGCATATATGGTGGAGCAGCCTGGTCCCATGAGCTGTCTGGCTGTGTGAGGGCACATCTCCTGCTTTCTGTTGTGTAGGAACACATGCTCCCTTCCTTCTAGGCTTGCCACAGTAAATACAGCCCTGAGAAATCATTCTTCTAACACCAATAAAATCTGTCATTTTAAATTTTTTAAAGTAGTCTGTTTTGCAGCTATTTTTGGGAGCTCTGCCCTGTGTAAAATTCCATGCCCATTTCAAATACAGTTACTACATTTCTTCCATCCTCTTGCTCTGCCATTCTGGCTAAAAGTAAGATTAAAAATAAAAATAAAAGCCCAACAGCAATGTTCTGCACAACCCAAAGTGTCTCAGACAAACTGACAAAGCACAGCGATTTTGAGGCTCAGTGGTCCAACCTTCAGAGCCCTTAAGGCTTAACTTTCCATTAGTCAACAGCACAGCCCTGTGGGTCCTAGTTCAACCGGTCAGAGAAGGACACATATGACTGATCAGTTAATGGCAAATCATCTGGGACTTGGGAATTTTCCACGGGAAACCTTTGGTGGAGAAAGTCGAGTTTTTGATGGAACCACTTTCTCCCATCCTTGCAGTGCAAGAGGATGGTGTCCTGCAGCATAGCAGCAATGCCAACACCAGCTAGGCTGGTTCCCAACCTTGAAAAGAGCTGGGTACCAGGAGAACGCCAGTGCACTTGTACCTTGGCTACTGAAAGTGACTTTGACAGGTAACATGCATTTCTTCACAAAAGGATTGTTAAGTGTTGGAACGGGCTGCCCAGGGAAGTGGTGGAGTCACCATACCTGGAAGTGTTAAAAAAACAACTGGATGTGGCCCTTCGTGTTATGGTTTGCCTGACATGGTGGTGTTCAGTCAAAGGTTGCTTCTGGTGATCTTGGAGGTCTTTTTCTACTCAATAAATCTGTGATTTTGTGGTTTAATTTCATATGTGGATATGTAATCAGTGACCACCTCTGGTAATACATGAATTTGCACATTAGAGGGATTTCTTTATCCCAGAGCAGAAAAAGGGAGGGAAAACAATATATTCCCTTTAATTTCCATCTTCACAGACTCAAGGTCTGCCTGCCTTGCTTTTGTTAAGTGTGTCCTCACTCTCTCTTGGCCAGTTTGCTCTAAGTGCATAGCAAACTCAAAGATTTGTGGCTGGGATGAGCTGAGATGTTTGGAAAGAAAATAACACACTTGTTTTATGTAGATCAGTACAGCCAGTGGAGGAATTGCCATGACTTTGTTGGGCCAAAGTCAGCTTGCTGGTATTAGGTGGACTCCTTGGCAATCTCATTGTGTTGATGAGTAACAGTGTCAAAATCTGAACATTAATGATGGAATCAAATAGGTTAATCTTTTGTAGCTAAGTGTCTTGTTGAAAAAGCTGGACTTTTGACAGGGGAAAGTAGTGATAGAACAAGAGAGAATGACCTTAAACTGACAGAGGACAGGTTTAGATTAGATCCTAAGAAGAAATTCTTTACTATGAGGGTGGTGAGACAATGGCACAGGTCGCCCAGAGAAACTGTGGATGCCTCATCCCTGGAAGTGCCCAAGTTTGGATGGATCTCTGAGCAACCTGGTCTAGTGGAAGGTGTTCCTGCCCAGGGCAGGGGGTTGGAACAAGATGATCTTTAAGGTCCCTTCCAATCCAGAACATTCCATAATTCTATGATTCCATGAAATCAGTGGGAGTTTTTCCCTTCTGTCCTTTGGCTTCTAGGCAGGGTCTTCCACAGGAATTATGGTAGGCCATGTGTCATGCATTGTGACTTAAGTACAAGAGCTGTCACAGCTGTCTTTACTTGAGATGTATTAGCTGTTCCTTGTCTTCTCCAGAACAGTAGTTTTGGGTAAAAGAATTTCCCAAAGCAATTTGTGAAAAAGCAACCAAGCAAAACCTGAGGTGGAACTGAAATGATTTTAATTTATCTTCTATATAAACAGCAGGTTGCTCATGGCTGAGTGTTCCTTTTCCTGTGTGCAACTACTGAGTAACCTTGTCTACACCCAGATCAGGGGATGACAGCAACCGGCCTTGGAAAGGAATCTCTCTGATTATGCAAAGGAGCCTTAAAAGGATGCAAATATAGTGTGGGGTTTTTTCATGTCTGCTCTGGCATGGGGCAAATAAAGGTATGAACAGAGAAAGTCAAAAGGGTCTGGGGGTACTGACAAAGTTACCACTCTCATGTGACTGTTCTCCAGGGTTGGAGGCCACATCTGAAATTGCCTCTGCTGTCTGTGGGTGACCAGGAGTCATGCCTGAGGTGCTGTTGGTTTCCTCTGCATTGGTCAGAGCTCTGCAGTCTTTGCACCCTCCCCTCCCACCCAGCTGCACATTTCTTCTGCCCCATCTGCACTGGGCAAATACTGGAGTTGGTTCCTAGGAATGGACTTAAGAGAATTAGAAGTGAAAGGGTCTTGGAAAAATGAAACACTGCTTAATCCGATGCTGGACCAGTTCCCCAACCAGTCTTTCTGCAGAAAAGGAGCGTGGGAGCTCATGTATGCTCAGAAGGTTGTGCTGGGTGAAGCAGGACTGGCCTTTGCTGCAGCAGTTTGGAGATGACTGCAAGGCCACATTTGGGCAGATGTTGGTAAGGACACAGTGCCATAGGTCACTGCCCTTCTGAGCTCAGCAAATGCTTCTTTTCTGACATGCACTTGGCCTCTATCATCACTCCCTGCACTGCTGTACCAGCTTGTTGGAGGGGATGTGCTGTCCAAGCTTGGCCAATGTGTGCTGAAACATCCAGCTCCCTCCAACTACTTACACAACTGGTGGTATCCATCAGCCTGCCCTCAGCCACAAGCCCATCAAGAAGATATATTAACACCAAAGGAAGCAGTCAAATGTTTAAGGAACAGCTAGTCCATCGGTATATTTTATAATTTTTTAATTTGTACTATATAAATCCTTTCTGTGTGCTTGAGCAAGGGATCCAAGCTCTTTCCTTTAGGAGTTTACTAGAAACAGGTACGCATTTCATTCCTGGAAACAATAACAGGCCTGTTATTGATTTGTTCCTATTGATGGCTTTGGGAGCTTTTGGCAAAAGATTGTGGATATAAAAATGGGGGAAAGGAGTAGATCTTAGCAATATATTGTTTTGTTTCCATGCACCCAATGGCTGTGTGACCATAGATTAATGCAAAACTGATGTTACTTACCTTTGTGTGCCAGCACAGCTCTGAGGCAAACCCATATCAAGCATTGAGAAACAAATGGAGGCTGTGTGACTGCTCTGTGCTATTACCAGAATTGGCCTCTGGTTCTGAGGTCTTCCAAGGTCACTTCTGACTGCTTTGGATGGGACACAATGACATAAGCATGCCCTCCCATTTAGATTATATTTATTATGACCTGCGTTTTATGTGTTTAATCTAATTAGGGCTATTCTGACTCCCCATTACTTGGAAAGGGTCTGTATTTGCAAATGACATTCTGACCTTCTCTGTTCTTAGTTTCAGTTCACTATTCAGTCAAAAGGACTCCTAAATCTCCTCTTACATTACCCTTGGTCTCAAAAGTTCCCTGTGGCGCCTTCAAGGGCAGATGTGGGCTCAGCGGAAGAGGAGACAGTCTAGATGAGTGACCAAGTGTGGAGCCAGGTGGTGCTGGGTGTGTTGCTGTAGAACCAGCTCACTCTAGTCCTTTCCAGGTATCCCTGATGCTCTTCCTGTCTCCCTCCTGCTCTTCCCGTCTCTGTCCTATAGACTCTTAATAGTTATTTACCAGAAGACACTGACGTGTCCTGTGAGGGAGATCCTACCCATCCGTGAGTGTGTGGATGAGGAGGTTATTTGCTCCAAGGGAGGTTGGAAGGAAGGAGTGACTGCCTGTGGCTTGATGCTGATCATCTCCTCTCCTGGCTTTTTGGTTCAGCAAAGATGAGGCATTTTCACCCAGGTTTCTCCAGAGCCTGGAAAACAGTGTGATCTTGGGGATGTCTGTGGAGAATGTGATGTTCCCCCTTCTAGGAAGTGCTTGCACTTTCTTTGACTGGGCTTTGTGCTCTGGACAGTGCATTTACTGCAGAGTGCTGCTGCAAGGGCAGCATACTAAGGGCTTGACTCACCCCTTGCTTTGCTTTTTATGGGCTCCCAGTCCAGTAGAGCCAGGCTTGTCTAGCCCAAGGACATCTCCTGAGGCAGTCAGATACTGCAGAGAACAGCAAACTCCTTCATTTCGTATGTAGAAAACGGATTTCTGTGGAGGACAAATGAATAGCCAGTCCCAAATCACTCTGAAGAAGACCAAATGTGGTGCATGTTGCCTTCTTCCCCCATCCATCAATCCTGGTCTGGCCTGAAGCAAGAAGACTGATAACCTTTTTCAAAGTACTCAAGGGAACAATCTGAATCACTTGAGGATGAGTCAAGTTTGGATGGATTCCCCACAGGCAGGCTTGGCAGCTGGCCTAGCACCCTTGGAAAAGGATTAACCAGTTCTGTCCCATCACAGCAATTGGGGAAGAGCTCTTCTGACAGTGGCTTGTGTTTCCAGACTGGAGCCAACCATGCTGTGCACAACTGAGGGTGTTTAGGGGAGGCACATCAGGTGCCAAGTGCAATGTCCCTGGCAGCTTCACTCATGGGTGGGGTCCGTGTGCTTGAGGAGCAGGCTGAGGTGAAGGGGCAATGGCTGTGGTTTGGGGGAGCTTTAGCCAATCTGTTTTCTGTCATTTCCCTCCTCATGACTTGTCTGTGCATTTTCCATCACTGAAGGCTGTGACTTCTGATTCTCATCTCTGAGTTCACTGATAATGTTGCTATGGACACAAAGGGCAGAAAGATCTGCCCATTTTTGGACTTTGAACAACCAAGTGTCACAAGCTGAACCTCCAAATCAGGTGGAGATGATGGATTTGGGTTTATGAAAAGATCATATAATGCTGAGTTGGAAGGGCCCCATCAGGATCATCGAGTCCGACCCTTGGTGCTGCACAGGTCACCCAAAGGATCACACCATGTGTCTGGGAGTGTTGTCCAAATGCTTCTTGAACTCAGCCTGTGGTTGAGTTAGAAGGTCAGGAATGGTCAGGGTCCAGTAACCTAAATAAGGGCATTTAGTGGTATTTGAGACACCCTTGGAAATATTGGCTGATCAGTTGATTCTGATGGATCTCCTGTAGTTCCTGGGGGGACCAATCTTCCATCCCCGGGTGGGCCTCCAAGACACCGGCATGATGCCCTTTTGGAACCTGGAGCTTGCACAGGCTGTGGGATGGAGGGCAGTGGCTGTCATCCTCTGAGGCTGGGTGTCCCAATTTCTTAGCATGTCTCTCCTGGTCACTCCCTGCAGCTCCATTAGGGAATTTTGGGGCAGAACATTCTAATTTTACATGGGTAATGGTTCTATTTGGGAAATGCCAGATGTATCTCTTCAGCCTGCAATATATTCCAGATTAACACCCCTCCTGGCTGGAAGGCAACTACCAGGTGCTCACATGGAGGGTCTGTACCTGCTCATTGGTCTCTTTTCTCACTTAAGCTCTTCCACCTTCAAAGGACCTGAACCTTTGGGTTGAAAGATGAACTTCCAGGAGCTGTGTCAGGGAGGACATGCAGCAAACCCAAGCTACAAAACCTGTTCTTCCCCACTCAGCCCTTGTTGTGTTGTTCTAATGATCCCCACACCCATGAAACCCTTTGGCCATGTGAGTGGGAATTAATCTCACCAGCTCCAGGGTGGGATTCAGCTCTGGATGGAGATCCAGATACGTGGGAGTCTCTATGTTTGTGTATCCATGTGTATGTGGTGTCTGAGATCCCATTACACCCTGTGGAGAGCTGGTTAACTGAGACCAGCCAGAAAAGTCTTGATTCAGTTGCAAATATGTGTGTTCTTAGCATCTTCCTTAGAGTCCTGCAATTGCAGAATCATTACAGTTGGAAAAGACCTTTAAGATCAGCCTCCAGCTGCTCACAGGGCTTGGGTTTTTCAAACTCCTGCTGCTTGTTATCCTAAACTTTCCACCCCTCTAAAACATTCTCATTCCCAAGGAGCAGGAAAAAAATCCAGGTATCTCCAACTTTCCGCCAACTTCTAAGAAGCAAAGAAACAGCACAGCCTGATCCACTTGTCCCCCCCCTTTCCCCAGCTTTTCCAAGGGAACGCTGTGGCCTGTCCTTCTGCAGTGCTTCGTGACACCAGTTTCTCCAAAGGCAATACAGCCACAGGGCAGAGGCGAGGCACATTCCTGATAGGACCAAGATAGCTTTTTCCCATAGCTCCCAGGCAGTGGGAACAGGGCACTTTTTCAAAGGACTGCTGTGCCTAAAGTTAAAATAACAGGAGGAACGGAGTGGGGGATCCAAGCTGGATTAGAGTAGTTGGGGCTCAACAGCTTCAAATTGAAGGAGAAAAGAGAAGATAACAAAGGGATGCACTTGGTGAGTTTCCAAAATACTTCTGTGACCACTTTGATATCTCTTTGGTCTTACAGCACCACGGGAATAAATCTGCCTGATTCCAGCTTGTACATACAATCTGAGCTGCAGCTTTGTTTTTGTTAACAGGGATTACCCAGGCCTGTGGTTTTGTTGTTGTTTCCAAAAGATTTCTCCTGCTGTTGGAGTAGATGAGTCCGTCTTCTTACAGAGTTCCTCCTCCTATCCTGCAATGGAAGAACAATATTGATATAAAGTCTAAAACACTTAAAATCAGATGGGCTGAGTGTTTTTTTACAGCTTGGAAGCCCCTCTGTCCCTCTGATTTTTCCTCAAGTTTACAAGTCATGGAAAATCCTGTCTGCTTTCAACCTATAAATCTCCATCATCTACAGAACTGCCTCTCATGAGAGAATAAATAGATGAGTTCTGTGGGGTCACCATGGTGTTGTAGGTGACAATCTTTGGGGCTTTCACAATGGAGCTTGTAAGAGCAAGAAAGGGGAAAATTTGATCCATGTTATTTTGAAGCTATATCTTGAAAAACAGGAGCTCGTGCCAGGACAGTTTATTTTGGTTAAAGCCAAGTTGTGCAGCAATTCCCCTGAGGGAAGACTGAACTTGAGAGCACAGAGCAGGAGAGAGACATGCTCAGAGGGAAGACTGAGTGTTTAATCAATGCTGAGTGATTGTTGATGCTTGGGAACATCAGCACCAGGGTTGGATCAGGTGGACAATGTTTTCTTCTCCACACAGGTTTCAGACAGCTGTGGGCCATGAGGAATAGTGGTGATTTAAATCACAGCTGATCTCACCTTGTCCAACATCTTAATGTCACTGCAACTCAGCCTTTGTGCTGTTTTGCCTTCATATGTCCCACCATGTCTGGAGCTGAGAGGATGCACAGGCTGTATCTACAGCAGTAAATTACTCAGGAGCATCCCAGAAACATAAATATGATCTGTATAGTTAAACTGGATGGACTACAAGGCAGGAACTAGCTGAGCAAAATCCCTCCCACTGTTGGAGATCAGGTTGGTGACCACCTGAGGATTCTGAACTTATATAGGTCTATGAGATCTGACAAGATGCATCCCAGAGGGATGAAATCCTGAGGGAATTTCAGTCCTTTATGGCTGATGCCGTTGCCAAGCCACTCTCCAAGGTATTTAGAAAGTCATGGCAGTCAGGTGAAATCCCCAAGGACTGAAAAAAGGGGAATCATTGCACCTATTTAAAAAATAAAAATAAAAAGAAGGACCAGGAGGACCCTGGGAATGACCAACCTCTCAGCCTCACCTCTGTGCCTTGGGAGATCATGGAACAGATTCTCCTAGAATCTGTGCTAAGAGACATGGAGGACAGGGAGGTGATTTGGGACAGCCATCTCAGCTTCACCAAGGGCAAATCCTGTCTGACAAATGCAGAGACCTCCTGTGGAGGAGTGTGGAGTGACCTATGTGGAGTGACCACATTGGTGGACAAAGGAAAATTTTGTTCTTGTTTTGTTTCTCCTTTTGTCACTGGAGAAGGGCTTGTGAGAACTGAGAATCCACAGAAGGAACAAACTGTCCCTTAGCAGTGACGGGGCTATTTTTCGCAGACTGTGCTTTCACCTGGTTAAAATGACAGGAGCAGGGACATTTTCAACTTGCTGTGTGCTACCCAGCTCAGGGTGGCTGGAGTCTCCTCTGTGCTTACAGGGGAATTGCGTCTTTATGGTCTGTTTGTACCTACACTGGGTAACAACAGTGAGCACATGTGGAATTTTACCTCCAAGTACTCTCCCAATACTTGTGCATTTAGATCTCCTGAGTTGCATGTTGGTTTTACATATTTAGCAACCCTCAGTGTATTATTCTTCATCACCTGCTGCCCTGTTGTCTTGTGCAGTTTGTAGCACCCACAAAATCTTGTGGTGAGGATTTGCACAGTTTGGCCACATGTCACATGAAAAACTGACTTGCATTTGCCTTGAAGCTTCCTTGTTTTGGTTTCAATAAAAGCCTAGATTTTGCATTAAAAGACACCATGAAAACATCACTACCCTTTCTGTTCCTTTTGTGGTTTTATAAATCTCTGTCATTCTTCCTATTTTGTTGTGGCCCAAGGCTTTCTGCCTGGGGCTGCTTGTGAGAAAAATCCCTCTCTCACATGGAAAGTAGTAAACAATAAGATAAGCACCTGTTGTTGTCCTTCTTCTGCTATGTGTACTGGACTGGGGTGGGTAGGACCCAGCCAGTCGTATACCTGGGTTCCTATTACAAAAAAGGGACAATAAAATAAACGGGCTGCTGCTGGTTGCCTCTCAACCCTTGAAAACCAAGGTGTGCTGTCTCTTTAACCGGATCACTGCGTCCCACTGCCACACTATTGCTCATCTTTTTTTTTTTTTTTTTTCCCAGCCTGAAAAATCCTGGCATGCAATTCACTCCTAACTTGCAGCTTGCCGAAATCTGAGATGATGTTTTCATGGTGCTTCCAAACCAAGATCTTGTTCCAGCCCATCATTTCAATCTGTGTTTTGAAACCCCGCTTAATCCACTTCCGATCCTTCCCACATGGAACTAGCAGCACAGCTTGATCCTTAGAGCAGCTAAATTTTCCATACAGAGAGCTGTGATCATTTTATGAAGAGACAGAAGGCAGCTGAAATAAATGTCAGTGGGAACATGTGTCTGTTAAATGCGGGCAGCAAAAGCAGTAGTCACCCAAGGCCCATGGGACTACGTGTCACCTCCTCCTCCTTGTTCACCTGCCAGGGACATGGAAAACCAGCAGCCATGCAGGGAGGCAGCACGGACTGTGGCATTTGAAATCACACCCAGGGCTTTGGAGCCAAATCTCTGAGACTGCAAACTCCAGCTGTGCGTGTGAGAGGTGCAAACAGGAATCACCCTGGCTACACATCCCCACTCCCTCCAGGAATACGACTGTGCAACCAGGACCCTGGGGACTTCTGCAGTGCCTTCCATCCCTTTGCAGTCCTTTGGACAACTGGACAAGCTGGCTTGGCATGGAAAGGAAAGAAGGCTTATCCTACTGGAAAGCAGCTGGAATGAGGTCAAAGCTACCCTGAGATGCAGCAGTGGAAAACATTGGAGGAGGAAATTGCAAAAAACTCATTCTACCCTTCAGACCCTTTTTTTCTCTTGCTCAGACTGCTCTTCTCATTGGTCCAGGAGGGACTGTGACCATGGGTGTTGTGCCTGTCACCATGAGGGAGGGAATAAATGAGAGGCAACAGTTCAGTGATTCTCCATCCTGCTGGGCTTGGGTACCCACTAGCTGGATGCTCTTCTGCTGTCCAACATGTTTGGAAAAAACAGTTTTTCCTTTTCCAGAATTTTTGACCAACACATTCCCACTCCACACTTTTTCGTCCCTTCATAGTCCCTTGTTGTATTTTTATATCCTGGAGAATCAGGTGTTTGGAGAGAGAGCTGGAGTATCTGAAGCCCTGCATCATCTCATCTCACCTCCACAGGCTTTTCTGTCCCAGGAGAGTTTTCCTTTCCAATGTTTTCTCACCAGCCAGATCTTTTCTGGGAATTGCCTTCCTCAATCTGCCAACTCATTCTTGCCATATCTGCTGTGTAGCAGTTTCCCTGGCTGCAAAGGGAGTACTTTTGAGCTATCTGCCATAGTCAGGATTGACATACCCTTGTCTGGAAATTGCTGGACAAGAAAGGGCTGCTGAGAAGGCAAATTCTCACTAGAGATCAAAGTATTCCCATCAAGGACTTTGGCAGTAAAATGTGTAGTTTCATGGCTCTAAGAGCTAAATACTGCACTCCTGCCTGTGCTTTTATTGTATTTTGTTTTATTTTATTTTAATATTTTATTTTATTCCACTTTATTTTATTGTATTTTATTTTATTCCATTTTATTTTATTACTTTATTTTATTTTATTACCTTTTTGTTTTCTTTTACTACAGTTCTGCTCTCTAAATAAAGCCTTGGCCTTTTTTATTTTTTCCAAATATGAGGGGTCTCACTTCCCAACATAAAAGCAAAATTTCTGATTTGGCTGCAATTAGATGAAAATTAACATCTTAATCAGGATTAAACAGAAAGAGGTTGCTGCACCAAAGCCACTTCCCATGCCTTGGTCACCAGGGATGTGTTCCCTGGATAATCTGCCCTGCTGCACATGCATCATGATTTGGGGACCTGGGAATGACCAGGGGCTGCCATGGATGGGACACGTGGCTGTGGATGTGGGTGGCATCTGTGGTGACTCAGGGGTAGGGGATGGTGTGGGATGGGGCACCCCAAGAAACTGTTGTTGTATGGGGAGCACTGTGGGGCAGGATGGGCCTGGCAGGGGACCAGGGCAACAAACAGGGCTGGTGGCAAAGCACAGAAAAAGGCAGATTTTGGCATTGGCTTTCCTAGTGCAGGAAATGTGAAGTTCCAAGTCCTTATATGAGGCAGAGCAGAAGAGGAGCCATGAATCATGGCAGGGCAGCGAGCTGGGGAAGGACTGCAGGGAACCTGTGCTGGAGAGGTTGAGCTGGGAGGAGCTGCAGCAAAGCTGGAGCAGCATCAGGGGCATTTGACCTCCTGCAGCCTGGGAGAGGCCACAAGGAACTTGGGGACCAATGGGATGGGAAGAGCAAAGCACCCTGAACCTTCTTGGGTGGGATCATGGGCCTTTCTTCTCCTGGACACAGATGAAGGAAGGCTACTGGGCTGTGTCCAGCTTCAGCAAACATGGACTTGTGCATCCTCCCTTTGTTGCCTCCTTTGTGGGCACTTTGAACGAGGTTACTCTGACACACCTGAGCCTGTGGGGGGACCTGACCCCAGCCCAGCCAAGGTGAGTGATGAACAGGTTACAAGGCCATTGGGAACAGGTTCCCTAGGGAAGTGGTCACAGCACCAGGCCTGCCAGAGTTCAAGAGGTGTTTGGACAATGCTCTCAGGAACTTAGAGGGATTCTTGGGATTGTTCTGTGCAGGGCCAGGTGCTGGACTGGATGACCCTTGTGAGTCCCTTCCAGCTCAGGATATTCAATAATTCTATGATTCCATGGTTTGATCTCACTCTTCCTCTCAAGGCTAAAACCAGTCTGCAAATCTTCAGAGTCACAGGCAGACCTCCTCCTGACTTCAGCAGTCTCGGGATTTTGTATCATTGCTTGGTAATTTGCCTAAAACAATTTTGGGAGGAAGTATTAAGAAAATGGATCCTATAGATGACCAGTGGCCAGCTATCACATGTGAGTGTCTGGATGCTCTTATTCCCTGTCTGTATTAACTCCAGATGTGCACAGATTGAAAAATATGTTTGAGGAGCACCTATTGGCCTGACAAAGCAAAGTAGTGATTTCCCCCACACTTCCCATTTTGAATGATTTTTTCCTGTCTTTCTGGACATAGCTCCATTTTTTGCAAAACGTGTGGGATTGCAATTGGAGGGGAGGAGATAGGGCAGGTTGATGGAATGGTGCATATTAGCATTTTTTCCAGGGTGCAGGTGACTGGAAAAATCACTCTCACCACTTGGAGGGCAGATGCTCGTGAGAGAGCAGGGACTCTTGGCAGTCCCCATCAAGTGCAATGGAAGTTGTGCCAGCACTGTGTGATGTGGGAATGGCATGGCAGGGTGGACCATGCCCCACACAGTGCCTAAACCCAGCTCTGAGCATGAGGCTGTCCCACCAGATGCAGCCCTGGGACTAAGCAAGGTGTGTGCCACCATCAGCTCTGTGCAGAGCATATTTGGAGCCAGTGGCTTCATAAATCATAGAATCATTAAGGTTGGGAAAGACCTCTGAAGTCATCAAGTCCATTAACCCAGCACTGCCAAGTCCACCACTAAACCATGTCCCTAAATCCCACATCCATGTTTTGTTAACACTTCCAGAGATGGTGATTCTACCACTTCCAGCAGCCTCTTCCAGTGCCTGACCACCCTTTCAGTGAAGAAATTTTTCCTGTCTCCAATCTAAACCTCTCCTGGCACAACCTGAGGCCATTTCCCTTTGTTCTGTCACTTGTCACCTGGGAGAAGAGACTGGCTCCAATCTCTTTTCAGGGAGTTGTGATAAAGTGTTAAGGTCTCTCCTGAGACTCCTCCTCTCTTGTCATCTTAAGTTTGCACCTGGGAATGGTGTGGATGCTCTTGGCAGGGGCCCTGCATGACCAAAGAGTTGGATCCAGAGGGAAGTAGCAGCTGCTGGTTCATGTTGGGACACAGCTTTGAGGGATATGGTGAATGCTGTTTTGGGAGTTTGGGCTGTGTTTGGGCTTTGGGTTTTACCTGGTCATGCCTGGTTTAACTCTTAGCAGGGGTCAGGATCAATGTGAGGATAGTTCTGCACTGACTGCAAGCCCATCTTTCCTGCCTGGTAAAACCCCCAAATCTTCCATGGTTTGTAGCAACGGATGTTTCAGAGAGCATCTCACTTGCCATAAGTTATGTTTGTCTGGAAAAGTCTTTGGTTTTGACTTGAAGGATCAAGAACTGGCAAATCCGTCCCTTCCCGTAACTGACTTGTTTTAGTGGTTTATTATCTATATTGTTAAAACATGTGCTTAATTTTTCTTTTGAATTTATTTGGTTTCCTAAATACCAGTTTGAGCCATGCTGTCAGACATTAAATCTCTCCTGCAGGCACTCCAGAGGTCTGTGCTGACCTTATCTCACTCTTCCTTTGCCTGTAGACAGCCGACCACTGGGGCGGAACAGCTGATTTATCCTGGTGTAAATCAAAGCACAAACATAGTCCCAACCCGGTTTTATTTGGCCAAAGGAGATTATTGAGTACAACTGTGATTACATGAATGACCCTTGTGAAATCTGGGCTGCTGAGAGGCACAGATAATCCTGCATGATGCTGTTATGACTATCACCATCACAGCATGACCCATGGTTGGCACAAAGCCCATGCAAGTACCAGGAAGGGGTCAATGTGCAAATACACACGAGCATGGAGAGCTCTGGTATTCCCAGTTTTCTGTGCTGAGTCCAGAAAAGGTCTGGATGGGGAAATATGGTCACTATCCATATGGCCATGTTTGTGCCTCTGCTTTTGGACTTGTATCCCTGTGGTTTGCACTCTCCCCAGGCTCATGTAGCTGAGCTGTGCCCTCCAGTAATCTGAGTTGTGTTCCTCAGCCTCCTCCTTACCATCTGAGGAGCCAAGAAGCATTCTGAATAAAAGCTAAGAGCAGGACACTTGCCAGAGAACTGCAATTTTTGCCTCAAGTAGGTGGGTACAAGCCAGATCTGCCCTGTGTTAAATCTCAACCTTTTGTCCTACATTCAGCACCCTCAGCTAAGTATTTTTAAAATTTATTTCTTATTTTATTTATTGATGTTTTGAAAACCTGAGACTACCTGTGGCTCTGCTGTTGTTTTCTCCAACAGCACCTGCCACAGAGGGAGTGGGTTGCCGAGAAGAACAAAAATACTGATCCCAAAGTCTCTAGCTGTGCTGGCTTTCAATCCTTGCTCTGCTGCAGCAAACACCTACCCCTTTGCAGTGCAGGAGAGGTGGTTAAGAGGCAGCTATCTCTGGTTCCTGTAGTTCATGTGGAAAGCTTATTGTGCACCCACTCTTTTCTAAACACGCCTAAGCCCCAGCATGCTGCTTCAGCTCCGCTGGCTTTACACTCCAGGCTGTTTTGAGAGTGAATTTGTAAAGCCATTAACATTATTTAAACAGTTTAGCCACAGAATTACCCGGTGGTGCAATCCAGCTGCCAGAAGCAGAGACACAGGGCTCCTTTGCGCTGCGGATCAAGCAAAACTTGGCCAAAGCACGTGGGTCCTGGAGGATGCCAAACCCAGGGGTGATGGAGGGGAGAGAGAGCTCATTGGCTTTCCGCTTGGCAGGAAATGGCATCAAGTGTTAAGGTTGTAATTTTTATTTTATTTTTATGAGCTGGTTTGAATCCCAATCAGACCAAAACCAGATTGTTTTCCACCTGAGGTTTCTGGAAGACTGTAAGGCATCAGGCTCCTGGTTCTCCCGATGCAGCTGGCTCCCCAGGAAGAACATTTCGGCTGGTGGGCCCAGGGCTTAGGTTAGGAACAAATGGGGGGATCAGGGTTTGCAGACAGAGCATCCCACACCCTGAAACTCATGGCAGACCTCACCTCCTCTTGGGCAACATTCCCCCAGCTCCTGGTTTCCCCCATGGTGAGGGGCAAAGTCTTTTTGCAGTGCAGAAAAGGTTCAGGGGAAACATAGTTGATAATTTGGAGAAAGACTCTGGAAACTGAGCTTTTTCAGAGAGTTGCAGGTAGTCAATTCCTCCAGGCTGAACATGTGACAGGGGTGGTGGGGATAGTGAGACACTGTCACAGTTTGTCCAGAGAATCTGTGGCTGCCTTACCCTGGAAGTGTTTAAGGCCAGGCTGGATGGGGCTCTGAGCATCCTGGTCTAGTGGAAGGTGTCCCTGCCATGGCAGGAGGATTGGAACAAGATGGAACAAGTTCCTTTTCAACCCAAATAATTCTGTAACTCTGTGATTCTAGGACATGCTCCTTGTCGTGATGCAACTATAATAAAATGGATAAAACATAGAGGAATGGAGAAACCGAGGCAGAGACATCTCAGATGACATCTCTGAGACTTAAGGGGGGTTTCCAACAAGTCAAGCTTTCCTCCTGCAGACCCCACTGTAGGCAGGATCTTTCATATTCTGATAATACACATGAAAGCAACTGGCTAAAAACATACTAAGGTAGAGTTGCCAACCTTGCTGAGGAGTCTGAATCAGGTTTTTTTTTTCCTCTTGCTTCTCTCTTTCTCTTGGCTGCTATCTTAGGACAACTCCTGAAATCTGTCTTCTTTCAGAATAAAACATTATCTTCTGTACCAGTATTCTTCCTTTTCAGTGCATTGCCTTACTTGGCTATTTGATTTCATTCCTCTGAAACTTTCAGCTGTGCAGCCGGGAGAAACAACGGGCATTGTTTTATATTTAGACTGAGTGTTAAAAGCCGAAACAGAAAGCGACAGCAGCTGCTGGAAGGGCTCAGACCATCAGCTCCCTCTGCTGACCTGCAATGGGGAGAAGCAGCACTGCCAGATTTTAGGACTTCAGGATAAGTGAGCACTGAAGGGACATAGGACATTATTAGTCCAGCAGCACAAAGGTGGAGACTCAGGGATGACTCTCCACAGCCCCAGCCAATGCAAGAATTAGAGGACACCAAAAAAAGTTACTGAAAGCCAAGTTCAAGGAAAAAGGGGTGGCTGTTCACATAGTTATAAAACCCGTGGAGTGCCTTGCTGCAGGAGGTTGTGGATATGGAAAGTTTGTGAATGCTCAGAAAGACTGGAAAATTCTGGAAGAAAAGTTCACTGAAGACTACGAAATGCAGAGATCCCTTTCTTACCTGGGAAAATCCCAGCCCATGAGCCACTGAATGCTGGGAAATGTTTCAAGGAAATATTGTTGTATATTTGTTCTAAGCCTATGTTCATTCTTGGGCGTCTGCTGTTGGAGGCAGGATGCTGACTCACACAACTTGTTCTCCCGCTGGTCCCAGGGGATGGCTGGAGGGTCCAGGAGAGGTAATGTAGGTCCAACTTGGTGCACTGGAGCCAGGGAATGAAAACATTTTGGATGGAGTCAAAGAAATCCTTATTTTAGTGGGAAAATGGATGCAGTTAGGTTCTGTTGTTGTCTCAGCCTCCATGCTGAAGGAACTGACAGTGTGGAGACATCTCCACTGAATGGAGACATTGCAAAAGCTCTGAGGATACTGACCTTGGGTTCAGACACAGCCTGGTGACTCAGGGTTTCTTTCTGAATTCTAATTTTTGAGCTAGTGTGGACATAGACTGTTATGACTGACTTTCAAATGCAGCCTTGTAGTATGAAGAAACTCATATCAAACAGGGTGGTCATAATTTGCATGGAGGCTCCACCATCACTGGTGAAGCCACTGCCAAGACTAGGTGGGAAATGGTGCATAAATAGTAGGAAGCCTAATACATAATGAATGTTTCTGAAAATCAAGAGGCTGTATTAATACAGCATGACCTTGAGCTGGAGAATGGTGATTTGTTTGAGGCGTCTGCTCAGAGCTTTCAGGAGAAATGCTGCTCTGGCTCCCTTGGGAGCTGAGGCATGGGTTTCTGTTTGACCTTGCCGAAAAGAAGGCACAGTTGTTTGTTACTCAGAAGAATGCCACCATCCTCCACGTGTAAATCCTTGGCCACACCACACAGTTTTTTTCTGCATCCTGCACTTTGCAAAGTGGGGGATGACAAGGAAGGACTGGCCTGGAGTACAATTTTCTTGGAACTTTTCTTTCCACTGATGAAAATGGTGGCACTTGGGACAGTGTGGGCCAGCAATTACGTCTCTGTGGCCTTTCCAGGCTCTGTTCTGCTTTCCAAAGACCCCTCTGTCCAGCTGGACAAGAGTTTCCTTTGGTCTCAGAGCAAAGGTAGCTGTTCAAGGAAGAATTTGACATTTTTGTCATTGTTGGCCCCAGTATTCCTTTGTTTATTTATGGTGACATCAACCGTGATGATGGCTTAAAGGAAGTTGTTCAGCTCTGGAACTATGTTTCTTTTTTCTTTGAAGAGCTCTCAGGAAAAAAATGTTACATTCCCTGGGACATAAAGCCTTTGCTTGATGGAATAGAGTTTTGTTTATACAAGAGCTGGAGATGAAGGCCTGAGAATCTCATGCCCTAATCCTTCTCCTTATGGCTGCAGCTCTGTAAGATGAGAGCTCATGTTGCACCTGACTCCCTCTTTCATCTTATAAAATATTTATTCCTCCTTCCCCATAAAGGCTGTCAACACTTCTCTCCAAGAAAGGAGAGAGGAGAGGAGAG
>VZRZ01000792.1:178803-227341 GCA_013398175.1 Climacteris rufus
AGGAGAGGAGAGGAGAGGAGAGGAGAGGAGAGGAGAGGAGAGACTTGGCATATCTCCAAAAGACTAGTTGTATCCCCAAGTCTACCCTATTCTATTTTTCTCTGTAGGATTTTCAGAAGAGAGGTGTCATGAACAGATGAAATGAGAAGCCATTCCTGCCCCATCAGATGAACTGCCCAGGCGATGAACTAGACAGATAAAAATAATTACCCTTACAGTGGGAATATAGTTCAGACTCTGCCATACCTTGGAGTATTGCATGGCACTGTCATGCCAGAAAATCCAGTTGGGTTGTTAAAGCTCCAAGTCAGATGAGCTGTAGTGAATCTGCCTGGTTCCTGTAATGTTTCTCAGCTGCTTAATGTAGAGGTTCCTGGGCAGCCTGGGCTTTCTGTTGACCTTCAGGGTGATTCACGATTGAAATGCCCAGAGCTGGGGATTCCAGGATCCTTGCCTGGCAATATGCCTTGGAGCCTGGGCTCTGTTCCTCTTCCTGGGAAATAAATAACCCTGAAGAAAGCTGTATTTTGAAACAGCACCCAGAAGACCCTTCCCAGTACTATCACTTCCATCTGCACAGCATCAGCAGCATGGGGTGATGAGGACATACACGGCCTCTGAAATAAACAGGGAATGAGCAACCACTGGGTGATGATGCTGTGTGGCAATCCTGGGAGGCTCCCAGCCCCATGCCTGATTTCCCTTATCTGCCTCCTTGCTCCGGCCTGATGGATTGGCAAAATCCACATGTCTCCTGAGCACTACCTAACAAGGGCGATCTCAGCCCCTGGAGCCTCCCCTCTGGGCAGAGCAGAGTCTGGGTGCACAGCAGCTCCTTGATGGATGTCCACCCTGCCGTGGACCTGCCCTGACCACCCACGCTCAGGCTGACGGCTCGTGGTGATGGGGGGAGGTTGGCTCACACAAAGCCTTTGCAGATAAGAGAGCTGATGTGCAGGTACATTTATGGCAACACTGAATTTGCTGCCTTTCTTTGCCCTTTTTATCCCAAGGCCGTTTTCTGCTGCCACTGAAATCTGAGTGTTTTGCTGTTGGCTGAGACAGGAACATGATCTTCCTTTGAAGAGGAGTAGCCTCCATTCATGGCTAGAGGTAAAGAAGCCTGAACCTGCCTACAGAGTAGCCCTAATTCCTTCTACCTTTGCTGCCTCTGTTCCTCTCAGGGCTCAGATAAGCAGAAATCGGTTTCTGCTCCTTGGAACCTGTCACTTTGGGAAGGGCAAGGCATTGCTTAGACAGGACTGAAGACATGTCTGTTGTGGACAGAAGGTTTATGCCTTAGCTTGAGAAGACGAGGTAGCCTGGTATCCTTCCTAGGATAGCTTCCTGGGACTGTGTTGATAAATCTATGCTGGTGGAAGCTTCCTATAGCCAGATCCTTTGGAGAGGTACAACACTGTCACCTCCATCATTGGCAGTCCTGCCTGAGCTCCTTGCCTGCCTGATGACCTTCTGGTCAGCCTGCCTTCCAGCTCAGTGGGGAGAAAATCCTAGGAGAAGGAGCATGCAGTTGTTTCTTCCTTATATGGAGTCATTTCCCAGTGTGGCCCCAGTCCTTCCCATAAATGCATTTCTCCCTATCACTGATTATGGATCTGATTATCACAGATTAGTTCTGTCACTGAAGGGTTGCCAACTTCCAAAGCCCAATCAGGCTGGGTGGAAGCTCAGGACCTGGTCTAGCTGTCAAGTCCAGAGACTGTGTGGATGTGGGAAGAAAATGCCTTGCTTTTCCACCAGGAAGGACTCAGCACCTTCCAGACACAGGCCTTGGGTGGAGGGGTGATGAATATAACCACAGCAGGGCATGGGGGACATTCTCTTTGTTGCCTTGTCTCCAGGTGTGTGATGTGGTTCTATCCAAGATGGACACAGATCAATCTGTATCAGAAAGGGTACAGAGAGCCAGGAATGTCACTGAATCACGGAATGGCTGGGGTTGGAAGGGACCTTAAAGATCCCCCTGCCTGTTCCCAGGTTCTTACCATCCCTCAAGGTACCAAGTCTATGTTTTCTTCGTTCAACTTGGACATCTTCACCTCCAATCCTCTTGTTGCTCAGTGGCCTTTCCAGGCAGCCACATGCTGGATCCATCCCTCACCTTCACCATGGACAGTGGTCCTGTGACAAGTGGACAAGACTTGGCAAATGGAAACCAAAGAATGAATCAGAAGGAGGAAATCACCCATTTGTACACCAAAAGACCCCTTTATATTTTGTTCTGAGGTGGTAAGAAGTGGTTTTCTGGTCTGAAGTTGAGCTGGGTAGAGGATTTCATTTTTGAATCATGAAAAACTGTTATGAAACAAATGTAGTAAGTCCTGTCCAGGGTTCAGGCCTCTCTGTGGGTGAGAAAAGGTCTGGCAAAACTCTCTAGCCACTGTTGCTGCAGAAATTAAAATATTCATGTGTGCTGCTGTGAATGTAACTTGGAAGCTCTTGTCTTTGTCAGGTGCCATTTTTTTGTTCTGCATTTTCCCACAGTTGATTCCTGGACATCTGGCCCAGTGGGGCATGAAGGGGAAGAAATTCTCCATCAAGAACTGAGGGGCAAATCCTGGTGATGGCAAATTCTTGGAGCTGCTAGACTCAGGACACAGCAGGTTGGCATCAACACTGCTGCTGATCTTATTAGCAATGCTAGCACATGGGGAAGAACTTTGGATATGCCAGAAATCCACCTTCTGCCCCCAGACATGCATGTGAAAAAAGGCAATTTTCTGTAAACTTTATATAATTTTTAGCATATTTAAAATCCCAGTTTTTCTGTGTTTGAAAACTGAGTGAAAATAATCTTCAGATTCTCGGCAATGCACTCTGGAGCGGGGAGGTTGGACCAGATGACCC
Source organism: Climacteris rufus (assembly GCA_013398175.1). NCBI lineage: Eukaryota > Metazoa > Chordata > Aves > Passeriformes > Climacteridae > Climacteris > Climacteris rufus. The sequence continues at coordinate 181,672 of VZRZ01000792.1, forward strand.
CACCACTGGTTCCTTCCAACCTCAACCATTCTGTGATTCTGTGATGAAATTTATAATATCCATTAGGTTGACTAAGATATCTGTCCCAGGGCATTTTTGAAAGCTAGAATTATTGTACAAAAATGGAAACTTCTTGTGTAAACTCCCAGTTAGACACAAAAATAGTGGATTTCATACAAATAAATAGTTTCTCACCAAAAAAAATTTGAACAGTTCTAAAATGTTGTCAAATGCTTTCCTCAGACTGGAAGTCACATATGAAAAAAATGTAATGAAGGCTGAGAACGTATTTCAGTTAAATAACACATGCCAGGAGTTTAGCCCCCTTTTCTGTTTTTAATTTGTCCTCTACGGGATGAAGGTTTTCTTGATTGTACACATTATGGGATATTATTTTTCATCTGGTGGTAGTAAACATTTTTCAGTCAGTGACAGTTTCATGTCTGGTTAACTTTTTGCAGGGAACACAGATTAAACAGCAATGTTTTTGATCTTTGTTGAGATTAACAACATTTAAGATGAAGCTGCACCATGAAAACTAACCTTCCTGAAGTATTTTTGGATGTTCATTTAATGTGTGCTTTATGCACCAGTTTTCCTGCCAGAAAAGCTGTCCATTGGCATTCTCACTATAAACTGAGCAAAGGGGAGACACACAAGAGGCAGATTCCCTTTTTCCCTTGCACAAATATTTGTAAAATGAGGGTGTTGGATTTTCTCTTTTTTTTTTGACATCTTTGCCCATATCTCTATTATTGGCACCCTCGATTTAACCAAGTCAGTCCACATTTCTGAGTCAGACAGCTGGGAAAAACATGGAAGTGAAAGCAATTCACATATTGCTGGAAAAATCACATCCTTAAATGCCAAGAGGTTCTGACTGAAAGGATTGAAAAAGAGGCAAATGCCAGTAATTGGCCCTGACATAAACTTATTTATAGCAGAGCCTAAGTAGGGTGAAGTCTAGTCAGCTGGGTTCACCTCTCAGGATCAGGCCCTGGGTCTCCTGGGATTTAATTTCTCAGAGAACCACAGGGATGGCAGATGGGAAAGACTTGTTAGGTCATCCTGTCCACATGCCCCGGCAGGAGCGGGACAAGATTGTCTCTTTGCTTCGTTCTCAAGCGCCTCATCCAGATTTAAACAACTCCAGCAAGAAGACTGTTATTGCAAGAAAATTCCACTGCCTACAAGTCCTTTTGCAAAACCACTTTTTTAAGGCTCTTGATGTACATTTGTTAATTTTGTCCAAATTGCACCACAAAAGAGAAAAGTGAGAGTATCAAATGTGACCTTGGGCAGCTCAATCTATATAATGACTTAAAAATAGAGTTAGAGCAGATATCACAGAAATGGGGGTTTGTGCGGACTTGCTGCAGTTCGAGTTTGTATTTTTAGCTATCTTATCATAGCATTTCTTTACGCTGAAGTGGTTTGGTTTCTTCAAATTTAAACTTGAAGTGATTTCCTGGTGTTTGCAATGCTTTATTTTTTGGCACCTGTAACTTTACCTGAAAATTGCTGATAGGTTTTCAATATTGACTCGGTCTGAGTTTAAGTTATTTTTAATCTGCGGTTTTATCTCCTGTTTCCACGCTTTCTGAAATAACCACTTTTATTAGCTATGTGGTTATATCATGCATGCCTGGCCCTTGCTTGGGTGGGAGAAGTAGCACAGAGGTCCATGTAAAATCAAGGATAGGCACATAAAAGACCTACTGTAGCAACTGAAAATATTAATTTTCTTCTTTTTTCCTTTTTTTTTTTTTTTGATAAAGAGTCATGGGAAAATACCAATTCAACAAACACAGAATCCTTTGTTTGAAAAAAGAAAAACAAACCTGGGTTAAAAGTGATTTTACTGAGTCCAAGGTTAGGCTTCAGTGGAAGCTGACCAGGATTATGGGCCAGGAAGTCAGGAACCTGCCAGTTTTGGAGCCCTGGGTGGGTTCACAGAGTGATTAACCCCAGGAGCTGGGGAACGTGGGTGCTGCCTGTGGCACTGCAGCACAGGAGGTATCAATTTCTGTTCTGCTGGATCTGGAGCTGATAAAATGCCAGTTCTGGTGGGTGTGCACCATGGCTGGAGAGTTTCCAGTTTCTAGGAAACTAAAAATGAGGCATTTACTGATTTGAATCCAATTTGGACAGGAAATTTTTTTTTCCTATCAACTTGGGAACTGCGCTCTCCTGCCAATTACAGTCACACTTGTGTCATTTTATCTGTGAAACTCTCAGTCTCACAAATGTAATGAAAAAACCTGTGCAACTTTGGTATCTTTGTTCAGTTTGTAATATAAATGAAATTCATATCTCTGGAGATGAGCCACTGCATTATCCAGGTGTTTATGAGCTGCTGAACCACATTCCCTTCCATGCTTGTGAAAAAACCCTGAGGAATTGATTTTTCATCATCATTTTCGAAACAAAATTATTAGACACTAAATCAAGTCTTTCTTTCCCTGCAAGGAACTGAACTCTATGCCAAATCCAGCCCTTGTTTACTTGTAACTAGCCCTTGTAACTCTTGTTATATGGCAGATATGCAGACACAGGAGGGTCTTCTATCTTTATAAGAAGGTATTTTTTATCAGAAATAATTAACATCTGAAAAGACTCAGCTACAATACACATGGGATGGTCTGTTCAGACACTAATAAGAGAAAAATTTAAATGATGGGCTCAGTTTTAATGCTTAACTGTTGGATTCCTGCAGTAAAGTGAAATGAATTTTGCTTTCTCTCTGTTAGAGTAGCAGTTCCTGGATTGTTTTTCAGAGTTGGTTTTTATTCTACCAGGAAATGGCAATTTACTGAAAGAAAAGGGCATGTAGTGGTAGGACAAAGGGTAAACCTGCCCTGAAGGAGTGCAGGTTTAATTTAGTTATTAGCAAGACATTCTTCCCTGGAAGGGTGCTGGGGCCCTGGCACAGGTTGCCCAGAGAAGCTGTGTCTGCCACACCCCTGGAAATGTTCAAGGCCAGGTTAGAAGGGGCTTGGAGCAACCTGGTCTAGTGGAAGGTGTCCCTGCCCATGGCAGAGGGTTGGAACTGTATGATCTTTAAGGTCCTTTCCAACCCAAACCATTCTAGGATTCTACAGAACTTTGGGAATCATGGCTCAAGTGAATCCCCACAAACCCTCGTGAGCTGCCATAAGAAGCACAGTAACCCTGCCTTGGGAAGGAAAGGGAAAGACCTAAAATTGCAGCCCAAAAATTTGTGCTGTGCAGAAGAAAAATGCCTCGTTGTGCCCCCTCTTTGCTGTCTGAGAACCAGCCAAGGAAGGTCTGTATAGGTTAAAATGAAGATAGTTTGGGGAATACAAATAGCAAGAGGAGCAGAAGGTGGAGGTACAGAAAGGCACAGGCTGGGAGGTGTCTTGGGGTTCCTAAAACCAGTAGGTGGGTGGGAAGCCAGCAGAACAGCTTTGGAGGAAGACAAGCAGGGAGATGGATCCTGCAGACAGAGGCCAGCAAAGAACAGGTCTGCCCATCACAGCAGCTGGGAAGTGCTGTGAGGGATGAGGTACAGTCACTGGTTTTGTAAGCAAACATGGAGCAAAGTCCCTGACTGTCACACTGACTCCTGGTCCCACAGGGAATAATCCTACAGAGCTCTACAGTTTGAGCAATGCTCAGGCCAGGAGGGCAGCAGATGTGATGCCAACTCATCTGCACAGGCCACTGATGTCTGCAACAGCAAATTTGCCAGAGTCAGGGAATTTCCTACTACCTTGAGCTCAGTGGGAATGACCAGGGCAGATCTGTACTGAACACTCCTTACATCCAAGATGAGGTGGCTGTGTGCAAGCTGCCTGGTGGAAAAGCCTGGCTCTAACTCCTGAATTTTGTGTTGGGGAATCATTTAGGAGAGTGCTAACTATGCCGATGGTTTAGCAGTATAAAAGATGACATTCCATTGTGATCCCAGGAGTGTTTTCCTGCTGACATAGAAATAGGGGCTGTTGGGCTTGGGCTAAGAGCAGAAGCAGGATCAACTCTGCTTGGCTAAACTCTTGTGGGTTTTATGAAATCCCTCTCTAACAGAATCCCTTTCTAGTTACTCAGAGGTGGTAGAAAACCAGCATTAGTTCTCCAGGTGTGCAGTTAGGGATTATTCTGACTTCTGAGCTGCAAAGCTCACAGGGTACAAGCAAGGAGAAGCAGCTTTCCTGGCTCTGGAGCTTTTCCCATTCCTAATGAAACACTGCTGGTATGGGACTGTGAGGCAAGATGCTGGGTCTGGGAATGGATGAGTTTTCCTCTGGAGTTAACTTCATGTTGCCTTTTAAATCTCCCTACAAATTGCCCGTGAGAGGGACTGGTGGGTCCCACGGTTGGGTGGGAGCAGGACAGAGCTCAGCTCTGAAGGGAACAGGGTCTCATTGAGGAGTTACAGCAGCATCTGTGTGCTTCCAGCTCAGGCTGGGGTGGACTGTGAGAGGCTGTCTAATGAACACTTTGGTCAGAAGAAGAAGATCTCAAAGAAGGTCATCATTTCAATTAAACAGTGAGTTACAATGCACTGGACTCTTCACTCAGTGTATTATTATTAGCAACTGCTTCTCCTGGCAGGTTATTCAGTGTAATTTTCCCCTTGCTCTCTGTAGGTTCCCCCCAGAGAACAGACTGGCTCACAAAACCTGGCTCTTCTTGTTATTTTTATCCAGGAGCTGCTGACAGTAAAAGTGACAAAAGAATTGATGGGGGAAGTGGTCCAGAGTGTGAAAAATCCGGTCGTAAAAGCCAGAGTGTTTGCAATAAAATATCTATACATAAAGGAAGAGGAGGGAGGGATTAGAAGCAGGGTTGGAAAGAAAGCAGAGCAATGAGTTCTGAAAAGTGATGTCTGGACCAGAGGAACAAAGTGTAAATCCAGCTGTCAGAGCTATAATATCCTTTGGGATCTTGGTCTCCTTTCCCTTGAGGAAGTTCACATCCATTCCAATGTCTAACACAGGGCAGTGGTTGGACCCATGGGGATGATAAGATGCCATAGGGTGAAAGGAAGGGCTTGGAGCCTCCCAGGGTCGTGGGCAGAGCCAGCAAAATCCCCTGCTGCTGTACATCTGCTAAAAATGGTGTTTCCTCTGATGACTCTGAGGACTGTTGCAGGGATTTGGGATTGGGGAAATGGTCTGGGCTGTAGTGTGACCCACGGGCTACTAGAGAAGGGCAGCAAACTGCATTGCAGGATCAGCAAAAGCAGGTCAGGAAGAAAAACCTGAGTTAGTTACATGGATTTAAAAAAAAAAAAATGTTGTTAAACTGGCCCAGATTTTGGGGTTACTCTGAGCCTTTTGCTGGGTGCAAGGCTCAAGAGAAGCTGCTATTTTCTCCAGTTCTGTTTGGGGTCAAGGAAGGGGTCAAGGAAGGGGTCAAGAGCTGGGAGCAGAAGGAGGCAGGAGAGACACCAGCCCAAAGGGAGGGGAAGTGCTTTTTTACATGCATCAAAGGACAAACAGGATGGCATTAGAGAACAACCTCCTGGTGAGGTTTCTTTTGGTGCAAGAAAGGAAACTGATGCATAAAAAAAAAGTGTCAGGACACCTGAGATTTCTCTCTAGGCTTGACCCAGTGTCCTCCTCTTCTATTTAGAAATGGGAGAGGGCTCCCCCTCGTTCCTTTAATTCTTAGGAAAGGAGGTTCTCTCAGAGGGCATGGTGGTCCTGTCTTAGTGTCAGAAGGGGAATGAAAGCTTCCATAATCACACAGCATTGGACATCAGAGTTGGTACTGGACAAAAAGGAAAGTGATCCCTAGTAATAGGCACAGGGTTTTCAAGAGTCTAAAAACTTGTGCTCCTGTGCTGGATCAGAGATGCATCCATCCAGTGGGGACAGGGGAGACAAGACTAATGAACACCAGGAAAGACCCTGAGGTGTATCCAGCTGTAAAAAGCCAGAAAAATGTAAAGAAAGGAAGGAAACTTTTTTTTTTTCCTTTGGCAGCCCCTTCTGAACTGCAGGATGTTTAACTCTGCAGGATGTCTCTGTTACACTCACATGGAGTAGCCTTGGCTGGCTGCTGGGTGATGGGAACATATGGGGGACAGGAGCAGTCTGTGGCATCCCTGTCAGCATTTGGGCTCTGCAGGCTGGTACAAGTGGCCAGTGGGGTGGGATTCACTGCTCTGGAGGCAGAAGGAAAGATGAAATGCAGCACAGTATGGATCATGCCTCAGGGGTTGGTGTTTCGTACTTTGTCTCATGTAGCTCTGGTGTTTTAGAGCATCCTCCTGCAGGTATTTCCTCGTGGTGTGGATGAGGCAGCTCTGGCTTAGGCTTTGCCATGCACCCAGAGTGATGCCCAGCATCATCTCCAGGCGGGCAAGACACCCAGGAGACCTTCCCAGGTGCCAGACTCCTGGCAAAAATGAGTGTGATGAGTTCTGGGCATGCACCAGGGCTTGGTGCACCTCTGAGCCTGCCCAGCCCTGTGCAGCAGAGACACAGCTCTGCTCCCTGGGTGAGGCTGGCCCGTGCCCTGAGCCCCACTGACTCACGCTGACCAAGCCACTGGCTTGGAGGTGGATGTTGCTTCTCATCCCAAACAGCTTGGTATATGAAGTCAGTTCTGCAGGGAATCTGTGCTAATCAAACCAGCAGAGAAAGGTCTGAGATCACCTGTTTCCCACCATCCCAGGCTGAGTCTGTGTCAACCAGCGGGAACCACAAAATTTGCCAGCCAAGTTGTTCTTGTTTGGAGGCAGCGTTTCTCCCTAGCTGTCTCCAGACCTTGAGTCAGCTGGCATAAATCTTCAGAGCAGGAACATATCTCCTCTATACATATTTTCAGCTGCTGAGCTGCTGGCTGGGAATTGCTTTTGTGAAATAGGGTGTCACAAGGGGTGGGAAGTGGGGAAGGCAAAGTTCTGGAGTGTTACATCAGTATCTGATACTGATCTGTGAGAGAGCCATCTGTCTTTGCAGAACCTGGGATCAGCTCACATCATGGACATTAGAAAAGTTTATTTCGGGAATGACAGGGAAAGAAACCTCAAAATATTTTGAGATGGTGGCAAATCATGTAGGACAGATAAAGTTGTCCTGTGGGAATGGGTGGGGGCTGCCAAACACTCTGTGTTTAGTATGCACAGTATCCTTCTGCTGGTAAGAGAAGGCTTCTGCTTTAATTTTTGAGGATTGGCTTGTCTTATCATGGTTTTTAATTGCTAAGTTAAGTCCATGCTGTACCAAAAACTCCCAAACCCGCTATTAGCTGGTTTTGGGGCACATCTCCTAAGAAATCCTCCCCCTCCCTGCTGAAGGTAGTTCTGAAGGGGGAGAAAAAGGCTCAAGATAGAGGGAGAAGAGAGGAAGACACACGGCTTGGCACTGGAGAAAAGCTTCTTGGATTGCTCCCCTGCATTTAGATAGTGGTGAATTGTCTGAATATCTCCATCAGGACACCTACATGGCCTGTGTGGGCACAGCATTTCAGTCAGGGTCCTGTGAACATCCAGAGAGTGCATAAATGTGAGGAAACCTCCAGCAAGTCTCAGGAGCTTTGCCAGAACCCTTTACAATGCAAGGGGAGCTCCTGAGACTGTGCTGGGAATTGGTGTCCTGGCAGTCAGGAAAAGACAAAGAGCACCAGATCCCTGGGAAAAGAAAATCTCCAGAGCCTTGTGAAAAACTGGGAACATAAACTGATTTACAGCAGTTGAAAACCTGTTCTCCATATGCTATTAAATATAGAATTATGCACTTAATCGCAATCTTTCCTGGCCACTCTGGTCAATAAATAACTGCTAAACTCTACCAGCACATCTCAGTCTGCTGCCCCCTCGGTGGATCTGAAGAATGGCTCTGAAAACACAGAGGGCCAGAGCAAGGCAGACTCTGCCTTTGTTTTTCAGTATTTTGGGATTTTCTGATGCAGAAGTTGCAGCCAGATCACTGTGCTAAATTGTCCCAAAGAAATCCTCCACAATTTTGAATAAATCCTTTGTGAACTCATGCATTATGTTGGCTTCCACGACCTCCTGTGGCAGTGAGTCCCTCAAATTAATGACATGCATTGTGTAGAAGGAAAGCCCGTTCCTTTTGCTGGTGTCAAACCCTTTGCCTGACTGGCTCTCGATACTGGATGGGTTCTAGCATGATCTGCAGTCAGAAAACATTTCTTCCTCTTTGCCTTGTTTTGCCCTAACTGGTTCCCAATTTACGAAGTTCCACTCCAGAAAACACAAAGCACACAGTGCTTTATTTCTAAAAATCTGTAACCTTTATTCCTGATAAAGACTGACTTTGTCTGCCATCTGAGGTAATTTAGGCTGAACAGGAGAAACTGAGAAATAGTGTCCTAGGAATCAAGGAATTTATGTGGAGTGTTCACAGGAGAATGATGTTTTAATCACTGAAAATTTTAAGTCTACAAGTAATTTGTGTTTATTTTAGCCTATCTTTATCCAATGAATAAATAACACTGGGAGGAAGGAAGTCTTTATTAAGGATTCAGCCTCCTTTCCCTGTTCAGTTGAAGAATTTAGAGATTGCAATAAATATGTTTTGAATCCAGAAAGGGTTTTTCAGCAGAACAAAGGCAGGCCAACACTAACACTCCTAATCAAGTAAAGACAGACACATTAAAGTCATCAATCCAAAACCTTTCATACCTTGTTTCTACATCAGAAAGAAGATTTCTGGGTATAACCTGAAAGCCCAGGGCCTTTTCCAAACATCTTGAAAATGAAACAGAAGTCTGCCATGAGTGTGTCTTTTGGGGTAAATATTAGTAAATTTATCTAGATCTGACTGGAATGTTTTCTGAATAATTTTTTTCCCCATAAAAATGCTGATATAATTGAAACTGAAACTTTCCATGGGAACATACACATTTCAATGAAACTTCAGCTGAGAAAAGTTTCTCAGGTCCCAGACTGAATTTGGGGTCAAAACCAGAGAGGGAGGGAGTTTGTGTGCCATTTTATCTGAGCCTGGAGGATATGGAAATCCCACAGCAGAAGGACCACAGTGACTGAAATCCCTGCTGCTGTGAATATCAGCTTTTATAAAGTGGAGCAACACAGACATGACAGCAGAGAGTCTATTGGGCTCTATTATCTTGACTGGGCAAGGCTCTGAGTCCAGATTTTTGGTAGCTTTCCAGCCCCTGGGATTCTGGAATAACAGGGGTAAATATGGGTTCACTTGTGGCAGTGGTTGGAAGCTGGGTGGCTGAGCTGGATGAGGGTGGAACAGAGATGTGAACTATGGCAAGGCACCTGTGTATGGACCGGGCAAGCAAAAGTCACCACATCTGTCCTGTTCTCTCTGATTTTCTGAGAAATAAAATGCTGATTTTATTCTTTTTTTCTCAGTCAGAAGTTCTGAGAATAAGGAAATCATGGTATTACCCAGTCCATTGAATAGAAGAGGAGAGACGACCCTGTGCAGTACCTACCTCTCAGCTGCCTCCATCCTTCTCTCCCTGCCTTCCCTGAGCTCTTCCTGTGGTCAGATGGGGCTGATCCTGTCATGCAGGGGATTGACACCACCTGCAAACACAACTGCCTGACTGAAGAGATCAGCTGGCTCATCGTGCACGTCATGGCTGAATTCCTTGAGGACTTCCAGAAGAGAAAGGTGGATGAATTCCCAGTCTCTCACCAATTTATGTAGCTTGGATCCATAGCTGCTAAACAATGAGTGATCAGGGTTTGTTTGACAGCCTGGTCTAAACCTTTGCACATGTTAATGTTAGGACATATTTTTGTTCTGAGACAGAATTCCCCTGGGATCATGCTGTGCTTGCAGGGGCAAAGGGGGGGATGGAAATTTTTACTGGCTGTGATCTGGGCTTTTAAACATGGCACTTTAGGGCAGGTGCTTATTATTGCAGCAGGCAAGGGCAAATGCCACATCCCAGTGAGGCCAGACTGGTTTTCTCAACTCTGCCACCTTCTCCCTGCCTCCTCCCAGAGCCTTCCTTCATCTGTGCATAGGAATGAGTCCAGGCTCCCACCTGAACAGGTAAATCACATTCACAGTCTTGCTCAGGTAGAAATAATAAGCAAAAAAAGCTGGACAGAGATGGACCAAGCTGGGAAGTTGCATCTTTCAACCAACACTTTCAGCCTGAGCATCCCCAGTGGGATAATGGGGCCAGTCCCACCTCACTGACTGCTGCTTTTCAGATCAGCATGTCAGAGGCTCATGCAGAAAGAGCTTAGTTTTCCCAGAAAATGCCTTGACAGGTTTGTTTTGTGTCCAGCTCTGCACATCATGCTGCCTGTGTCCATGCAGGAGGTGCTTCTGTTTGCAGCCCACAACCCTGCTCATGCTGCATCCCAGTTCAAGCCAATGCATTGACAGGAGATGAGTTATGGAGCTCATGGCGTGAGCTCTACCTCCCACCCTTCGGGTTGCAGGGCTGTGATCCCACATGGACAGAGATAAGTTGGTATCTGCAGGATCTGTCCCATCACCCTGCCAGCACTTCCCATCCAGGAATGAGCTTTGTAAATCCAATTGCTCTTTGCTGAGCAGCTCTGTGACAGATTCTGGGAGCACTGGGGATGTACATCAGTGTGCTGAAAATGCTCGTGGCCAGGCAGACTGGAGTGACTCCCCTGAGTGGGGTCCTTGGAGCTGCTGGAAGGGAGTTCCAAAAAACTCAGAGACAACAAAACCTGCTTAACATCACTGCAAAATCAGTGCTGCAGCCTGTGGGAGCTGAGATCAGTGACCAGAGAGGTGCATTTCTCAGGGCTCTGTGCAAGCTGCTTTTAACCCACTGAGGTGGGAATATCTATGTGTCCTTATGAGGTGAGGGTGCTCATGGTCCCCAGGCTGACAGAGCTCCTGGGGCATTTGAACAACACTCTCAGGCACAGGGTGGGATTCTTGGGGCTGCCCTGTGCAAGGCCAGGGGTTAGGCTGGGTGATCCTTGTGTGTCCCTTCCAGCACAGGATATTCTATGATTCTGATTCTCCTGGGCCAATGGAGAGCACAGTTTCTGATGGCTCATAGTGCTCAGTCCTGATGTTGCTCTCAGCACCTTCCATTCCCCTCTGCTCTGACCCCTTACATCCAGCCATGCTTTAACCTCTGTTTCCTTGTCCTGAACACAGTGAAGGCTCTTTTCTCTTCTATCTATCTGTTCCTCACAGGATAATGGCAAGATACAGCAGGGAATTCCTGAGGAAGCACTTACCAGGGACTATTGCAGTGGGACGCCTGCTGGCTCAGGGATTCCAGCAGGCACAAAAAAAAACCCCAAACCAAATAATTCAGGGATGCCTCGGAGCTTGCTTTTTCAGTGTGTAGGAGATGAAGCTGGAGATGGGCTGGCATCGCCATCTGGTGTAAGTTCCCAGAATTAACCGAGCAGCTCCGGCATGGAAATCCTTGCCTGGGATTGTAGAGATGGCCAGAACAACACTGGTGTTGGTGGTCCCAGCCCATCACTGCTGGACTGAATGGCAGGAAGGAAAAATCACCTTCATCCTCAGCAGCTTCAGCCTGATTCTCCCTTCAGAAATATTTGGGGCATCAAACAGCAAGTTGATGAGTGCTGGGATAGAGGAAAGAAAGAAAAGCAATGGGCAGCGGGGGCTGGACCCCTGTTTTTCATAGGGAGCATGTGAGTCTAACTGGTTGCTAAAATTTGGCTAACTTTTGTCTTTAAGACAGATGACTTTTTCTCTTTTTTTTTAATTTAAGATGGAGAGCTGAGTGTCACACCAGGAAAAACAATTTTACAACTACAAAAGTTCCTATATAATATAACTCAATAGCAAAATAGCAAATTTTTATTTTCCTCAGTCTCAGTGCCTTCATCTGCTTCTTGTCTGGCTAAGGGGGAAGGAAAACTGTCCACAGGCACCACCAACACAGCTCAGCTGAAATATGGAGTTTTCAGGGGCTCCGTGTGTGTCATGGCACAAACTTAAAAGCAAATGTTTGGCACTAACATTATTCAAATGAAGACATTTTATTTGAGTTTTCCGGGAAGAAAAAACCCCCAAATAATAAAAAAGCAATTATTTGAGCAAAACCACAGCTTTTTCTCACAGCAAAACTTGATTTTGCAAAAGTTGCCTTTCCTGCTGAGCAATTGTTCCTGCAGACAATTCCTACAGCCCTTTCAGAAAGGCAGGAGATCACCAGCTGGCATCTTCTGGGCTGTATGTAGTCAATTAGTTCAAACCAATTAGGCAATTCTTGGGCGTTACTAAACTGGAGTTAATTTCAATAAATTGGAAACAGCTGAGGAATTTGGTATCAAAAAAAGCAAATCCAAAAGACTTCCCAAACCAGGTACTTCCCTTTCTGCATTCCCTTTCAGAAAACTTACCCGTGATGTTGTCTTTGGCCTTGTGAAAGAACATAATCATCTTCCTAGGCAGGGGATCACAGAAGTGTCTGCCCTCATCATAAAATAAAGAAGAAAAGTCTGTCCTGAATCCTCTCTGGAAGGGTGGATCGTTTATCCAGATTGCTGCAGCAGAGATGCAAAACCAGCCAGATTATATGGGGAGTAGACTGGGATCCTAATGATGAGCACCCATCTGAACATTGCTCTAAGACTATTTTCCCTCTAAAACGTTCCCTTCCCTGCTGTGACATCCTTTCCAAGCAGGAGCTGAAGCAATAAAAACCAGAAATGAGACTTGGAAATGAGACTATCCCTAACATAGGCACTAAACAGGAGGAGTTTTTTTCCAAGTTTCTGGGCATCTACAGGGAATGATGAAGTTGCCTAAACACCTGGTACTGTTCAAGATACCCCAGGGCATATCTAGAAGGCCACTGGACCCTTAGGAAACTCCTATCCTGTTGTTGTGGCAGCTGGAGGTCAGTGGGAACACCCCATCTTGTCTGAAACACCTGTGTTAGGACACCAGATTGCACCCTCAGCATAAAGTAAAAGACAAGTAGACATTTCCATATCCAATCCTAGAATATCTTGCGTAGGAAGGGACCCACAAGGATCATGGAGTCCAACTCCTGGCCCTTCACAGGACAGTCCCAACAATCACACCACGAATCCCCAACTCAACCCCTCTTCTGCTCTGTGCACTCCTGACACTCCGCGTTGTGTCGGACTTTGTCTGGACCCTGGTGTCCTCATTTGAGGCAAATGTAGTAGAAAACTAAAGAAGTAGAAGGTGCAGAGTTGTTCCTGTGGGACTGGGGAAGAAAGCACTCAAAACCAAGTTCTTCTGTGCTCATGCTGCTGTAAGAAGTGACCTGAAATGCAGAGAGGTTCAGCTGGCAGCAACGGACCAGTACGTGGCTGTTTCCCAGCACTGACTCTGCCCAGGGTCTTCAACCAACCATGTGAACAAATCCCACAAGAGCCCAAACATCCTCATCTTCCTTCTGAGCAGCTGAGAAGTAATTGCTCAGATTTATTAGAACTGAAGCTTGTAGCTGTTGGAACCCTGAATTCCGAGAATTTCACTGTTTCTGCTTTAACAAGTTTTGATCCCCAAAAACACACCTCATTTGATCTTAAACCCTGGAAAAGACTTCCCCTGTAGTGTGATAACTTTGAAATTAATGCTGTATAGTTAAGGTTATGTCACTAGGTGAATTAGGTAGAAGTGTAGACATTTTGGTTTATGAAATATTGTAAAAATAGTGGCCAAAATGGAGGGTTTAGGTGTTGTTTTATAACTTCCTTTTTTACCTTCGCTACTTCCCCTTTCTTCTCCAAAAACTTGTGTTTTCTGCCATTGGTTCTAAAGTTCCGCAATGCGGGATAAGAAAAACTGATTATTGGGTTTTTATTGAAAATATCCTACGCAACATCTCCCTAATTGGACAATCTAGTGTATAAATAAGCTGGATGAGAAGTGCTCACCCCATTTTGAACCTTGTAATTGGGAAAGCACTTTCTGTGCCACCAAGTTATAGATAACACTTAATAAACATTTTGAGACCGAAGAAACTCTGGAGTATTTCTACTGTGTCTTATCTCAAGTGTCTGTTAAAAGAACTCACAAAAAGAAGATGTGCCGTGGCAGCGGCCAAAAGCTTTGGCCAAAATTGCGGCATTTAGTGATAGATGTTGGTCAGCCTCTGTACTGAATAGTCTCAGGAAAAAAACCCAGTCCTGTTGAATCAAGGAAATCTGGCCTTCAACAGGGGCCTCCACCATTCTACAACACACTGGCTGGAAAAATGTCTGTTGAATGCAGTGGCAAGGATTTGAATGGTTATGGAGAGGGACTTCTGACAAGGGCATACAGGGACAGTACAAGGGGAATGGATTCAGGCTGAAGGAGGGTTGATTTAGCTTAGGTATTAGGAAAAAAATTTTCCATGTGAGAGAGGTGAAGCAGTAGAATGGATTGCCCAGAGAAACTGTGGATTCTCCATCATTGGAAGTCTTCAAGGGCAGGCTGGATGGGGCTTGGAGCAACCTGGTCTAGTGGGAAGTGTCCCTGCCCATGGCTAGGGGGTAGAAGAAGATGGTTTTTAACATGTTTTCCAACCCAAAATATTCTGTGACTCCATGAAGGATTTGAGCTGGTCAATATGTGGCTGAAGACAGACACTTGTGTCTGGTCCCAATGTATTAATTTTCAAGAGGGAGTCACTGGGGAAAAAGCCGTGAAGGTTCGTAGTGTAACAGGCCACTAAATATATTCCAGCACAAAGCTGACAACAGCTAGAGCCACATGTGATATGCCTCTGGAATCCTAACAGGGTTGATTTATCTTGGTGTTAGGCCTAATATACTTAAAAGCCCTTTATAAATAACCCAGGACCTTTTGCACTTGCTGTTTTAAAGACTTGCTTTGTTTATTTGACTGGTTGAGCTGGGCCTGTAATTTTTAATGAAAATAAACTCCTTGTCAAGGACCTTTTCCTTTTGGGACCTTCCAAGGGACACATAGAGCAATTCTGTGCTTCTTTCCTGCTTCCCAGCAGTCCCATTAGTTTTTATCTCTTTGGCTTATGAAAGGTGAGGCCTGGGGAAAGGTTAACTGAGCCCCTGTGGGTTTTGTTTCTTCAGGCCCACAAGCTGAATTCTAAAAATCATAGAATCACAGAAAGGTTTAGGTTGGAAGGGACCTTGAAGCCCATTTAGTTCCCTGCCATGGGCAGGGACACTTTCCACTAGACCAGGTTGCTCCAATCCCCATCCAACCTGACCTTGAACACTTCAGGGATGGGCCGTTCACAGCTTCTCTGGGCAAGGAGGGAATTCCCTGGGCTAATTTTGGGGTTGGTTTTTATGAGGGATAGTCACCCATCATGCAGGCAGAGCTGAAGTTCACCCCAAAGAACCACGAGGCATCCACAGACAAGGCTGGGGGAGAGGCAGGCAGGTGTCCTTGGTCATGCTTTGAAGAGGGTGTAGGAGGGTAAATCCCATCTGTCCCCTTGTTACCTCATCTCCTCCAGGTATTTTAGGCTGCAGAGTCACCATGGCCTGAGCTGTCACTGCAAGGCTGGGGGAGGAAAAGGGAGCAGAGCACAGCTTTGTTCTGTGAAGAGAGAGATGGAGGAGTAGAGTAGGGAGCTGCTTCCTGCCCTGCCCTTACAACCATGGTCACCACATCTCACAGGCATTATGCCAAGAAAAGGGTAATAAAATCATGGAAACACAGGATATCCTGAGTTGGACCCACAAGGATCATCGAGTCCAACTCCTGGCCCTGTACAGGACAACTCTAAGAATCCCACACTGTGCCTAAAAGCATTGTCCAAACACTCCTTGAGCTCTCTCAGGCCTGGTGCTGTGACCACTTCCCTGGGGATCTTGTTCCAGTGCCCAACCACCCTCTGGGGGAAGAACCTTTTCCTGATATCCAACCTAAACCTCCCCTGACACAGCTCCAGCCACTCCCTTGGATCCTGTCACTGGTCACCAGAAAGAAGAAATCACCTGACAGGAGGAACTGTATTTGCTCCATCTGAAGTTATCACTACGTTTTTTCTCTTCTGCCCTCTGAACTACAGGCATCCTCCATCTGGGATGAGTGGGTTAATTTATTCTGTACAGCTGTTTTCCCCCTGTACTTTGTTCAGCTCTGGCACCAACATTTCTCTTCTAACAGATCCCTGGGATCAGCAGAGGGAGTGCAAGAGCAAGGAAAAGAGAAATGCACACACTGAATGTAAGGGGGTTTGATCTCCTGAGGTGCTCCATGAGCCTGGATCAGGGATGAAGGAGCCCTGTGGAGAAGAGACCCTTCTGACCACCTGCCGACTGAGTCCTTCCGCATTTTCACACACAAAAGGGACATCAGATGTTTTCAGTAATCTTTGTTCTCCTGGTGGATATGAAAAAATCTTCTGATAGTGTTACATCAGCACTACAAAGAAAGCAAATCAAATAAGAGTGAATTTAGAATCCAGATTAAAAGATTTTCATACAGGTTGTTTAGAAATCAACAACATCCACACACACACACAAAAGTAGAAACATGTGAAAATCACCTAGTCAGCTACTATTTCACCATTTAAGAGTGAACAAAAGGGATGAAGGGCTTTGTGCTAGCCAGCAACGTGACTCAGTGACCCTTAGCTTGGCAATGACAAATGTTGTCTTTGTTATCCAAAAAATCCAAGGTCCTCACATCTAGCACGTTACACAAGGTTGCATTTCAGCGCCACTGAGGCCAAGGAGATTTAAGCACACAGCTGAGTGCTCTGCTGAACCACAGCCCCAGCCTGTAAATATTTGTTAACTTAGCCCAAGAACACAGAGAACACAAATCTTATGGACCAATGAGTGGCTGGTGTAGCAGTCAAGGCACTCGACCCTTTCTGTTGTTTAACAAAAAAAGGGGGGAAAAAACGTACTTAACTATTCAAATATCTGCCCTTCATTAATCTTATCCCAGTAATTATTAGCCCAATAAGCAAGCACATCATATGGCTACCTATAAACACATGGCATTATTGCCCATTCCATTTTTAATGGAAAAAAATCAAAAAACATCTCCCAAAAGCATTCAAACTGTGTAATGAAGCTAAAGGCCAAAAAGTCAAAGGCCTTTACTCACACCTATCTGCCTCACCGCGTGGTGGGACCATTTTTCCAATGTCAGCTCCCTAAATAATGGCACAATGGCAATGAGTAGAAACGACCTAAAGGAGAAAAAGAGCTGAGCTAACACTTACAAGGTATCTTGTGGGTGTCAGCTCCCATTACCCAGTTTGATGTAGGCACCCACGAACATCCAGCCCCACCTGCCAGCTGAAAGGGACCTTAGATGTTTTGCTGAGTTTGGGGTGCACCCAGCCTATGCTGTGTCTGATCCCAGGCTGGGGAAGCCACTTTCTGTACTTTACTACTGAGAAATGCCCATCAGGAGACAGCTCCTAACTCCCCAGCCTCTGCACTCCCTGAGGAATACTTTAACTGGGACACGCTGAAGGTCCCAGGTGAGGTGTACGGCTTTAGTAAAACAAGGTATTCTCAAGATGATGTGGGGCTCCTCTTGGGAAAACCTCTGGAAGAGCAATCTCTCTGATGCACCCTCCTAGGAACACTGATCTGGAGACTGCTGGGCTTTTTAAAAGCCAGGATTCAGGATCAATTTCTTGGGCTGGTCCTGTCAGAGGTCATTCAAGAAGGGTTGAGTCCAGCTGCTCCAAGCAGTGAAGTTATTTCAAGAACAATCTCCTGTATCTATTGTTACTATTGTGACAGCAACATTCTTGGCTATGCACAGGGTCCGTCCAACATCCCAAGTGAATTTTTCCCTTCCAGGCTGCAAAAGACCCTTCTGCAGACCAGAACCCAGGGAGTAGGAGAGCTAAGCCTGCAGAAGCTTCCTACTCTCATGCATGGCACCATCTGGAACAATGTCATCCTGGGGCTGTTTTTCTCACACCAGCAGGTTTTCCAGAACCAGTTTGCTGTAAGTGGCTGCAATTCTCCCAGAGCCTGGAGCAGCAGGTGAGAAACGCTGAAGAACATTCATTACAAATCTGCTGTGGGTGTTGGGCTGCCTATGGGACTACAGCAGAAAGTTGAGAGCCCTGGAGTGTCAGGGGCTGGGAAAGGCCTTGGCCATCCAGATGGAAGCATGTGGAGGGCTCTTGGCTTCATTTTTGTGTGTGTCTTCCCACTGTTGTGTCCCAGAGCCATGGTGCCAGAAGGTTTGAGTAACCACATTGGTGGCATCCACCTGAGCCATGTGGAGGTCAACCTCATGGCATTCCAGCATCCAGGTGACCATCCCTGACATCCTCAAGCCATGAAAATCTTGGATGTACCTTGGATTTAACAAACAAAAGCCAAGGAGTCTGAGATCCTGTGGGAACCAGACGGCAGTGTCTGGAGAGCCTGGGGTGAACTCCTCAGCTGTGACATGGGGTGGGCTGCCCCAGGCTCACAACCATCCCCAAACTGCCCCAGCCTGAAGGTCAGTGCAGCAGAATCTGGAGAACAGCATGCCAGAGCAGTGCCTGTTCCCAGGAGGTGACACTCCAGTGCCGGGCCAAAGAAAGATGCTCCACACTAGTCCTCCAGCCAGACCTTCTCCTGCCTAAAGCCACCACCGGCTTGTTCCTGTCAATGGGCTGTGGCAAGGGCTCCACAGCCAACAGCACTGATCCCAGAGGACACCAGACTGACTGCAGGTGGCCTGAGACTGCAGAAGAATGGACTGCAGGAGTGCTTGTTGCATCCCTGGGTCCCTCTCACACCAACAGTGGAAACTTCTGCAAGGTGTGTTTTGCTCTTGCAGAACGTCTGGGCTGACTCTGTGGTGCTGGATTAGAGCAAATCTTGCTTTGTTGTGACTCCCACTCTGAGGGCCAGACCTGTTTTACCACTCTCACACTTCCTGACAGCACAGGATGATTGAGGCTATCAACAGGGATTGTTTGATGTGTTTAGTTGGCCTGCAGTTAACTGTATAATTTTTCTTTATAAAGAAACTCGTGAACAAGAGCTGCCAGCATGGCTGATGCACTTGTCAGTCACATGGCCTGCCTGGGGGGTGGCCAGGTTGTCCTTGTCAAAGTGTTTTAGGCTTGGCTGCTCCCAGGTGCTCTCTTTTAATCTATTTAGCCTGTTTTACTTCTATTTGATTCTATCAGCTGATCAGTGGCTGATTTGAGGCTGCACCCCAAGCCTCCAGCCTTTTCTGTCTCTGCATCCATGCCCTCACCTGCTGCCTCCTCCTCCAGCCCACAGTGATGTTTTCCTCCCCAGGCTGCTGGCAGGATCTGAGATGCCTCCACAAGGAACCAGGTGTTCCCCAAGGTAAGTCAGCATCACCATGAAGCCACATCCTGCAGCTCCTCCTTCACTACCCAATCCAGCATGCATCCCACCCTGACTTAACCCCAAAACTAAGGCTTGCACTTTCCTTCATCTTCTCACTTTTTATGATAGACAAAGCCTGGTGTGATGGAAAATGCACCATAAACCAGAGCACAACTGTACAAGGCTGTGCAGAAACCCCACAGTGAGGTGCACACTTTCTTTTCAGGAGCAGAGCTGAGAAACGGTCTTTTTTTCTTAGCCCTTTTTTTCTTAGAAGGGGAGAATCCACAGCTTGTCCACCCTGGACAGCAGCAGGGCTGGGCTCAGAGCAGTCTGTGTAGGTCTGCAGAGAAGACATTGTTCTCCACCACCCTTGGGGCTGGCAGTTCCCAAAAACATGACAATCCAGTGATGCTTTATGGTCTCCCCAAAGTGCCAGTGACAGAGAAGGGTTGCAAGACCCCAGGGAAGGCTTGGCAAACCCAGCAGGGAGCTCTTGGCACAGCAAAGTGCTTTGACACCACACCCCAGCTTTTTTTCCCTTGTTTTCCTAAAGAAGCAAGATTTATGTGAGTGATCCTGGCAGTTTCAACCCAAATGATGCTGAGTAGAAGAGCCCTCGAGGACATTTTATTCCCTCCAGATTTGCAGGGGAAAAGCAGCCTCTGCCCTTGGGACTCTGGCACTGAGGGGGCCCTCCCTGTGCTTGGCAGGATGGAGGGTAGAGCCTCACTGGTGAAAAACTGGGCTGAGCTGTGCCTCTCCACCCTGAAGGATGTACCTGAGGGACATGTTGCCATCCCGAGGGAACTGGAAAAGCTTGGGAAGTGGGCCCATGGGGATCTCATGAGGTTCAACGAAGTCAAGTGCTGGTGCTGCAGCTGGGTCAGGGCAACCCAGGTATCAATCCAGGTGCAAGACAGACTGGCACCTGTTCAAGTGGGTCCAGAAGAGGGCCATGGAACAGATCAGACAGCTGGAACACCTCTGCTCTGGAGGCAGACTGGGAGAGTTGGGGCTGTTCAGCCTGGAGAAGAGAAGGCTGCAGGGAGATCTTAAGGCTTTTCAGTGCTTAAAGGGGACATATAAAAGGATCACAACAGATGTTTTAGCAGGGCCTGTAGTGACGGTTCAGGGGGCAATGGTTTTAAACTGAAAGAGGGTCAATTTAGATTCAATATTAGAAAAAAAGTTTTATACAGTTAGGGTGATGAAACACTGGCATAGGTTGCCCAGAGAGGTGGTGGATGCTACATTCCTGGAAACATTCAAGGCCAGGTTGGATGGGGCTCTAAGCAACCTGATTTAGTGGGGTTTGGACTAGATGACCTTTAAAGGTTCCTTCCAACACAAATCATTCTGTGATTCAGTGATCCATGTGATCCCTTCTACCCTGGCACCTGCCTCTGCCCAGTCACCACAGCAGCCCCAGACTTAAGAGGTATTGCCTGCAGCCTCCTAAATCATCAGCTCTCCCAGATGGAAATGTGCAGATGTGGTCAGCCAAGCCCTGCCCTGCCCGGGGAGGGTGAGGGTCAGTGGCAGGAGCAGGGATGTACAGAGAACAGATGATAGTGGTGTGGGCTGGGAGAGGTGGTAAGGGGGGAGTGCAGCTTGGGCATGAGGTGCCACCTTGCCAACGCATCTATCTGCAGGCATGGACTATCCCCCTCATGCCGTGGAGGAGAGGGCTGCCAGAAACCTCACACAACCTGTATTTTGTCATTTTCCTACTCACAGCCTGCTTGGCTTTGTCCCCCATCTCTCCAATGGCCCCTGTCCAGGCTCCTGTGTGTCACAGTAGTGCCAGAGCTCACACTGAGAGCCACCACAGCTCTCTGTGCTGAGGTCTCCATGCAGCCTCATCCACGGCAGACCAGCTTTTAAAGCCCCTCCCAGTCTCCTCTGCCAGTCAGGGTCAAGGCTTATGGAGGGGTGGGTGCTGGGCACCACCTCTCTTGGCTGTTCACAGCGGAGCACTGATTTCCATAAATCCCATTTGCAACTGCAACAGCCTGTTTTTCAGGAGGGGACACTGACATTGGAGTCAACCATGAGACCAGATGGTTTTTCACCCCATCTGTCTCCCAAACCACAGTGGTGCTCCAGGCCAGCTGGTACTGGAATGTGTCTGAACCCCTCAGTGGTCTAACAGGGGACACCTGATGGCATCCAGCAGGACAGGGAAGCCAGGACAACCTCTGCTTCCCAACAGGACACAGAGGAAGTGCTCCATTCCTTAGGGTTCATTCCCCATCCAGGGGGGATGGCTTATTGCCACAGTAGATGATGGGACCAGGCAAGCCCAGCCATGTGTGATGGGAGGAGGAGAACTGAAAGGGTAGGATGCTTGGATTCATCCCAGGGGGTTGTCATCTCCCCCCTGGATTTATCACCCCCTGCTAATGAGAGGCAGCCGGCTCTGTGTGATGTGGACAAGCCCCGGCCCCGCGCTCGCAGGCAGGGAGGGCAGGGTTTGCCACGTCCTGGCAAAGGGCTCTCGGATGCTCCAGCTCAGCTCGTGTCCTCAGGAATTCTCGGGCTAAGCCGGGGGTGCTGGGGAAATGTGAAGGGCAGCAAAAGCGAGACAGGCTCTGCTGGGGCAAGCACAGCCCTGAGCCAAGCTTTTCTTCTGGCAGCCGGCACCAGGCATTCACAGGGGGATTATCTTTTCTTTCTTCTTTTTTTTCCCTCCTGAAGTGTCTTGTACGGGCCCTGGAGGGGAGATTATTTAAACCTGACGTGTCCCCTCTGGTCCTTCTACTGTTGCCAACCCCGCAAGGCTGCAGATGCTTTCCCACCTTCACTCACCGCTCCATCTGCCAGGAACGGCGGATCCCACCCTCTGCTGAGCCAAGCCCCAGGCCCTCCTCGGATGGAGGAAGAGGAAGCCGCCCACACCACCCCGAGAATTCCCCCATTGTCTTCCTCACTCCTGGGAAGCACCAGTGGCACAGCCAGGGCTGCGACCGAGCCGCGGCAGGGAGGGGAGGAATCTCGGACAGGATGCAGGGAGCGGGAGGGACCCGCAGCGCGGGTTTGGTTTGGCAGCCCGGTTCAGACAATAAAAGGTCAAGCTGCAGAGAAGCTTGTTTCGTTTTTTGTTTTTTTTTGTTGTTTTTTTTTTTTTTTTCCTGGCTTTTGTTCAAGGCTGTGTCCTTAAGGACGGGGATTCTCTACGCCGGTGGCGGGCTGAGAGCACGGGTGGGCGGCTGGGTCTTTGTCTGGCGGGGTTTTTAGTGTGCAAATGATTTTGCTGGAGCACAGGCTGCAAGAGCAGGAGGCTAGGGTGGGTGTGAGCTCAGGGCGAGGAGGTGGAACTGCACACCAGGATCTGTTTTGGTCCAATATCTGAAGCATCTTTTCTTTCACAATTAAGTTTTAGGGGTTTCCAGGGGACCTAGAAAATCAGGAATTAAAGCACATGTTATGGAGAAAGCTGCACATGTGGAATAAAATGAGGGCAAGCAGCCCCAGGCAGAGCCTGGGATGAGGGGTCCATATGGAAATGGTCACGCAGAGTTTGACAGTGTGATTCAGTGGTCTCAGCAGATCAGCCGCTTCACCCTTGATTTTGGGTAGGGTTTGATGTTTTAGAAATGGTGCTGTTGCTTCCTAATGTTTTCAGGGCAGGGACAGTTTCCTAAAGCTCTGCACCCTTCACTGAAGTGGTAGTCAGACATTGGAACAGGCTGCCCAGGGAAGTGGTGGAATCACCATCCCTGAAAGTGTTCAGAAGACACTTAGATGTGGCCCTTGGGGACCTGGCTTAGTGGTGAACACGGTGCTGCTGGGTTAATGGTTGGACTCAATGACCTTGGAGGCCTTTTCCAACCTTAATGATTACATGGTTCTGTAATCACACCCAGCCTGATCCCTGCTGTCCCACAGCCCAAGGACCAAAGGCCACAGCATGCTGCTGTCACACACAGAGAGGTTTGCAGGATCACCATGGCTGTGCGCCTCCTACAGCTCAGGGAGGTGAGTTCAGGTCTCACCTGGTGTATCCTGCCAGGCTCCACACAACCATCTCCTCTCCTTGGCCACTGTGCAAAGAGACACAGTGAGCCCCCCTGAGTTTAGAGACTGCCATAGTATCTGTCTTCTATCTGAGTTTCATACAAACTTCAGGGCAAAATGAGGAAACCGGTTATTGGATGTAGAACAGCTGCCTCAGGCTCAACCCAAGCAAGCCTGGAGCTCAGCTCCTTGGAAGATGCAAAGGCATTGATGCATGGGCTAGCATCTTCTCCTGGTCTCTGGTACCAGTGCTAACGTGGTGCTAAGACTCAGGAGCCTGCTGAGCAGCAAAACTGCCTTTGTGGGCCAGGCATGCCTACATGATGTCAGGCTAGTAACAACAGGCTGATTGTTAATAAAAACAGTCTGATCTAGAATCTGATCATGAGAGCATAAATAACAGAAATACAAAAAATGCCAGTCAACGTGGTTTTCTGGACACAGGGGGCTCATTGTACCAGCTTGATGTCATTCTTTTAGATCATAAGGTTGGCCCATAAGCATAACTGCGCATGCAACATGCTTGTAAAATATTAGATTTGTACAGTGTGGCATTCCAGTGGGGGAGAAAAAGCACCACACATCAGTAGAGCGCATATCAAATGAGCTAAAAGTTGGCTGTCTGACAGATCTCAAGAAGTGGTGATCAGTGGGCAATCACCAGGGCCTGGATCTGTTTCTTGAAGGAAAATCCTCAGTCCAAAGCTGTGAAGCCTTTTCCTCCAGTGAGCTGGAGATGAAGGTGAAATTGCTCCTGAAGAAGCTGTGAGGGGAGAAAAACAGGATGGAAAAGGACAAACACCCACAGGGACTGGTCAGTCCCTCTTAATATGAAGCCATTTCATATAATCATAGGATCGCTAAGGTTGGAAAAGACCTCTGAGATCACCAAGTCCAACCATTAACCCAGCACTGCCATGTCCACCACTAAACCATGTCCCCAGGCGCCACATCCACGTGCCTTTTAAATACCTCCAGGGATGGTGACTCCACAACTTCCCTTCTTGGCCACCCTTTCTGAGACGAACATTTTCCTAATATCCCATCAAAAACTCCCCAGGTGCAGCTTGAGGCCATTTCCTCCTGTCATTAATAACTTGGGAGAAAAGACTGACCCCCGCCTGGCTCCAACCTCCTCCTTTTCTTCAGGCTAAACACCCCCAGCTCCCTCAGATCCTGATCAGAGTTGTTCTCCAGACCTCCCCTCAGCACCGCTGCTCTTCTCTGGACATGATCCAGCACCTGCATTTCCATGCAGACCTCAGTCCATCCAACTGGAAAGGACCCCAGTGGTGGATTGAGGGATCAAAACACGAGGGGCCACAGCTCAGCCTCTTCAGGACGTCAGGGATCATGGGCCAACAGCTGATGTAGCCTGAAATACCTCTTTGCAGGGCTCTGTGTTTGGTAAATCTGCATCCCATGATAGAAAGAGAAAGCAGATGACAGGCTGAGTAAGGGGTTCATGTAGGGAAGTAGTTTAACTGCTTTAGGTGAGTTTGAAATCCACATCTGACAAGTTGTGGATGTTGAAATCCTCTGACAAGCTGTGATGCCCATCCCTGGAAGTGTTCAAAGTGAGCAACCTGGTCTAGTGGAAGGTGTCCCTGTCCACGGCAGAGGGGTTGGAACTGGATGATCCTTGAGACCTCTTCCAACTCAAACCATTCTGTAATCCCATCATTCTGTGAAACTGAGTACAATCACACTTTAGAGAGGATACTGAACTGTCTGTGGGAGGAGCAGGTAGTCTGGACATAATTCCCTCTGCAGCCATGGACATTTTAACTATAACAGACGGAGCAGGAGGAGACAGGTGCAGTGTCAGGAGAAGGTACATGCCCCAAGGGGAGTATCTCTCTGGAATCTCCTTCAGTGACCCAGTTTTGCACCCTATGAGCTGCAAGATATTCTTTCGTTAGGACTACAGTCCAGGACTAATTCAGGCTGGAAGGGGAACTCCAGAGGTCTCCTGTTCAAAGCAGGGCAGCTATGGGGTCAGCCCAGTTTTGCCCTGCTTTGGTTGTCAGCCCTGCTTTACCCTGAAATATTCCCAGAATGGAGAATTGGATAGGACAAATTGGGGAACTGCAAAGAGAAGGATCAGACCTCTCTTCCCAGATGTGTCACTTGGCACAGCTGGCGTAGTTACAGCCGTGTCTCTCTGCAAACCCAGCTGTGTTTTCTCACTCAACCTGGCAGATTTGCAAGGCAGACAGAGCCCCAAGATGGTGTTTGGCAGCGCCAGGTGAGTTTTCATGATAAGCCCTTTACCACAGCCCTTGTTTTGAACGCTGAGCACCCAACCATCAAACCCGAGTGCCTTGAACTGGGCCCCCCAAAACCAGCCCGGCCGTCCTCGTCTGTCACCCACGGCCGCCTGAGTGCTGCAAAACAAGCCGGCGTTGTTTGCTTTAAGGATCAAAGCTCATTTAAATGCATTGCTTCTCCCTGTCTCCACCTGATATCCAGACAAGATGCCCTGGCTGAGGTGAGTCAGCCCCTGGCTGAAGTCAGCCGCAGTTATCTCTGAGAGGCGGAGGCAGCTCTTGCGTCCTCCTGCCAGCCCGGCAGGTCTCTGATCACCGCCGCCCCCGCTCCTTGGCCGCGACACGTCCCTGGAGGCTGCCCGGGTGCTGCGGGGGAGCAGCGCAGCCTCCGCCGCTCTGCGAGCCCCGAGGGCGCTGCTGCGACAGGGACCGGCACCGCAGCCGGGGACGGGCACTTCCCACCGCCGCCGCTCTGCGCGGAGCTCCCCGGCTGCGTGCGGCACATCCGGCTCTACAGAGGCTGTCCGTCGAGTTTTTCCCTTTTCTTTTTTTATTTTTCTTTAAGGATGAGCTGATTAAGCTCCAGGTGGCTGTTTGGCAGTCACGCTTTTCTCAGTTGCTGACGCCGACAGCGAGTGACTCAGCCCTTTCCAGGCTCCCTGCGAGCCTCTGCTCCTCCTGCCACTCAAACGTTTGCTTTCTCCCATGGTTAAAACAAATTCTGCCCCCAGGTCCTGCCTGGAAGGGCAGCACCGCTCCTTGCTGGGTCATGGCATGGAGCAGGGACCCGCAGGACCCCCTTTCTGAACGGGGGGGATGTGGTGTGAGCCTGGGTAAAGAGTTTCTCCTTCCACTCCTTGTTCTGTTCCCAGGGAAAGCTCCCAGGGCAAAACCCACCCCTGGTGATCCGCGTTCCTGTTCTTTTGCCAAGCACTGCCTAATTCCCCACTTGACTTTTCAGCTATATTTATTGCAAACATTTTAGGTTTCTTCCCAACCCAAGTGCTGCCCTACATTTCCATCCCTACGAGCATGGGAGTGTCCAGATACTGCAGCACAAGCAGGGCAGCACCTCCCACCTCCAGTGCCTCTTGCCCAGACCCATGGGGTCCCCCAGGTCCTGGGGGCAGGTGAGATCTCCCCCTCTGCACAGCTGATGGTGCAAGACTCCCTGGGCACAGAGGGAAGCTGGGAGACCCTTTCAGGCAGCAGGATGTCCTCAGGTGGAGGCATTGCAAAAGGGCTGATCCCAAGGAGGGTGATGGGAGCAGTGAGGAGAGCTCTGCTGTGCCTGGGAAGAGCCAGTGTTGGCCATGACAGCCAAAACAATCAAGTGAAGTTTCATCATGGTTCAACAAGTAGCAAATAGAGAGCAAGATGGCCCTCAGAGAGCATTTTTTAATCCAGTCTTACAAGCCTGGACTGTGGTTGGTCTAGACTTTACTGAAGACCCTGTAACCTTTGCTTCCTTGCTCTGCAGAGAGCTGGCTTGCTGAGGTGGGTTAGGAACAGGGACAGGGAGAGCTGTGAGCCAGGGATCATCACCCAAAGCTTTGGGTGTCTCCAGCGTGGATGTTTCTGTGTGAGTTGAGTTCTGGGGTCCGTCTGTGGTGGTGGAGCTCTGAAAGGAGTGTCCATGCCAGTCTGAGATCAGTTCCTCCTGAATCCCCAGTGTTGTCTCTTGATCTCTGATGACTGGAAAGGGAGTCAGGGATGAGACCAAGCTGTGGACATTCACCCTGAGCAGGGAGATCTCACTAATTTTGTTGTTGGCAGGGCTGAAGGCACTACAAAAGGGGTGTGATGGGGCTTGCGGGTACCAACATCTTCTGCTGAGAACATGTTAAGGCACTGTTGACCACTGCACCAGTTGGAAAAGATCAAAAAAATCACAGAATAGAATCATAGAATGGTTTGGGTTAGAAAGGACCTAAAATATCATTTAGTTCTACCTCCACCATGGGCAGGGACACCTTCCACCAGACCAGATTGCTCCAAACCCCATCCAGCCTGGCCTTGAACACTTCCAGGGATGGGGCAGCCACAGCTTCTCTGGGCAGATCCCTGTGCGTGGCCAACTTAGACCTTTCCAGAAACCCTCAGTTTAATGGACTTTCATAGTACTCCTGCTAGGGAGGGCAGGGATTTGTGCATGGAGTGGCAGCAGCCTAACACAGAGAGTTGGGATCTGGCCTGCAGGGGGGTGCACGTTTTTGGGTGACGGAGAGCAAGGAGGAATGCAGCAGGTAGGAGACAGCATGTACAGGCAGGAGCGCAGGTGGGTGTTTCTCCAGCACACACGCCGTGTTCAGCAGTCCCCTTGGCCCTTCTGGTTGAGAGGAGAGGCAGCAATTAGGCTGACTGAAGGCCCAGTTGCTTCTTGCACAAGCAGTGCCCCTTGCAGCTGTGGTTCAAAGCCTGCAGGAGATAAGGATCTGCCCTGCCGAGTGCTTGGGAAGTGCTGGGGGAATCCAAGGACAGCTCTGGCCTCGGCACCCCACTTCACCTCTATCTTCTTCCAAGCTGGCATCTGGCTTAAAAGCCTTTCTGAGCCTGCAGCAGCACAAGGGGACTTTCCTCCCCCCTCTCCCACCCAAATCATGTAATTACTTTGGAGCTCACAGTTTTGTATCAGCTTTCCTTGCTTTACCAGCCTGTTCATGCAAGCTCTGGCTCCTCAGCCTCCATGGAGACTCTGGTCTTTGCCTTCTGTGGTCATGAGGAGCAGAGTTAAAAACCCAGCTGATTTCATGAGCAGATCGGGTGGAGTGTGTGTAATGTCTCCTCTGGGTGTACTCCAGGCTGTCCAACCAAGGTTAGGCCATGCTCTACTGGATATAAAATCACAGAATGGTTTGGGTTGGAAGGGACCTTCAAGATCATCCAGTTCCAGCTGCCCCACCATGGGCAGGGACACTTTCTCTAGATCAGGCTGTTCAAGTCCCATCCAACCTGGCCTTCAACACTTCCAGGAATGGGACAGCCACAGCTTCTCTGGGCAACCTGTGCCAGGGCCTCACCACCCTCACAGGGAAAAATATCTTCCTCTTCTCTGATCTAAACCTTCCCTCTGTCAGTTTGAAGCCATTCCCTCTTATCCTGTCGCTCCAGGCCCTTGCAAAATCTCTTTCCAGCTCTCTTGTAGCACTGGAAGGTGCTCTAAGGTCTTACTGAAGCTTTCTCTTCTCCAGCCTGGACACACTCTCCCCCCCCCCCATGAACTTCCACCTTTGGCTCTGCCTTTGCCTCCCACATCCTGATAACTCCCATTAGCAGCACCAGGCACACAGGGATGTACAAAACAGTGAATGCTTTTTATTTCGCTGCTGGAGTGTAACCACTGTAATTTCATAAAACTCAAAAAACAACAACAAAAAAGTGATTACTGAAGGCATACATTTTTTTTTTCCTTTTTTACACAAGACATTAAGTAAACAGACAAGTTTCTTTTTAAAAAGGTTATAAAGTGTCAAGTTCCTATACCTCATCTGCATATTCAAAGTGATGCCATCTGATACAAAAAGCATTGGGTAGAATAATTTAGCTATGGCTCAGACCAAAAAAAAAAAAAAAAAACCAAAAAAAAACAACCAAAAAAAATTCATCTGGGCTTAATCTACATACTACTGTGGTCGCCTAGGGGGTTAAATAGGAAAATATGCAGTTCTTTGTTGCACAGAAAGGAACAGCAGGGAAGTAGAGAGTTCATTGGGAGATCATCGTCTGAAGGGAAGCAGCGGAACGCCCCCTCCCCGGGAATGTCTGCAAGAGCCCGGCCCTGGACCCCCTCCCTGCACCAAGAAACCAGCCACATTTGTCTCCCACCAGACAGAATCCTGTCCAAATCCACCCTCCACACTGCACCTACCCAGTGTGCTGGCAGCAAATAAGATACAAGACCTTGGAAACTGCATGGAAGTCACGAATCTCCCTGTGCGCTTTCCCACTGGGACTAATAAAAACCAAACAAACCCAGTGAAAAAAGAAAAAAAAGAAAAAAAGGAAACAGCTCGTTCTATTGTGGATAGAGCCAGACTCTGCTTTCTCGGGAAATCTGTTCCTCATAAACCTCTGAAGCTCCCAGCCCAAGCACCACAGTGTCAGCCTTACTGCAAGCCTCACAATAGGAATTTAAAAATGCAAAGTCTTTAAATGTGTGTCACCAGAGCTTTCTTAAATGAAAAGCTGGACATTTGTGACAGCCAAATTTCCTGCCTTCCCATCACCACCCCCTCTGCATGCTCCATCTGACTGGAAAACGAAGAACCAGAGGGATATACGAGGGCATGTGTGTGAGGTGTGCCACAACTATGAATTCCTGTTTGGATTTATTCCCCCACGAGACTCAGCCATGACTGATTCCTGGGTAAGGGCCACAGGCTCTTGTTTGATGTCTGGGACATCTCTGCTTTGCCATCCCTTGGGTCTCCCCTTGCACCAGGGTTTGGAGCCCTGTCCCTGCAAATTATGGAAGGATGGTGGCTTTCCATGGAAGGGGGTGAGGGGGTGGATGGGGGTGAGGAAGCATAAAACCCAGTTTGAGCCTTTGCATCTGGAGAAAAGGGTAGGATGAGGTGGCTGGTTTGTAGCCAAAGCCATGGGTTGTATCTTCCCTGTGACATCTGCCAGGACACAATGGAAATGACTGGAGCAGTAACAGAATTGGCAAATACATCAGATTTATAAGGCTCTCCTTTCAACATCTTGGCATCTGAGGTGAAATGAGGATCAGTGTACCAGGAGAGACCCCAAGACCAGCCCAAACCATGGGCCCTTGGCTGCTTAGGCCTCGCTCTGCTGCTGTTTCTACTGAGCTTCAACTCTCCCTCTTGCCCAACTGTCTCAAGACTTTTGTCTTGAGCTCTTCTTTCAGATTTCTAACCCAAAATTCCTCTTGGAAGATGCCTCAATTTCCCCAACCTGTTCCTTCTGTACCCCTCTCTAAGCTGAAACATGGAGGAGCTGGTACCTCAGAGGAAGGAGCCCAAGTCTGTATCAAGGAAATCCCAAATACTTGGCAGTCCAACCCAGACAAGCCTTGAATTCAGCCCTCCATGAGGGATGGCAGCTCCCGGGCTGCCTAGGTGTCCTTTCCATGGAAGCAGCACATTTTAGGATTGGGGGGAGATACCCATAAAAAAAAAAAAAAAAGGACAATTAAAGCAGAATGATTTTGTTTTTTTTTTTTTTTTTGCAGTGACTCATAAACTGAGGAGTAGCAACATGCCACTCTGCCAGCCTAAGGTGCTCAGGATTTGGCCACATGGCCAGGTCAAGGACTGCTTTTATACTGGAAGTTTCCAATTTTTAAGGTGATTGGGTTGATGCTACATAAAGTGAAGCCTGTCCCTCTCGTGTTCCCCCCAAACCAGCCCCCAAGCCAAGGTCTGAGTGAACTCTTTCTCAGGAGTGGCCAAAGGAGGCTGAATTCAAACCCCTCTGTCCCCAGCCTGATTCCAACTCAAAGGCATCGTGGCTGAATCCCTGGGCCACTTGCCCTGGGCAAGGTGCCATGTGATGCTGCCACGAGCATGGGGGAGCAAAACTCATCTTGCCAGGACAGAAGCATTTCCAAGCCTATAAAGCAGTGGTTCCCACAAGGAAGGACATGGGATAGCAAGGTTTCCTGGTTAGGAGTGATTGGGGCAGTCACCACCACAATGCCAAGCCGCCTCCTATGTCCCTGGGGATGAAGCAGCACCTATTTTAGCAGCAGGAGGACAGACCCAAGCAGGGAGGGGATGGTGACCCACACAGCAGGGTGCTCTAATACAGGGTCAGGCCTTTTTATCAGCCCAATTCTACCCCCTTCCTAACCAAAGCAGACCCTTTGACCATTGCCACCTTCTCCACAAGTCATGGGAACCAACTGCCTGGGAGAGGGCAGGAGACACTCGAGGGACGGAGGGCTGTCTGTGAGGGCTTGGACAGGCCCAGGGTGTGTGGTATGACAACTCCAGGGCCACATGTGGAGGGTCTCCACCTCACCTGGCACCACAGCCTATCCCATGGGATGGCCATCCCTGTCCTGCAGTGGGTTTGGCATCCACCAGGACAGAAGTGGTGCTGGAAACAGCTCCAAACACCTCCTCTGCCCACCCATGTGGTGGTACCTACCATTCTGCAGCTACTGGAGGTGTCTAACCAGCCTTCCTCACCACCTATCCCAAGGGATGAACCCTCTGGAGAGAATGTCTCTGGGTATCTGTTTCAGAAGGCACACAAACCTTTGGAGACACCCAGCACAGGGCACTGAAGGCATCTCAAGCTGGGCAGCCTAAAACCCCAAGAGGTGGATGACCAGCCCTCCTTGTCCCAATATCTGTGATCCTCTGCAGCTGAGGGGTGAGCAGCAGCGAACCCAAAGGATACCTGGAGCATCCCCTCGGCCACACCTATGTCCTGGTGACAGTGGATGGCAGCCAGCTGTGACCCAGTGCTGGGGTCAGTCTGGGGGACCACGGGTCACCTCCCAGGCTCCACTGGGCAGCGGTGGGAGAAAGAAAGGCCAGAGGACGTGCGGAAGACAAACAGGGTATTTTTTTAAGTTTTTTTTTTCCTTTAATTAGCAAATTTCTTTTTATCCTTGGTAAAAGAAAAAGAAAACACCCCCACACCCCCTGCATGCCCACTGCTCCAGCTGCTGCAAGCGTTCAAAGGCAGAAAGTTGAGAGATGTTTCATGTCCCAGCTGAGGGGCAGCTCTAAGTCCACCCCACCAGGGCACATGCCAGGTGCCTTGTTACAGATATGGAAAAGGCAGGTGCAAAATTTGGTGATGTGCTCTTGCCAGGAACACCCAAAATCCCCTAGCAAAGCTGCAGCCCAGCCCCTTGGCCAGCAAACACAATGGTGGAAGGACATGGATGTGCCTTGAGAAGCACATTATGTCCCCATGGCACTGCAGCCAGAACTGGGGTTTGTGCCACAGCTCAGGGATGGGCACATGACAGCAGAGAACCCAACACCCTGTGCACTGAATTTGGAAGCTATAAATAAGAGAACCCCCCACTCTGGGGGACCCAGTGCATCCCAGCAAAGCTGAGTGCCACAAAGCCCTGCCATGTCCCCGAGGTTCTCAGTGGCTCTGCCTTCGCTGCAGCGAGTCCCCGGTGAGCCCCATGTGCAGCATCCTGGCTGGCATCGAGGCAAAAGGGAGGTGGTGATGTGACAGAGGGGCCAGGAGAAAGGGAATGGTTCTGGGGATCTTGGCTCAGCCCTTCCTGTGGTCACAAGGCCAGCACTGAGCTATGAGCCCCTGCCACTTCTCCCTGCTATCACCACCTTCCCCCTTGAGGCCACTGTGCCATCCCCACCTCCATCCCCGCTGCTGCAGCCCTTATTTATGGGGAAGAGGTGGGGAAAGGTTTTTCTGGGGGTGCTCTGGCCCTCCTGCTCCCCATCCCTTCTCAGCTGGCACAGCCCTGCCTGCATCTCCCCAAACCAAGCAGCCTTTGCCCACCCCTCTCTGTGCAACGGGAGGGGAAAGGGAGGAGGAGGGTGGTGATGAAGAACTGTCACACTCATTGCCTGCTAACACCAAGAGTCAAAGGGCAGTGCTGCCTTCCCTCCTCGGGGCTGCAGCTGGAGACAGCAGCCTTTTCTGGGGGTCCAGCAAGAAGGGTGTGCTGTGGGTGCTGGAACACTCTGGAGATGCTCTGTGTGCCCCCGCCCGGCCCGGGCAGAGGGGCAGCGTGTGGGGAGCGCGGGGCTGGGCCAGGAGGTGAGGGGGTGGGATGTGTGCGAGTGCCCGGGGGTCTGTGCACGGATTTTGGCAAGAGGTCATTGAGGTTACATGATGCAGCATTTGTTCTTGTGGTTATGAGGGTCCTTAAATCGGAGTCTCTGCTTTGGTCGGTATTTTTCCAAGTAGGTCAGCTGCTTGCTGTTGATGGCTCCTCTGCGCTTCCTGTGGAGACAGAGAAGGGCCAGCAGAGTCAGAGGTGTGGCACGAGAGCCCCCGCACCCCAAACCACCCCTGAAGCGGTGCTGAACCCTCCTGCCTGGAGCATGAAGGGATTTTGGAGGCTGAGGCCGGGTGCACCCTCCAGGAATGGAGACAGCACTGACCCCAGCAGCTTTCCTTGCTCATCTGCCCTGGGAGTCCCAGGACATGGAGAGCTGAGGAGGAAATGTGGGGCAGAGGTGGGGTGACTGACAAAAGCCCCCCAGGGATGCTCCCAGCTGCTGCCCCAGCCTCCTGCACAGGGTGCTCCATGCCAGCACCTCCTTTTTCTGCTCCCAAAGGAGAGAAAAGCAACTCCAGCATTACAAAAAAAAAACCCCTGGGGTATGCCAGACCTCTCCGCTCCCTGAGTGAGGAACTTTCTGCCCTGATCCTGAAACACTGCTCCACTTACTGTCGGATGAACTGGATGGCATCTTCATACTTCATCCCACTCTCGATCAAGGCCAGCGCGACGAGGACGGGAGCGCTGGAAGGCAAAAGCAGTGGCTGTCACTCCCCAGTCACACAGCCCAGAGGCTCATATCCATCATTTAAAGTCCAAAGAGAAGCTCAGGCTGCAGATCTCCCCCACCAACACCTATTTCCTCTAAAGGTTTCACAAAACCCTGCTCAAAGGGGGACTGGGGAAGGGAAGGAGGAGCACAGGCGTGATTTTCCCTCTCCTGCTCTCACAGGGGGTGGCAGCCAGGACACAACCCTGCTCAAGGGGGGACTGGGGGAGGGAAAGAGGAGCATAGGCATGGCTTTCCCTCTCCTGCTCTCACGGGGGGGTGGCAGCTGGGGTGCTGGGCTTGGACTCACCGGCCCAGGCCGGCCACACAGTGCACGGCCACGCAGCAGCCGGGGTCCTCGCAGAACTTGGTCTTCAGCAAGTTGAGCCAATCTTCCACGATCTTGCTGGGAGGAGGCGCTCCATCATCGAATGGCCAGTCCTGCATGGTCAGGGGAAGAGAAAAACACTGTCAAGACCACAGAGAAAAACTCTGAGGGGTTGTTTTTTACTCAGGTTGATGGTGCTTGGGGCCTCAGCAGCGGGGAGGTGAATGAGTGCCAGAACTGGGCTCACAGCACAGCTCTGTGGGGACACAGGGGCTTTGTGGCATCATCCAGCATACAGGAATTCCCTGGCTGCTTTGGCTCAGGGTTTAAAGCCATACAAGTCTAGGTCTGGGGTCTTCCCACATCCTGTGGTCAGGTTCAGCCTTCAGGAGCACCTGCAGGATCTACAACATGGTCCCCATGACCCCCTATCCCCTCCCCATCCAGATGACCTCACTGAGCTTTGGGGTGATGCAGTGCCCATCCTCCCCCCTACCAGCTCCTGTCTAATTCCACCACTTGGGAGCACATTGTAGGGAATTTGAGCAAAGGTGGCTTGAAGATGGTTGAAATCTCAGAGCTTGATGTGGTGCTGAAATTCAGCTTCCTGCAAGACATGGAGGGGAAAGGGAACACACAAGTCCCAAAAGAATTGGCCTGGGGAACCCCTAACACAGCCCTGGAGAGAGTCAAACGGAGGGAGATCACTCCAAATGGGGCCATTTAAATATCATCCTTCAGGAAAGGCTATTACGGGACAAAAAAAAAATAAATTCCATCTTCTTCTGAGTGTCATCCTCAAGTTGCAGGGGCACACAACTGGAACATGGTGAGGAAGTGGGTTGAATGGGTTCTGCATGAGGTAACCCTCAGCCCTGGGCTCAGTTATGAGGGGTAAGTGTCCCAAAATGGGTATTTCTATCCCAAAACAGATTTGGCAGGAGGAGCATGGCCACCGGCTGTGCAGCAATGGAAGAGGCAGGGCAGCACCACATGGAGGGGATGTGGCTTGGTGAGCCCTGAAGGGTGGGAGGCACAGGGCCCTAATCCTAGATTTTGAGGAGTGAGTCACTAAGCTGCTGTGCTGGAGTCATCCTTGGTGTGAGATGGCAAAATAAGCTGCTCCACTTCAGTATTTGAACAGCTGATATGATTTCTGTTGGGATTTGCTAGGAAAGGAGCAGGTTGGACTTCAAGGTATTTGTAGTGTTTGAGGCAGCACCCCTGCACAGCCTGTGCCTGTCCTGCCAGGCCATCTCCTCCATGAAGCCACAAGTGCAGGTCACAGGCTCTCGCTGGGGATGACACAGCACACCACAGGATCACCCTGTGATGGAATGGCTTGGGTTGGAAGCCACCTTCAAATCTGGTCTGGGCAGGGCCACCTTCTACTAGACCAGGTTGCTCCAAGTCACATCCAGACTTCTAGGGATGGAGCATCTGTCACTTCTCTGGGCAATGTGTACCAGTCTCTCACCACTCTCACGATAAAAGCTTTCATCCTTATGTCTGATCTAAACCTGCCCTTTTTCAGTTTAAAGCTATTCCCCCCAGTTCTATCACTATGTGCCCATGTGAACAGTCCAGCTCTCCTGCAGCCCCTTTAGGCACTGGAAGGGGCTCTAAGGTCTCCCCAGAGCCTTCTCAGCTCCAGGTTGAACACCCCTAGCTCTCTCAGCCTGCCTCCATAGCAGGGGTGCTCCAGCCCTCTGATCATTTTTGTGGCCTCCTCTGGACACTTAGTAATTGCCATCAGCTTTAGAGCCTGCTCAGGATTCCCTGTGGCACAGAGGAACTAAAAAGCAGAGGAAGCATCCAAAACAGCCAGGGAGTGTGTCCAGGACAGGGCTGCTGTACATGTGGGGACTGTGGCTGTGGATGCTGGCACCCAGACACACCACAGCACTCAGGCCTCAACTGTCTATTCCCTGAAGAAAGGCATAGGATATATAGATACAGTCTATATATAGAATCATAGAAATCATTTAGGTTGGAAAAGCCCTCTAAGATCATCAAGCCCAACCATTAACCCAGCATTGCCAAGGCCACCACTAAACCATGTCCCCAGGTGCCACAACTACACATCTTTTAAATCCACCACTTCCCTGGGCAGCCTGTTCCAATGCTTGACAACTCTTTCAGTGAAGAAATTTTTTCTAATATCCAATCTAAACCTCCCCTGGAGCAACTGGAGGCCATTTCCTCCCATCTTGTCCCTTGTTAGCAGGGACCAAAGACCAACCACCACCTGGCTACAACCTCCTTTCAGGGAGTTGTGGAAAGGATGAGCCTCCTTTTCTCCAGGCTAAACAACCTCAGCTGCTCCTCATCAAACTTGTGCACCAAGATATATTTATATGTCAAATATATACATATATATATATCAAGATACATACAAAAAACCCTCCAAAAATATATATACCAAACAGAAATATATGCCATGATATATCTATCTCAAATATATATAGAGATGTATTTTAAATAATTATATAGAGATATTTCTGTATCTGCACAGACACATCTATCTATAGATACCTGGGATATAGATATCTCTCTCTATAATTTACCTTGTATAGTTTCTGTATGGTTATAGAAACTTTGCTGTAGAAGCTATTTAGTTTTATACAGTGTCTTAAATAGTTCCTCTAACTTATACATAAAACATATCTTAGATATAGACATATCTCTATATGAGATGCAGAGAGGTACATATATTCTAGATATAGAAACTCAGACTGGAGGGCTCCAGATAGAAATGGGGTAGAGGCAGAATTTGGTGTGTGAGCAGATGAGATCTCCAACATACACATTCTGTATGTAGGATACATCTATCTTTGTAAGACATATTCTGCAGAGACACAGATTGCATCTATATGCATCTATATTGCATCTATATGTATCCAGAGAGCCATAGGATTACCCACCTATATCCCTG
Source organism: Climacteris rufus (assembly GCA_013398175.1). Classification (NCBI taxonomy): domain Eukaryota; kingdom Metazoa; phylum Chordata; class Aves; order Passeriformes; family Climacteridae; genus Climacteris; species Climacteris rufus. The sequence continues at coordinate 218,873 of VZRZ01000792.1, forward strand.
AGGATCTAGGATACAGCCTTCTCTCTCTCTAGGATATACATTATGCAGACAGAGCTCTATAAAGAGGTCCTACACACACACAGGACCACCCCAGGAGACAAGAGGCACTTCCAAACCCTTCCCTAAATAATGAGCAGAGCCTCCCTTTCCAGCTGGAGCTGAACTCCCTGGCAGGACTATCAGGCTTGACATCATCTCCAATTACTTATCAGCCAAGATACAGCCCAGGCAGCTGCCTGTTTGGCCTTTCCCAGCTTGCTGCCTGCTCCCTTTCATCCCCCCAGCTGCACCAGCCGGCTGCTGGAAGAGCAGAAAACCCTCAGCCACCCCCCGGGATAAGAGAGGGCCGGGAGCAATGGGAACCACGCGCATCTTCCACGTGGGATCAGGCGCTCTCCTCCCCGCCTGAGCAACAGGCAGGGGAGGCAGCTGCCGACTCAGCCGGGTGAGTCACAGTTTCGGGTGCGTGGGCAGCACTTCTCTTTTTAAAGCACCAGCCTCAGCTCGGCTCAGCTGGGCTTCCAGCTCTGCTCCGGGGCGAGCGTGATGCTGTGCTGGGCTGAGATATCTGAGGGTGGTGTGGGGCAGCCCCCCCGGTGCCCATCCTGCTGCCCACCTACCATGACAGTGATGCCATCCTTCTCCAGGGGGGTCTTGTCATAGGTCACTTCACACACTCGCACGACCGTGGTGGCACCGTATTTCTTCAGGTCCTGGGGAGGGAAGGAGAAGGAGGGGTCTGAACAGACTCTGCCAGATGCACCCCAGTTAACCCCAACACCTCCGAGCCCTGCTATGACCACTCAGACAAATACAGACCCTAAAACAGTACCATGTCCCATCTCTGGACTCTTGAGCAAACCCCCACGTGGTCCATCCAGCCTGGGAGGCACAAACATGAAATCCCAGGACACCAAAGCCACGTGGCCACAACAGGGTATTTAACCAGCATCTTCGTGACTCCTTGGAGTCACGAGTGCCAACGGGTCTGCTTATTTTTAAGACTTGACAGCCACATCAGCAGGGATTTTATACCCCAGGCAAAGAAACATCCCCCACATGGGTGCAAGCCCTCTGATGGAGAAATTATTTGTGCCTGGTGAGGTCACACTCCTGATGCACAGAGGCAACTGGGGGGTCATAGCACAGTCCAACCACCAATCTCAGTGTCTCACACATGGCTCAGGGGCTCCTTCTCCACCTCGCTGCCGTATCCCATCCTCACTCCAGCACGCTGCAGGCTCAGGCGTGGGACTTGGGATGCTTCCAGCATGGCTCGTTGCCCGGTGCGAGGATTGCCCCCGGATTACGCGCCGGTGCGCCGGCCTCGCCGGGCACCATGAGATCATCCCCGCCAGTGATCCACCTCCTTTGTTCCCATGTGCGCTCACCAGACCATGGTGAACCCCCCGCACGCTTGGCAGCTCGGCCAAAAGTCCAGGAGGCTGGAGAAAAGGGGAATTTCTCCTCCCTTCCCACTGGTGTGGTTGCCATTGCCTTGTGTACGGCGTGCAGGGTATGGGTGGTTGTCCCCAAATCACAGCCACCTTCCTGTGGCTGTGGGCCAGTGGCACTCACAGCTGCTGCCAGGGCTGGAGGCAGTGTTGCAAGGCACCATTGCAACACTGAGGTCTTCAGCACTACCAAACACACTCTGAGCATTGGAAATATGCTGGGATATTTGGGATGAAAAGTCATTATTGAAGTGCTGGGAGCTACAGGGGAGGTTGTGTGCACCCATGTGCATCACTGTGAAGCCCAGTGACATGATGTGCCAGTGGAACTGGCAGGGAATGCAACAAGAATGGGAAAACTCTGTTTCATCTCTCCTGTGCCCAAACGTCACACTTGGGGTCCTGCACAACATCCCATCCCAAAAAGCTGGCAATGATTAGACCCACTGCCCCTGGATGCCAGCAGGGGCTGTGGTACCAAAGATGTGCTGCCCTCTCATCTACACAGGAGTGATCTAAACATCAGCTTTTAGGCCCAAAAGACGTGGCTGGACCCTTCCAGCCTCCCCTCCTTACCTCCAAGAAGGTGCTGAGCGTGGCATTGGTGGGGTTGTGGGTGATGAGGAACCTCATGTTTTTGTAGCAGACCTCCACCGGCGCAGGGCGGTTCATCCGGGCCATGGTGGGACAGTGGGAGGGTGAGGTGGTGCTGACAGTGGTGGGAGGAAAAACCCAAGAAAAGCGTGGTGTGGAGGGGCAAAAAAACCCCCAAACCCAACAACCCCTCTGCGCTTCAAAAACAAAAATAAAACAGGATCAAGAACTCAATATACAGACGTTGTGCAAATTATCCCAATTCCTGGGAGTGCGCCGGCTTCCTTGACACACCACGAGCCCCCCAGGGGACAAAGCCAGACGGGGAAAAAAAATAATATTAATGATAATAATAATAATTAAAAAAAAAATCCCTTTGCTGTAGTGTTGGCGTCCTCTGCGTGTGTGCGACGGCGAGCGGCTGCCACCTCCGGTGCCGCACGCTCCCGGGCGCTCTAGAAAGGCCTCTGCATATGGGGAGTGGTGGTGGCGGGAGGGGGACCCCCGTCACGTTACCCCATCGGGGTATGTGGAGTACTTGGGGGCGGCACGGGGGGCCGGGAGCCTACGGGGCGGCGTCGGCGGCGTCCGGCAGCGGTGCCTCGCTGGGGCGATCCATGCACGGGAGCCTTGAATGGTTGAGTCGGAGGGTCGGGATGCTGGGCAAGACGAGGAGAGGTGGCCGGGGGCTGCTTCACAGGGCGGGCTGCCAGGGGCTGCGGGGCTCAGAGCTGCTCCTCAGCACCTCCATAAATCCCAGCGGAGAGCGAGGCTGCAGGGGAGGGAAGGGGAAACGTGGTGGTCAGAGCGTCGTCCTCCCCAAGGAAACCCCTGCCTGCTGTGGGTGCCCCTGAAGGCACCATCACTTCTACATCCCATATAAGCATCCCTGACCATCCTCATCTTCGTAGGAGACCGCAGATTAGAAAGCGAGGTGGTATTTAAAGCCAAAACTGAAATATCATCTGAGCCGAAATGGCACTGGGAGGCCAGAGGGGGTAACTCACATTTCACCCGCAGAAGGGACAAGCACATGGCAGGAAAGGACTTACTCTCATTTCCCACCCAACATCTGTGCTTGCTGGTGGATTTAAGCACCCAAGCCATGCCAGCTGACCCCCCAACACCCATCCAATGCCCTCAGAGCTCACCTTTGTGTCCCCAAAAAGCACAGTGAGTATCTCCACCCCAAACACACGCAGTGCCCGAAACCAGCTGCCGCCGCCGCTAATCGGCCACATGCTCCTGGCGCTGGGCTCATGTCCACCAAATGCACCTCTAATGCTCTTAGGAGAACTAAGCTGCCTGCAAATGAGCTTTCTTGGGGAAGGGGGGCAGAGGAGAGGGTCGTGTGTGTGTGGTTTTGCCACTGTTAGTGAGGGATGTGTCTCCCTGCTTGCTCATCCCTGTTCCCATACCGCCGGCACATTGCTCCCCGTCACGCACCCTGGTCCCTCAACCTGTGGCATTTCTGTCTTCAAGGATGACAATGGGGAGAATTAAAAAAGGAACTCAATTCTCACTGTGGAAATGCCAGATCCACTAATTGATGGGCCCCAGTGGGGAGCGAGAGCTCTGTCAGCCCCACTTGGAGCTGAGGGAAACCCAGCTGGAGCCTCCCCAGGTCGTTCCCCACTGGACTCTTGTTTTGAAGCTGGTCCTTCCCCCAGGTCAGCGGCTGCTTAGAGCCTCGTGGTCAGAGCCTCAAAATAGACCATAAGCACATAAGTAACCCGAGCCAGGGCAGCAGGCACCCCCTTGCCTCTCCTCACAGCAGCCAGAAACTTTCCCTTCTGGATTGTTTCACCCTGATGCAATGAGACAGGGTGGGAGCAGGGGGGTGAGCTGAGCACCGACCAGCTCATCACAGCACCTGGGTGCTGACAACGGGCTCCCCCATGCCCAAGCATCATTTAAAACCTGCTCAACAGCTCCTGCTTCTCCAATGCTACCCAGGAATGAAAAAGTTAAATAGCAATGGAGAAAAAGCCAGGTGAGGTGTCAGGGAAAGTGGAGCTGCTCTGCCGAAAGTGCCTAGTTTGGCTGCTAAAATCATGGACTCTTCCCATCAACCATGTCCCATCACTCCCACCGTTTCTTTTTCCTATGAAAATCAGGGCAATGCTAACCCCAGAGTCCTTCAAGGATGCTTTGCAAAGTTCAAACCCTGCCTGGGATGCAAAGACGAGTGGGACATTTGGGGACAGTGGGATTTTCCAGTCCACATGAAGAAAATCAGATTTTAGCAGCTGATGGAGGCTAGAAGCTTGGCTGAAGGATGGGAGTGAGGCAGGAGCTGTCTCCCAAGAGCATTTTGGGTGTGGTTTAGAGCATCTCAGCCCACAGACGATGCTGAACCCCTCAGGGTAGCTGACCCTCCCCACCTTGACCAGAGCAGATGGAATTTTTGCTCAAAGCTTGCAATGATCTTGCAAAATGGGCTGGGAAACCTGCTCTCCCCGCAGTGTTTGCCATGCTTTTCCAGTGATGATCCCACCCATCACTTTGTTTGTGGGGTCTCCTTCTCCCTGAGATGATCTCACCTGAGATCATCTCATGGTAAGAACCCATATGGTATTTTTGGAGGGTAATTTTGGGCTGGTTTGGGCTATGTAGCTCCTACTGTCCAGCTGCTGAGCTGCTGGCCAGCACAACCATGGAAAGAACCAGCAACCCAATGAGTGAACCCTTCCCGAAGAAAACCTGCTGGCAGTGCCCTCAGCAAGGTTAATCTTTTTCATTTTAAGGAAAAGAGGTTAAAACTCTCCAAAGGGATGGGCAAATCATCCTCTGGCAAACCCAGTTTCTCTGAAAAAAAGGACTTGAGGATCTTTTGCTTTTACTTTTGACACCTTTGGATCTTCCAGCTCCCAGTGTGTTTAATGACATCTGTCCCTTCAGATTTGATGCACCAGCACCAGAGGTTCACAAGGAAAAGCAGCAAAAATGACTTTTCTCCCTCCAAATAACCTCATACCTTGTTTTAACCAGCTGCCAGGGACATGAATACGAACTGTGCCCATGTTTACCCGTGTCCTGGATTAAATCCCACCTGCTGAGCAACCCCCTGGGACTGGGAGCTGCTGCCAGCGCCAATGCCAGCGCTGTCCCCTGTCATCATCCGCCACACAGTTCATGCTCCATCGGCGCTCCAGATCCCACACAATTTTTATTGGCTTGGGTGTGCTCGCTGCCAGTAACGGAGGCTCAGTGGGAACCGCCTGCCTACGAGAACAGCCAGTGCTCCTTTCCCACAAGGTCTCCTCTCCCGTGGAAGCGTTTCAAGTATTTTGGCAATCGCACGTCCCAGCAATTCAGCCCCCGAGCCCATAAATCCCTAATGGATATTCAATCACAAATCATCCCCGGCCTTTCAGGCTGAGATGCTGATCTCCATATTAAGCGTGGCAGAACAATGTGGAAAAGGGAATTTCAGCTAATATTAATAACCTGCCAAGTGGAATATAAATCCTTCTGATTTGAGCGCTCCGGGGGATCTAGAGGAAGCATGTGAGGACAGTGAGCAAGCCCTGGATGAGGATGCTCAGCAATGCAGCACTGGTCTGTCAGGCTCAAACCCGTCTTGGGGAAGCCTGATGAAAGGTGGTAGTAGCCAGGTGGGGGTTGGTCTCTCCTCCCAAGTAAGAAAGCAACAGGACATGAAGAAACAGCCTCAAGTTACACCAGGGGAGGTTTAGACTGGATATTAGGAAAAATTTCTTCTCTAAAAGGGTGGTCAGGCATTGGAAAAGGCTGCACAGGGAAGTGCATCACCATCCCTGGAAATGTTCAAAGATGTGGCACATGGTATAGTGGTGGACCTGTCAGTGTTAATGTTTGGACTCAGTGATCTCAGCAGTCTTTTTCAACCTTAGTGATTCTATGATTAATTTTTTTTCACCACAAATGTGGAAGTTTCTGGTTCTTCCACAAGATTTCTGCAACCAAGAGCCCGGTGAGGATCCAGTGTGAACACACACCAATGTGGCAAGAGAGCAATGAAGGATGCTGCTCTGAGGGATGGGGACCACTGAGCCATCATCCCCTTGTCTTACACCCCAAAGCTGAGGGGCTCACAGGGCTCTCTGAAATATTCCTTTGCTGTGTGGCAACACCATCACAAATGTCTTGGCGTCATCCCAGATGTTCAGGGGCAGAACCTGCAATAGAGGGATGAGGCTGCTCTTCCTCATGGCAACTTGATGGAAAATAAAGGTCAGATCTTCACCCAGTGAACGGAAGAGCAGATGCCTGACCCGCCGGCTGTGCCGCTGGTACCCGGCTAGCGGGACACAGATGGTGGAGTCAGGTTTTCCTAAACACAGCAGCTCCCCAAGCGAAGGAAAAGGAAGCTTTGCAGAGCCAAACTGTCGCTCCACGCGGGCTTTAGCAGCAGGACTCAGAACAAAGGCTCCTGCTCACCCAAACAATCTGTATCTCACTCGTGTATAAATAGAGCAATCTCGGAGTGAGCACATCTCCCGTTCAAAGTTCACCTCCAGAGAAACCCAACAAAACACCCAGCTGTGTCACAGTTCCTCGACCTCTCTCCTGCTTTCAGCCTACGTAGCAAGACACTGACCAGCCCCTTCCCCTTGAGGATGAACAAGTCCTGCTCTTCCTGCTCCATCACCCTGAAAACTGAACGAAGGTTTGACAGGGCAGTCCCAGTTATCACCACGCAGCACTTTCTGCACATATCCATTGCCACTGCCATGGGTGAGCATGGGGAGCAGGTCTGTGAGGCCTGGCTGCACACAGGACATCAGCACCACTGCCAACAGTACCAGCAGTACCACCACTGTCACCAGCATGAGCAGCTCCACCAGCATCACCACTGCCACTAGCACCACCTCTGACACCATTGCTACCAGAGTCACCACTGCCACCAGCACAAGCAGCACCACCACCAGTGCCACCATCGCCATCACTGCCAGGGAGGACAGGTACCAGAGAACTACAGTGCTGTCCCCAGCCCATGACTGCAGCTGGGATGCAGCCAGAGGAGACCCAAGGCGCTGAGATCTCCTCCAGTTGCATCCGCACGGAAGGAAACAGGAAAGGTCCGGGAGGAGAGCTACGGAAACAAAACACCCGGCAGGAGTCAGCATCTGGGGGAGATGTGTAAGCAGCCACCAGCACATCCTGCTCCGGGTGCAGAGATGGACAGAGCAGATGGGGATGTCCTGGAAAAACTGTGCTGGGTACTGTGGGGTATCTGCTGCCAGGAGCGGAGCAGTGCCTGGCACCATCTGCCAGGGAAGCATTGTGGGGTTTTCCTTCAAGGGTTATTTTTTAGGTTGTTTCTCTTTCTGCAGGTGATGTTTTCTGAGCAAAACGCAACAAGGGGGATTAAAATTGCACAGGTGCAGAGGGAGAGCGACGGGGGGCTCCTGGCAGCCCACAAAAACACACCTGCAAGATAAACCAGGTCATGCATCTTCCTCCATGTCCTTTTTGGTGTGCAGCAAATACTGGCTAAAACAAAATTTTGCCAAAGAGAGCTGTACGACCCCTGATTTTACAGGTCTGGTCAGATTTAAGGAGTTTGCTAGTATTTAGACAGCAGGGAAAGATGCCAGCATGACATTGGTGTGGAGACTTGCAAGAAGACACTCAGGAGACCAGGAAAGAGGAGGAATGGGGATGCTGAGGCAGCGAGCCAGCCAGCCAGATACAAAGAAGAGCACAATCTTCCCAGCACTGTGCAAGCTGGGAATGCACCCGAGGCACTGGTAACATGATCAACCCTATCTTATCTTGTATTTGCACCTTTTGTCTTTGAGGAGAGTCTGAGGCACAGTGTGGAAAGTGCCTATCAAGGTCCTTTGAGAGTTGTTTTCCCCTCTCACCCACTTTGGTGCAGATTCACAACCCTGACTGGACTGGGACTCTGTGCTGGCACAAGGATTCCTGCGATGCCACCAGCACCAGGGCTGCCTCTCGGGGACAGTACCCTTGAGGAAACACAAGATGCTTCAAGCACCCCTTCAACAGCCCTTTAGCTGGAATTTCAGCTTTCCCCTTCACATGGCAGCCCCCCCTAGCAGCTCGAATCCCAGGTCTCCATGGACAGCTTTTTTTTAAAAATCTAACTCATCCCTGTACCATAAGATCCATCCACCAGAGGATCATAAAAAACACAAAAAGGCCCCAAACCTTGAGGGAAAAGGAACCCTCCAACAGCTCAACACAGCCCCCTATCCATCTCTCCCTCCCGCCCTGTGCCCAGCAGTAGATGAGTCACAGGTAGCCAGAGGTGGCCCTGCTAGCAGCAAGATCCTGGTTTTATGATCTGGGATATTCCCCCTCCACTGCCTTCCCCCAGCAGCCATGAGGAGCTCACAGCAGTGGTGCCGATGTCAGAGGCTTTTCCTGGCTTAGATTTGAAGGGAAAGGAAAAAAAAAAAAAAAAAAAAAA
>VZRZ01000792.1:227390-252704 GCA_013398175.1 Climacteris rufus
ATGGAAGAGAGGCCAGCTCCACAGGGAAAAGTAGTAACAGGCTTGGGGCTGGCTGCCTCCCAGATCTGCAGAGGGTGTGCCCTAGAGGGTTTTTTTTGAGCGGGGGTGAAAGGCTTGGTTGTTTGGGGATGGATGGTCCCCACGCTCTGGCGCCTGATGCACAGGGAAGTCAAGCACCCCAAACACTGGGGGCCAGCTCCCCCCATCCTTCAGGGATTTCATCTGGCCAGAGGAATCAGGGAAAAAAAAGACATTCTGTATCTGATTGGGCACTTCCAGGCTTCATGCCTTGTCCAGGGGTATCTTCAGGAAGAAAAGAATCCCAAAACAGCATCCTTGCCCCAAAACACACACGGGGGGCAAACTGACCCAGTGCCCCCAACTGGTGCCACTGCCACATGTCTCTCCCACACTGAAACTCTGGTGCAGCTGAACATCTGCTCAGCTTTTCTTGTGGTTTCTCACAGTATTTTGAGTGAATTTAATACTCGTGGCAGTATTGGGGGTGGGGGTGCAAAATGACGCCTTTTTTTGGGCGAAACATGAGAAACAGCAGCACTCTCCTGCGAAGGGCATGGAGAGGCTGCCGTGACCTCCTGTTTGAAGTACATTTTGAGCCTGTGGCGAGGCCTCCGTCCCACCAGACCTGAACTTTGCTATTTGCCACATCCCTGCTCGGTGATGGGATTCTGATGGGAAGATGTCCCTGCATTACCTGGTCTTACCTTCTCGTCAGGCCACCAGCAGCCCTGACCAAAGGCCACCAGAGCCCTGTCTGCGTCACTGGCACTTCTTGCACAAACCCCGACCCAGACGGGCTGCGGTGGCTTTGATGGAAGTTTGCTGATGATGAAGGGGGTTCCAGCGGACTCAAATCTACCCAAAAGGTGTACTTTGACCTGCAGACAATGTTGAAATAGTGCTCTGTGACATGCTGGGGATACAACAAGGGACAGAACATGCTCTGCCTGTGAGGAGGCCCATGGAAAGCTCTCTGGTGGCATCAAGCTGCAGCCAGCATTGTCCAGAGAAGCCAAGCTCTAGAGAAAGGCAATTCCAAGTCACTGGCACCAGTTTTAGATGCTGTTTGTGTGTCGCTGAGCTTCCTCCATCATCCAGACCCTGTGCTGTCAGGAGCTGTCCTCCCAAACCATTTCAGTCCTGCTCTGCACTGTTTGGTTTATACATTTCACTCTACGGAGACAGGATCACACATCATGACAGGCTGCTGGGCCGTGGCAGCACCACCAGTCCTCGCTTCATGGTGGACAACAAAATGCTTCTCAGGGCAGCCAGCAGCCCCTGGAGACAGTGCTGCATGGAAAACCTTGGGTTGGCTCCTCCTCATCTTCATAAGCCCTGACCATTGCCACCTTAACAGCAGAAACTATGCCTTGAAACAGCTCCTCCAGGGATGCCCCTTTTCCAGCAGGATAGGACAGAGATGCTGCCCTCAAGCGAGAAGTGTCCCCCCAGGGCTATTAATAACACAGAAAGACCCTGGGGAAACATGATGAGTGTCAGACAGGATAATTAAAAGACATGGAGCAAGTGAAGGAGATAGGATAATAACCTGCTCCTGGGTGGGACACAGCAAGGTCTGGCAGTATTATCAAGACCGCCCAGCATGCCACTCTCCTGGCTCCTTCCATTGAGCCCAGCTTTTGCAGAGATGATTTTCCTTAAAACCCTCTTCCAGAAAACTCCTTAGCTCCAACAGAAAACCACAGCAGAGCTCCCTGGTTGCCACAGGACAAGTGCTCTGTAAAAGCAACACTCTGACAAAGCTGTAGGGACAAAGGTACCTCTGAGCTGCCAGTTCTGGATGCACGGCTACAGCATGTCCTGATCCTGCCCCCTCTCCTGCTCTCTTGCACTCTCTCCTGCCCTCCTGGACCCTCTCCTACCGTCCTGGACCCAGCCATCCCCAGCAAAAGGGACAAAATCCTTTGGTCCTGCCGCCCTTGCGCAAAACCCCAGAGCCGTGCCAAGAGTTGTCCCCCACCCGTGGGAGCTTTCCGAGCAAATAAAGGTGGTTTTCTTTCAAATAAAAGATCAAAGGGCATGAAATGCTGGAAGTCACAGCTGTTCTTGCTGGTGGAACATCAGTGTCTCCACTTGCTCTGCAGAGCCTGCCTGGTGGGTAAAGCACTGCCCCATGTCCTCAGCACAATTCTCACCCTGACCACATGGGAGATGGGGGACCAAACTGGAAGGAGGAGGAGGGAGGATGGAGCATCACTTTGGAGGAAGGAGATTAAGGCAGTGCAGAGCTTAGACTGCTCAGGGTCTGCAAACTAGAAACACAGACTTGTAGAATCATTCAGGTTGGAAAAGATTTCCAAAATCATCAGGTCCAACCTTCAACCAAGCACCAACCTGCCCACCAAGCCATATTGCTGAGTGCCATGTCTACTTGTTTTCGAACACTTTCAGGGATGGTGTCCACCACTTCCCCGAGTAGCCCATTCCAATGTCTAATTTCTCCTTCAGTGAACGAATTTTTCCTAATATCCAACCTGAACCTCCTCTGGTGCAACTTGAGGCCATTTTCCAGTGGTCTTTTCCCAACTATGGAGCTTCTGAAACTTAAGGCCCCATGAAAATGAACCTTGCAGCTGGGTTCAGATGGGCATGATGTGAGAATGTGGCTGGCCTCCTTCTCCAGCTCAGGAGCTGGTGGCCAGGGAGACCTTGTTGCAGCCTTTTAATTTATTAAAGGGAGCTTGTAAGAAAGATGGAAAAAGACTTCTCCTTGAGCTTAGTGATAGTACAAAAAGCAACAGCTTTAAATTCTAAGAGGGAAGGTTCATACTGAACATAAGGAAGAAATTTATTATGTTGGGAGTGGTGATGCAGTGGAACAGGTTGCCCAGAGAAGCTGTGGCTGCCCCATGCCTGGAAATGTTCAAGGCCAGGCTGGACGGGGCCTTGAGCAACCTGGTATAATGGAAGGTGTCCCTGCCCATGGCAGCAGGGTTGAAACTAGATAATCTTTAAAGGTCCTTTTCATCCCAAACCACGCCATGATTCTATGCCTGATGGCCAGGGTGGCAAGGTGTCACCACAACCCTTTCCCAGGCTTCTTCACATCAGCTCCCACCCAATTCCTCACTTGCCTCTTCATCGAGTGGGGTTCAAACTGGATTCACGTTTAACCAAGGTATTAAAAACCTTGCTGAACAGGACTCTCTGAGAATTAGGAAAATGGGCTGAAAAATCCTTAGGACTGGAGTCCTGCAATGCTGCAGCCTGGGACATGGTCTTGGACTGCAAAAATGGGCTCCCCAATTACCATCAAGCCTGTCCCTTTCTGGGCTGCACACCAGAAGCAGAGAGCAGCTGCTGCAGCTTCAGAGGAACACATTTTTTTATCACATCCTCACTTGTCATGCAGAGATGCTCTGGCACGCCAAGGCTGCTCCCAGCCACTGATTGAGGCGAAATCAGCTAAAAAAGGATGGCAAATTTTACAGATCCTGATGCTTCTTGAACTTAAATGAACTGTCATTCAATACAGAAGATGAACAGTCATCCAATCCTATTCCTGTCATTCACAGGAAGGATTTCCAGCAGTGGCTTTGTAAAAGCCAGCAAACGCCCTGGCATCTCAGGAAGGAAAATTGCAATGATTTGCATGAACAAAAAGCTTGTGTCAGAGCCACTGTGGGATGATGACACTTGCTCCTCTTCCCATCCTGTCAGGGAAAGCAAGGAGAAGGTCATGCAGCACAGCCCAGCTGGCTGTGATGGACTGTGCCCAGGTGATTTTGGAGATCACTGAAGGAAAAGGCCTACATCCTCAGGGGAATGGCAGGGTGAGGAGGAAATCCATCCTGTCTACACTGGAACATCCCCTGAACGCTGCAACAAGCAGGGATGCCATGGAATGGTGCAGCCAGTAAAATCAAATCCAACAGCAGGATGTTGCAACCTCAAAGCAACTTTCCAGACTGGTATCACTCTTGGGACAACATGGAGGTGACGTGGTCATTCACACAGTGTTTTTGGGGATGGAGGAGCCTGCAGTTGGCATCACCACACTGCTGCTCCCCAAAATGCCAAAAGGTTGGAAAGGGAGTGTCTGACTGTTCAGGAAATGCCCAGGAACGCTTAGTCAAGAGCATGCTTTGGCTTTGACTTTCTTTCATCTGGATATTTGCATAAATCCGGTGCTGCCTTTAGGGAAACACAAATTCCCTGAAGAAAGGGGAGCGTTTGAAGGTTCTGGCTGCCCCGACGCGCCGGGCAGGGAAGCGACGCTTTTATCACCTGAAAATTAAATAAAGTCTGAGATGTGTAGCCTCCCCACCCTGCTAAGCAGGAAGACTTCCTCAGCTCCTACGGCCGGATCCAGCAGGGATGGGACAGGCAGGATGCAGCGTTTCATCCGTGCTCTGCACATCCTCCCCGGCCCCAGGGGTGAGCTTTAATGGCCTAGAGACACGCAAGCTGCTCCGGCTGTGCTTCGTTTCCCGGCTCTGCTTGGCTCCCTGGCTCCCGGATGGTTTCAGAGGCATTTTGACACCCCGGTGTGGGTGGCATTTCCCAGCCACCCTTGCTGCGCTGGAGCAGGCTCTGATCAAGCTGAAAGCAAACGAGGTTCCCTGGGTAAATGAAGCTGCAAGCCCAAATTCATCATTTATGATGGAGCCGACTGATGATAGTAAATGTTTCTGGAGATGTGCATGCACATGCTCTGCCTCTCAGCAGGGAAAAAGGCAAAGGAGGTGAATGAAAAAGCAGCACCACTAACAAGCTGTCCAGGTTAAACACTGGCTTTGAGATCTGTCCAGAACAGTCCCTGTCCCTCTGCTCCCACGGGCACATAAGAGGATTTCAGTCTGGGGAGGGAGGCAGACAGACATTCTGGTCATGGCTGCACCCTGGGAGGGTTTTTCTCCATCTTTTTTTCATGCTGCTTCCTACAGAGCCAGGCTGCAGCAAATAGAAAACACAACATCAAGGAATATCTATGAAGACTTTGCAGAACACCCAGCGCTGACTTAGGGCTCAGTTCCCCCATTAAAAGCTCCTTTCGTACAGAGAAGAAGCAAAATAAGGGCATTCCTATTAATATACCTGACTTCTTCCCGAAATCCATACTATTTCAACTATCCTAACAGAAAAACCCTACAGGCACAGATGTGTACAGAGTACTCCAGCAGCTAGCACAAAGGATGTTTTGCTATTTCACAAATAATTTAAATTTGGCATTGCATGTGACAACCAACAGCAAAACCAGCTCTGGCATGGGCTGCACTATAGTGGGACAGAGGAAGCAGAGAAAAGGGGCACTGAAGATGTCCCCTCCAGCCACAGGACGCGGGGCTCATCTGCTCCAGTGCAAAGTTAGCAGGAACTGGTTTGGCTCAGCCCTGCCAGCACGAGGCCATGGTGACATCCATGGCCATCCTGGCAAAAGCACCATGGAGTTGATCTTGCCTTGGGGGGAATTAAAAAAATAGATTAAAAAGTTTATTTTCATCTTGATCTGTTCCCAGCTCATCTCTCTGCAGAGAGGCAGCTGTGCTGGCATGGCACTGTGGGCAGCACTGGGACAGGCAGCCAAGGGTTGCTAAATGAGCATTGTAATTCAGCGCCGAGCCATGGGGTGAAACTCTGCTGTGTGTTCCCACATGGGAATTCTCTGGCATTTTCTTTTATCAGCTGGTCGATAAAACATCCCCATCCTGTTTCCAGACCTCCCGTAAGTGTCATTTGTCACGCAGATGGAGCACATCCTCTCTGTTGTCATTAGCACGTCCTGGGCTGGCATTTACTAGAAATGCAGCACAGGGACTTCCCTCAAGCTCCACCAGACAGTGGCACCTGAAAGACTCTGGGGACTTTAGCAAGAGACTTCCCTGGAGGGTTTGGAAATGCCAACCAACCTCTCCTGTGAAGCTGGACCCACAGCCTCCCTGTCTGAGCCTTGCACGCCCACAGGACTGTGGTGGTCTGTGTCTGGATGGATGCAACCATGAGACCTTCACCTATGTCAGGCACACACCTGCCCCAAATCTGCTTCCAAGACACTGTCACAGTGTAGGAATAGGAGATTTTAGTTAACGCTAAGGATCAACTCTGACCTCCCCCACTTCACTGGCACAATCACAGACAGGAGCATCGTTGTGGCACCGCTGCCTCCAAAGCTGGTGACAACACCACCAACTCCTCACCAGGAGCACATCCCAACCACCCTTCCAGCTTGCAGCCACAGCACCAAGGACTAGGATGATTCACAGCATCCAGGACAAGCAGTGCACCCCTGTGATGCCAGCATGCTGATGACACCCTGCTCCTTGACCTGTCCACTTCAATAAAACAAACAACAGCTCCATGAAATCTCCCCTAACTTTAGCAGGTGCCAATTTTAGCCCAGCTGCCTGCATACGCCTCTGCTGCGTTTTCATCCCTAGCTTCAGGCAGACATTCTGATTTTTGCAATGCCTGCGGACAATTTTGGGCAATATACAGCCATTTTTAAAGCAACGGTGAAAATAAATCAGTATTTTAAAGGGAAACAGAGGGGGAAAATAGCCTTGCTCTGGCACAGCATATGCAAAAGAAGTCTGAAACACTAACATTTGCAGACAAAACTGCACCCACACGTGAGACACTCCTATTCTGACCTCCATCTCTGGGCCATGAAATCACAAAGCTGCACAATGGGCTGCCCCACGGGTCCACAGTTCACTGCCAGTCTGTGCTTGTTATCTAGATGGGAATGGAGTAAGGTTACACAGCTGTCCTGTGCAAAAGCTTTTTGCACATTTGTCATCAATCAGATGGGCTTAAAATCTGATCAGTTTTTTTCAACTTTCATTTTTGGAAGTGACTCATCATGCCTCTACATTTTAGCAGAGAGCACTAAATGGATGGAGGATGCTCAAGAGCAACTCTGGGACACGCAGAAAATATCTTCATGTCACATTAACCCAGCCTTGTAAAATACAAGAATTTGAGACAGAATTTGAGACAAACTCTGTCTCCAAATCACGCCTTTTTCAATGAGTTCATTTTCAGGAAGCTGTCCCATCCACTTGCCTCGAAAAATGTTTGTCTCTGGCTCATGTCCATGAAACCAGATAAATGAGAGTTTATAAGTTCAGAACTCGAACTGAAGTCAGAAAGTTTTGTCTTTCGTTTTCTACAGCTGATTCACAGCCAGCCTGACCCGAAATGTGGACTTGCTTCAAATTTTTTGTCATTTCAGGGTTCATTTGCAGTTTAAAGTGATGCTCTCCTCCTGCCTGAAGTCTCCTGTGCTCTCATCCCAGCTCAGTGCTGGCACAGCTTCTCTCTGCACTCCCCAAAGCCTGTGTGGACACCCTTTTTGACCTTGATCAAGTGAAATGCCCCTGGATTTGCTTCTTTGCTAGAAATTCAGAGTGATGTCAAGCAAGGATTTTGGTCCTGGGGCTGCCTGAGCAATCATCCCTGATGCTGAGCACAGGCAGAGAGCAGCACCTTGGACTTTTATTTTTATCTTTAAAGAGACATTTGAGCTTTTCAAAACTGAGCTTTTCCCCTCTCTGCTACACCAGTACAAGAATTGGGAGCTTCCTTATTTTACTGAACCCGGCTGCTTTTCTGGCCTGAAGAGTCAACAAGAGGAGCAGCCAGCTTTTTGGCTCCCTTGGAAACTCTGCAGTCCAAGAAAATCAGACAAAGCATTTGAATGCGCTCAAGCTTGTTCGTCAACAGTCTGATTTCTGAGGGACCTGACCCTGCGTCCAGGCCGGCCGACGCTGCACCGACAGCAATATTTTTGGGTCCTGTGTGAAATACTCCTGCAACGATCCTGCTGCCAAGTCTTGCAAAAGTTCCCAGGCTGAGAGGCTGGATGTGAGGAAGGAGCCTCCACAGCAGGGTTCATGCAAGTTGCTGAAACATCTCAGCTCACTGGGGAAAGGTCAGAAGTGGGGAAGGATGTGCATCATGTTGACTACAACTCAATAAAAGCAGCAAAATACCTACAGGGGACTGTCTGACATCTCACATTGACTGTCACAGGAGGGCTGAGGTTGGAAGGGAGCACCTCCAACCTCCTCAATGGGTGAAGTATCGCTATGGGCATCTCACCATTGATGCCCTGGCACCTTCATGAACATCCTGCACATGAGACAGTCACAGCAGTCACCCATCAGCACCATGCCTTGATGGATGGATGAAATTCCTGGCCCTGGCTACATGGATTGTGCTCCTCTGAGGAAATTTAGCATCTAAAGCATATATGTAGGGTTAAAGGATATAATTTCTTCCCTTTGCCCTGCTCAAGGTCACTGAAGGACATGGACCTGAATGGAGAGCATCCTAGCCCATTCCTGAGACATGGATCTTCCTTCCCAGATGCCCCCTCTCAGCTCCAAACAGCACAAATGTCTTCCCTTGGCGTCCTTCAAAGACAGCAAAAGCACCCCTCAACCCCAAAATGTGGTGACCACCTTCAATCCTCCAAGGAGGCTCATCCACAAAGCCCATCTGAGGTGCAGTGCCCGGTCATGGCCTGGGATGAGGCATCTGGTCGAGCCCACAAGGTGGAAAGTTCAAGTGGCTGCTGTTTATTTGGCTTTGCAGAGAGCAGTCACCCAGCCTGAACGTGGGCCAAGCACCTTCCCATGGCAGGAAGTGCTGCTGGAGTCTTTAAATAACCACGAGTGGTCAGGGCTTTGGTTTACAGCTTTGCTGGATGGAAAACCACCACTCCACGTCTGCCCCACCTCTGTCCTGGGTGTAAATGGCAACACTCGTCTCATTACCTCCTAGCCCTTCATGTCCATACCCACCAGTCCCATATGGAAGTTGACAGAAGCAGGAAAAGTTCTCCAAGCACAGGCATAAAAGCATGTAAGGGATTCTTGCCCCTTGTGAAAGATGAATTTTATGTCCTACAAAGCTTCACTTTGCTTCTGTGTAAATGAGAAGTTCCTTGGGGCTCTCCTCACCCTCCCCATCCTGCTTGAAGGTCCACACACAACATCTCACCACACTCCAACACTGACCTGCACCACCATAAGTACTCCTCACCTTCCTGTTGCCAGACTGGTGTGTTCATAAAATTAAAATGAAGAATAAAATCCTTCCTCCAGGGCAAGCAGAATATGCCAAGATCTCTCCACAAAGGCTTTCTTAAGTATTTCCCTGGGGTACTTGAAATCAGAAATCTTGCCAAGAACCTGGATAGAACGGGGTCACCCAGCAAATCCTGCTTTACTGATGGAAAGTTCCCAAAAGCTGTTTCACTGGGAAGCCTGGCTACTTTGGGATTTTGGCTTGCCAGGACTCTGGGGAATAAAAATGTTTGCTTTTTTTTTACCTATAGCTGTCATTAACACATTAACCTAAAATGATGGCTGGCGAGAGAAAGCTCTGTAAATAAGCAAAATAGCATTTTACAGTTGGAAAACAAGACCTTGCCCTGACCTCCTCTTGGGCAGATTCACTGGTATACAGCAAACCAGTATTTTATTTTAAACTGTACTTGTAAAAAGTTAAAAAAAGCTGCTTCCTTGACACTTAAGTCAGGTAAGGACACTACAGGCCAATCTGCCTTATAAATAAGCCTGCTCTTGTATACACGTGTTTTAAAATAAGCTTATGAAATGTAAACACATGGGCTTTAACAAAAAATAATTCAGCCTCGCTGAAACCATTTGAGTGGGACTGAGCCAGGCTTCAGAGGTCTGCGCAGGGCATGCTAACTTCAACCCAAAAACCCCTTAGGACAAATAAAAACACTCTCATAAACAGCTAAAAAGAAGCAAAATTCAGTATTTTTCTTAAGGGTCATCCCTAGAGCTGTATTTCTCTTGGTTTTGGAGCATGAGGCTACAGGAAGTAGAGACTCAGGGGGAGTTTCTTCCAACCTATGTTTAGTTGCCCACCTTCTTTCTACCACTGAGATGGGCAATGTTTCTATTTGTTCCCGGCCTCTATGTCCCAGGAGACGAGCCAACCACCAAGAAACCTGGGCTTTAAAAATAAAACACAGCCTTGGCTTCAGAGGGGCAGGTGCAAGGGGGAAAAAACTATTTTTAACCCTCACTCCGCAAGAAGGGAATGCTGGGACCCCTCCGAGTGGTGCTTGTCTGACTTGAAGAGATTTATGTGGAGTCGATGGAGGCGTCTGACTGGTGGTTAATCCTGGTGCTGGGCACTGGGGCTGGGGAATTGGACATCAAAGCATTCCTTCATCTGCTGGGGAAATGGGAGAGGCGGCAGACAGGGCTCTGCCTCCTCCCTGCGTGGCTGTGGGGGCGACAGGCGGCGCAGACCTGAGCTTGGGGCTCTCCAGGACTCAGAAGGGCTCTTGAGATGTCTGAGCAACCCCCTAAGGATGGATGTGCCCACTTGAGTTGCTGTTTCCACCCTGGTGCAAACACAAACATGAGGAGAGGTGCTCCAGCTCTCTGACCATTTTTGTGGCCTCTCCTGGACCTGCTCTAACAGGTCCACACCTTTCCTGTGCTGACGACCCCAGACCTGGGCTCATTTCTCCAGGTGGGGTCTCACACGGGCAGATTCTATGATTCTGTGAAGATGAGCTCCCAGCAAGCTCACGGGACCAGTGCCTGGTGTCCCTGTGTCCATCCATCCAGATAAGCTTTTCCTACCACTGATAGAGGATGCCTCCTGTGAGTTGGTTCAGCAGTAATCCAAGAGTTAGGATCTGGCCTGGAGAAGAAGAGCACATTAAGGACTTAGCAGGACCTGACATCTCACAAAGGGTAGCTAAGGTAACTTTGTCAAAGGCTGGCATTCAGGACTTCTCCATCCAAGGAGCCAAACAGCCTCAGGCAGGCTGTCTCGGGGGAGTTCTGGGTACACTGCATAAATCTCCAACCTTATTAAAGCTCCAAAGACCACAGAATCCAGCTCCTGACCTTCTCCGGAGCAGAAAACGACAAAACGTTTCCTGTTATTTATAGCAGCTGGAGAGCCTGATGGGAAAACCCCACTTGTGAAACGTGGGCTGCTTGCCATGGCTGCTCTCAGGGAACGGTCAAGCTGCTCCGAACTCCAGCCTGGATGGACCCTTTCAGCCCTGAGGCCACTTTGCCCTGGCCAAAACCATGTCCAGAGGCTGCACAAGAGGAATAAGCAAATGGATCTTGCTCCCATTGGCTCTTCCAGGTCACGTCCACATGGCCCAACTTGAATTAGGCGAGGCTGAGCATCCCAGGACAGGGGGCTTCACCTGTGGGCTACAGACACCTGGCAACCCTTGAGGAGCACAGTTAACCTGCATGAGGCTTCACCTGACCGTGGCTGACCTTACCCAGGAGGTAACTGTCAGCTTTTTAGGGAAACTGAGGAGAGGGCACGGCCCCTTTGCCCACCTCCACCAGGTGCTGCCCCCCTCCTCAAAGCACAGCAGGACAGGCACTGGCATGCTGGTGCGCTGGCAGTTGAATTTCCACTACTCTGGCACGCATGGAAGGTGCTTTCCGGCACGTTCAGTCACGCAGGTGCAGGAAACCTCGCAGCCCAAGGCAAGCCCTTCCTGCACCGGGACAGGCTTTGCTGCCGAGAGCCTCCCAGCCCCAGCCCTGCTCTAGAGGAGCATTTGCTGTCACGCTGTTGAAGAGGATTCCCAAAGCTTCTGTCTTGGGCCGGCGCCAGCGCGGGTGTTCTGCTCGCTCCGGGGCCACGGGAAGCAAGCTGTTCGTCACGCACTGCCGCGAGATGCCGTGAAGGAACTTGCCGGCCACGACAGGAGCAGCCGGCTCTGGAGCTGCCATGACGGTGCTCTGCTCTGGTTGAAATGCTGTGATGGCACCCAGGGACATATACCCACCACTACTCTGCCACAGTCAAAAATAAACCACCGGGATGAGGACAGGGTGTCATCAGTGTCAATGCAGCAGTAAGCAGCTGCTGGGATTTAGGAACACACTGGGAACAACATAGGTCACACTCCTCACCTTCACCACCAAGCTGCTGCTCCTGTCCAGATAGTGATGCCTTCTGTAGGATTCAGCTTGAGAGCAGCAACCTGAATTTAGGGACCCAGGAGTCTTATTAGAGCCATCATCAAAATCACAGAATGGTTTGGGTTGGAAAGGAACTTTAAATGTTGTCTAGTCTGACTCCCCTGCAATGAGCAGGGAAACCTTCAGCTCACCCTAAAGGAGTCACCTGGTCCCAAGCTTCTTGAGAGGCTCCTCCTGACCTTCTCTGCTGTAGCTCTGCTGCTGGTGAATCCCATAGCCAGTGTGGTAGACTGAGACCCTGACACACCTTATCCTCAGCAACAAAACCCCAAACCAGAGCCATGGCCAAGGCCAAGGTGCATCTCTGAAGAGCTCAGCCAGATCTTCTCCCAGGGTGATCTCGGCCCTTGCAATGGACAAGTTCCTTCTAAACATCCCCAGGCAATTTGCCTGCAACTCCTGCTAATAACGCTGTATTTTGTCAACAGAGTCGGGTCAGCGGCAATTCATAGACTTCACGCTGGTTAACCTTTTCCCACCAAACAAGCCCAGGGATATTTTGACTCCCTGCCCTGGAGAAGTTTATTTGTGTAGGATCTGTCCACTTACCAGCTTCCGGCAAGGAAAAGACACACAAGGAGCGTAGCTGCTTTCTAGTAGCTGGGGAAAGAGTTGATGGTTGTGGCCAGGGCGCCCTGGCACTGGCACTAGAAAAGCAGAGCACTTGCCAAAGCCACCTGAGAGAGTCCAAGAGGATTGCAATTAGCCTGGGAGAGAAATCAGAGTGGCTGCAACAGTCCGTCCAACAAGATCTTCTGTGGAGAACCTGCAGGTGCTCTACTTGCTGGAGACAAAACATGTGGACTGGGATTGTGGAATACTGAAAGAAGACCCAACAGAGAAGAACATAAGAGAAGGCCATCCCCACTTTCAGCCTTGTCCATGCATTATCACCCAGGAGGAGCTGGCTCAACACCAAACCAGTTCAAGCTTCCCCAGTGCTTTCCATTGCCCAGGACCGTATCTGGGATCATAGAAAAGGGCTACCTCAGCCTTAGCCTGGTCAAGATTTTACACCTCTTAGAAGGACCAAGGAGAAAGATTTCTCCACCCTGCTCTTGAAGATGTGTGGCATGTATGTGCCAGTCTGGGATCACGACTGCTGCAGCTCACAGATGTTTCGGCTCCGGGTAGCCAAGAAACCTTCACCGTGATTTGAAAGGATTGGCCAAAAGGGATTTGACTTGAGACTCCTGTGCTGCCTGGGCTCTCCTGGCAAATGATTAACAGATGCTGTACTGGCTGGTGTGCTCTTCACCCAGACAGAACAGCATCTGGCAGGCCCATTACTGCCTTCTGTGGCGGGTGTGCCCTGGAGAGCCTGGAGATTTATTGTCCAGATATAAAGTGGCTGAGCTCTGTCCCAGGAGCACTTCGAAGGAAAAGCAGAATTTCTTCATAAAACAGCTTGCTTATCACAATTGCAATTATTTGCACGTGAAGGGGAGGCCAGGAGGGCAAAGGCACCCCAGGGTGATATGGGGAGGTGACATGGTACCAGCTCCAGTGGGTGCTGCCAGCTGGAGGAGGGTGTCTGATTCAGTGAAGGAATGGCCATCCCAGAAAGGGGCAGGGAAAGCTGTGCCTTTTAACAGCAGTTGGGATATTTTCTCCAGCACATTCCTCTCCCTCCAGTAATCTTGTGGGAGCCTGGAAAGATGGGTTGTGAAACGCAATTTCTCTCTGCCAGCAGCTCTGTGGGGATGCCAGAAGTCAGAGCAGCCTTGCATGGAGGCAGGACCAGTGTCCATCCCATTGCAAACATGAGACACTGATAATTAAATGGGGAGGTGAGGAGAAAGCCTTTCCCACCATATACCTCCTCCCCAGCCTGGCTTGTCCCTGCAGCAGGGTGGACTCAGAGCATCTCATACTGGGGCAAAGGAAGCACCACGCTCCTTGTGATGCAATATTTACCTCTTCTCGAGATCTGGGTGAGGTCATGCATTTGCATCACTTTGGGCCATATTTGCTCAGGCATAGAGAGTTAAATGCTTCAGGTTTCAGGGTAAATCCCAGTTTGGAGCAGTAACTGGGAGAAAAGCCCAGAGGGATGCACAGGCTCCTGAGTGGCTACTCCAGGGTTCTCATGCAGCACCTGATATCTCTATCCATCCCATAGATGAGAAGGACATGAGGCTGTATCTGGCAGCAGTTCACGAGGACACAGCCACAGCCCCCCTCTGGGCTGAGCTGTGCATGCTGTGGTGTGCCTGTGTGACATGCCTTCATCCACCTCTGCTTTCAATTAGAACCACTAATGATTTTAGCAAGAAAAGACTGAACCAAGTGCATCCCGTGGCAGGCTTGCTAACACTGGCCAGATGTGATGCTGCTGGCAGGTGCCACAGTGGCCACAAGTGTGCAGGTGGCTTTGCAGGGGGAAAAGTAAGAAATAAAGGAAAAAGAAAAGTAAAAAGGCAAAAAAAAAAGAAAAAAAAAAAAACAAGAGCAAAAGAAAGTTATGGGTCATTGATATCAAACCAAATCTTCCAGGCCCAGAAAAACTGAATGGAGCCAGTCCTGGATGCTTTGTGGTCTGGGCTTGGGTGAGGCCCCAAGGCTATAATGGTTTCATTTAGGGCATGCAATAACCTTTGGCTCCTATTGTATTTGGGTTTGCCAGAAAGGCAGTTGGTCTGGCTGGATTAAAGCTGGCAGTAATTACATGCCAATGCCTCCTCTGTAGTGAGGAAGGGCAAAACCTAAAAAGAAAACCATGTGTGCATCCCCCTACTCACCACTTCATGTGGGGACAGCCCTTGCCCTCCTTCAAGCAGAAATCCAGCTCATGCCCAGCATTAACGCTTTGGAGAGTTATTGGTGACACATTCCAAGAGGGAGGAGATGTGGGAATGCTTCTGGTGTCAAAATGCTTTCATAAGCGACCAGACACATCCCCTGAAGGACACCCTCTGCCTCGCCCAGCCACCAACTCAGCCAGCAGCCTTCCAGCCTTCCCTGCTTCCCCCAGTGAACGTGCCAAATACAAACCAGATGCTCCAAAACGCCTGCTTGAAGACATTCCCTTTCATCTGGTAATTGCTGCTTCCGAGGGAAAAGATCTTAAGCAGTACTCAAACCCTCTTGAATGACCCAGACACCTATTTTTGTCCCTTCTGGGCTTCTGAGCAGCTTTGGCTTTGGCATCTGAGCCATTCTGCTGCTCCTCATCCCCTCATCCTGCCAGCTGATGGCCAGCTGAAGCCTCCTTGCCAGCATTTGCACCCTTAGGACTGGTTTACAGCCACCCACTTGTCATCAGCCACGTGGAATCCCACTGCAAGGGGTGCCACAAGGCCAATGAGATGGGCACCACTGCTCCCCCAGCATCAGATGGGCATGGTGCAGGACAGTCAGGCCAAAGGGTGCAAAAATGAGGTGCAAAAAGCAAAACTAAGATGCTACTTGCAGTAATGGCAGTGATAACAGCTTCATCTAAAACCACAGCAGGAGGATATCCACACACCCCCAAATTTGACCTACACCAGCCCAAATTTAAATGAGGTACATCTGCACCAAGGATTTCCTCTTGTCCTCTTCAGGCACTGCATTTCTATCTTTGACAAATAAACAGCCAGTCCTCAAACCTCAAGCTCTTTATTGCTTGTGGTTCCTTCCCCTTCATTTCTAAGAAATGAAAAACAGGAGAAGGTTGCAAAACACACACTGGCCTCTGCTGTCTTTAAATACAGCAAGAAGTCAAATAAACAGGGAGAGAGGAACGAGGAAGATTGACTGTAAGCAGAAAATGC
Source organism: Climacteris rufus (assembly GCA_013398175.1). NCBI lineage: Eukaryota > Metazoa > Chordata > Aves > Passeriformes > Climacteridae > Climacteris > Climacteris rufus. The sequence continues at coordinate 243,145 of VZRZ01000792.1, forward strand.
CCAGCTGTACCCACTCTGAGTGCTGGAGGCTGTGGATACTGATTTAGGCAGTGAGAAAACGCAAAGCACAAAGCAAACCCGGCGACACCACCAACGAGCGCAGGATGCAAGGCACTCCCGTGCCAAAGCTGCAGCTGTGAGGGAGCCCACGAGCTGCTCAGAAAAGATTCAGGATGGAAAAGTTAATCCCCAGTGTGATGTGCTAAACAACCACGGCCTGGAGAAGAGGAGCTGGGGGTCAAAAACCACTTAATGTGGAAGGATATGATGGGGTCTGCTGGTTTCCTCCTTGTATCTGCTGCTGATGCTCACGGTTCCATCAGCATCCTCTCCCTGACAGTGGAGATGAGCATTAGTGGGAATTGTGTTTCACCAGCCCAGTAGCTTTGCTGGAAACTGGGAGATGAGAATAATCCTGCTAATAACCGCAGAGTTCAGCTCGTCCTCAATGATGCCAATTTACGTGTGGTTTAACAAGGGCATGGAATGATGGAAGGACACTGTAGGGGAATGTAAAATCCTGCCTCAAATGGACAAACGCTGGTGCAGTTTAGATTAGGCAGAATGAAAAACTAAAAAAAGATTCTTAACTAAAGGGAAACTTGGAAGGAATAAGGACCTGGTGAGTGATGGCACTTGGAGCATTCTGTCAAAGGTACCAGACGAGTTCTGCCTGCCAAGGAGAAGGCAGGGGTCTAAACTGTGATGGAAAAACCAGCATCCCAGCATTACCAGGAATAAGCACAAAGCTTCCACAGCACACAAAAGGCATCAACATGCAAAGGAAACCCATGGCAAAGATGTAGCAGTGTAAAGTATGGTGAGCAATTACCATCCTCGGGGGAAAGTAAACACCTTGCAGCTCTTCCCATACCATCCTGGGTGGTCCAACCCCCTCAAAAGGGGACTAGTGGCCAGAAGCCACGTGTGTATTTTGCACTGATGAACCTTCATGTTGTAAATCCACTTCAGCCTTTGAGCAAAATGCCTGGCACATCTGTGAGTGGGAAATCTCTGCTCCACAACACCAGCGCTGAGATTAGCACAAGCTTAGCACAGGCAGGAGCACGAGCCCTAGCATTACCAGAAAGGAGAGGGAAGGGTGCTACTGAAGGCTGCATCAGGAGAAGAATCCCTCATCTTCCGCCAAAATGGCTTTTGCATTGCAAAAGAGAAGTATGCTAATGAATTAGATAATGGATTCGAATCTGAGAGCCTCTGTCAGTGCTGAGGATGGTTGGGGGTGTCCTTCTGCAGGCTGGGACCATCCCTGGTGAGGATGTCAAGAGGCAGCATGGTGGATTTTCCTCTGTCAGTGGGAGGGTGAGCTGCAAATCAAGTCACTGGGGCTGTCTCCAGGGCAGAAATGAGGAAGCCTAGATACCCTTACACCCCCTCCATCCATGCTCAACCAGGAGCTCTGGGGTTATTTAGGTTGGCAGACCCATGGCACATGGTAGAGCCTGCCAGAGGATAAATACCAGAGCAGGGAAAGGAGCCATCCAAGCTAAAAGCCAGTGTGGGTACAAGAAGAACAAGGCCAAATGGGTACGAGTCATCCACAAATAAATTTAAGCTGGAAACGAGAGCAGTTTGTATCCGTGTGAGCAGCAAGGCTCTGGCAACAGCCTTCCCAGAGGACTTGCCAGGGTCAAACAGCTCATTAGTTTCAAGAAGGAAGCTGGCGGGGGGTTTGTGTCGTGGCTGCTTATAACTGGGGGGGGGAGGAACCAGCCAAAAATTGGTGGTGGCCCTGGGGCTGGCTCCAGCAGGACTCAGGTCTTCTGCCACAGCCCACATCCCACCTGTGCTGGGGGGGATCTGGAGCAATGCAAATTGCATCTGCCTGCTCTCAGGGAGAGGGGAGAAGCTGCAACAGGGAGGAAAATAAAAATGCACAGCTCCGTTTTTCCAGCTGACAGGAGCTTAAACACTGGCTGGGAATCGGGCTCAGGGCCCTGTGTGAAATTCAGCTTGGCTTGTCTTGAGACGGAGGCTCTACTCCCCAAGCACCCTACGAGCATTTCGGGAATAGCAGGGGGAATCAGACCTACTTGTCAAGCGTGTTGCTATTTGTGCAAATGCTCTGTACCGGAGGGAAGCTTGAAGAACAAGTCCCCTTTTTATAGCGCGTTGGATGCTGGCAGTGAGCCTGCAAATTAGAAGGAATTCAGAGAGGAGCAACAACAACAACAACAACAAAAAAAGCCTAAGGGGCTGGAGGGATTAGTTTGGGAGAGAAAAAAATAAAAGGAGCTAAGTGTGTGGTCCAGTGGATGCGACTTTGGGCTGGGACTGCACCCAGTGTTGTCCCATCCACAGCAAACCTCCCTGGGCCATGTGCAGGTTTCCTGACCTGTCCTTAAGACGCAAGATGTGTTTTCTGACACCTCAGGAGACAGCTCTATCATGTCCACACAGAAACAAAAAAAAATTAAAAATTACATATATGACAGAAAGTTCACTAAGAAGCTGTCACAGCAAAGGACAGCCCATGAGTGAAATCGGTTTGAGCTGGGAGCAGCTTAGCCACAGCAATGAAGGGTGCGTGGTGAAGAATGCCCTGCTGCAATGGCTTTTCAAAGTGGTTTTACCCCAAATTAGCTCAGTTCATCCCCAAACCCTTTGAACAAGTTCACAGAAGTGCAATATCCCTGCTGCAGTCCTACTATCAGCATCCCTATCGTCTGGGGCACTGAGAAGGGCAGGAGTGACCTGGATCATGGGTTTAATTACCAGCCTTCAGCCTGGCTGTGCTTGCACTGGTGCCAGGGCCCCGGAGAGGGGACTTGGGCAGGAGCCCAGCACTGTATCTGCAAGGAAAAGCTTGGCTGTCCCCAGCTCGGGGTACTCAGCCTCATGGGGATGTTCCTGTGACCAGAAAGTTGCAGCAGCTGGGATGCAGCAACGCATCACCATGGGGAAAACCAGCACAGGGACATCCAGAGCCTTTCAGGGATGAGACCAACTTTCCTGCCTGTTGACCAAACCTCCCTGTTTTTAGTGCCTGTCACACAAGCATGGCTGAAGCTGTAATTTGCCATGACAGGATGTAGAAGAGGAGGGGACACAAAGGCTGAGACAAGCCTTCTCTTAAATGCCCCCTAACACCACCTTACAAAATAATGAACCAGGGGCAGCAGAGGTTACTGGTTTGGTATGAGAATTTTCATGAGCATGAGAAAAAAAAAAGACCACATTGCTCCAAAGTTCTTTTTTTTTTTTTTTTAGCAAGCTTCAGGGGCTCTGGGAGAGCAAAGCTTGCTGCAAAGTTTGTTTTCTGTTGTGCCCACGTTACCAGGCAGAGCTGGGCGTGGAATGTGCGGCGAGGGGCACCCGTCTGGGCTGCACCCCTGGGTCAGCAGTGGTGGCCAGGTAGGATGGCACAGTGAGGGTCACTGAGTCCAGGCATTGCCTCGAGCCCAGAACATTGCTCAGACACCCATCTTCCCAGTTTAACACAAGCTTTGCTTCCAGCAGTGCTCCATTTCCGACCACCGTGTCGGGCACATGCAGCTAATGAATAAACATCATATAGACATTAAAAATGTGTTTTCTAGATGTTAGGATAATCAGGGCAATTGCCCTGGCGCCTTTCCCCGGCGTGCCAGGGTGCAGCGCGGTAGCCAGTGGCTCCCAAACCCTTCTCCGGAAAAGTTCAAACCCTCAAATACTTGGAATTGCTCTTTGAGGGAATTTATTTTAAAGCCGCTTTAACGGCAGCTGGGAATTACCAGGGAGGCACTTTGCTCTGCAATTTCCCAGCTGCTGACCCCGTTCGCATGAAGGGGGCCCCGGGCAGCCGCCCAGCTGGGACGCTTGGGGACATGTGCCGAGCCAGCACTGCCTGGAGTTGCACCCAAAATTCCTCTTGTCCCAGCTCGAAGCAAAAGCACAGAGAGGGGCTGTGGTGCATGGCAGGAGTGAGAAAAATTAACTCCCACATCGAGCAGCGAGGGTGTGAGCTGGGATGTGGTAGGGTTATTTTTTAAGACCCTGTTCCCATGAGGGCTGAAAATTGCACTCAACCACGTTGCTTCTTCCCTGGAGCAAAAGTAGAACTGGGAGGCTGCGAGCCTCCCAAAAACCAAGTCAACATCCCAATGTGCTGGTGGCATTTTGTTCTCCAAGAAGCATTTAGATCTGAAAAAGAAAAGGGTTACTGAGCAAAATCACTGAGGGCAAGTCAGCAGCTAAACGCCATCAGGACTGTGAGCAACATGTCCTGCTGGAAGGCTGGAAAATGCCACCACCAGAGGTATGGTTGTTCCTCCTGCAAACCCCTCACGTCCCCATTTCCCTGAGAGGGTTATGAAACCCTTCTCCACTCCACACCTACACAGGGACAGCCTGGTCACCCCACCTGACTCAAGCGCTGGAGATGAACTGGAAGGCCTGAAAGAGGTGCAGGTGGGTGGAATGGGTCTGGTGGCAGACAGAAGTAGCTCCAAGCCCAACCACTGCCAGATGTGAACCCACCTGCACCCACCAAAAGTCACCAAAGCAAAAGGGCCCCAAACCCACAGGCAAGGGTTGGGCTGATAGGCATCAGCCCCCTGCAGCACTCGAGGCGTTCTTCTCCCTTCTGTCATGCTTGAAAAACATTTGTGGAAAAACACAGCAGAACGGAGAGGGTTTGAGTGGCAAGTTGGAGAAGGAGCTGGGGGAAGAAAACAACTTGGCAAGGAAGGAAGAGCTGAAGGACATGAGTGTTCCCATTTTGGTTCAGAACTCCCAGGGGTGCCACTCAGAGCATCTATTGACCGACTCGCTTGCTGTCGACGAGCTGGTCCTGCAAACTGTGGCGGGAGGGAGGCTATTCCTGGCTGAGACATGTACAACAGCAACACTTTCTTAACTCTATAATCAACCAGTGACACACACACAGGACTCAAAACACACAGTCAAGGACTTTCCTAGAGAGGGCTCTGGCTCTGCAGCTACTGCACCTGCGCATCACCATAAAAAAGCCATCAAGTGCTCTCATGAAATGCTTCAGGGGTCCCCAAAACAAGGGGAAAAGAGAGCCAAAGCCCAGCCAGGCAGACACAATTCTGCTTAATGAAATCAAGGTGCACTGTTGACTCCAGCAATGCACCAGACAGAGAGGACTGAGGTGCCTCTCTCAGTATAGGAAGGAATATAATCATTGTCATGATAAAAAAAAATGAGATGCAGCCAGGTCAGGTTCATTAAGGGTGAAAGGCAGTGGTTTCACTCCAAACCCAGCTGTTCTCCCCAGCATTGATAGGATCTTCCCAGCACAAGTCTGTGCGGGAACTCGTCATCCCCCCTGTTCCTTGCAACATGATAACACAGCACATCGCCCCCAGCTCCCAAGTTAAACATCTTATTAACTGCAGTGACGTAAAAGGGGAAATCTCCGAGAACTATCGCAGAGATGAGAGGGAACACATTTACCATCAATAGGCAATGATACTGCTGCAGAAAGATCTGCATGTAAAACAGCATCCAGCCCCTCCTTCCTCTAATCACTTCATGTCATGGGAAACTAAACCTGACATCCAAATAGCCCCAATACAAGACACTCGCTGTAAAAATATTTTTTAAGATAGAAAAACAACAAAAAAACTTGCCTTCCAGGAAACCATTTGGATACAAACCCTGCGCAGCTGCAGCCACCCTTGGTGTCGTATTCGTCCCTCCTGCTTCGGCTTGGAAATCACGCAGGGTGGGGAAGGGGAAAGGAAATTAAAAAAAAAGTGGGGGGAAAAGAGCAGCAGCGATATTGCAGCTGATGAGCTGCGAGAGGCTGTTGGCAAAGTGGTCCAGCAATCATCTGAAATTCAGACGGTCACGTGTGGGTTCTGTCTGCAGCTCCCGCGCAGCCCGGGCTCAGCACTTCGCCCAAGTGCACACGCAGCAGTTCCCCACACTGAGCTCTCCTGCCCCACTCCCACACGCTCCCCAGCCTGTGCCCCATCCCAACCATACCCAGCAGGGTTTGGCATTGCAAGGTGACCCAGCTGCTCCAGCTACAAAGGTGGATTTCTGCCATGCAAGTGCAGGGCATGCTGAGAAGCATCACTAAGCTGCAAAACCACCCTCCCCTGGAGCTTCTCCACCTAAATCCCAGCCCTGAAGGCAGTGCTGTCTTCTCCAACAGGATGTGCCAGTGGCCATCACACCACTGCATCATCTGGGGCTGGTGGGGGGTCCCACTGGCCTGGAGGAGTGCCCAGAACATGCTGTACCCGCTCCTGAGGCCAGCCTGTCCCTGGGCAACCCTGGGCATGTCCAAAACCAGCCCCGAGCTCCCCGGGCTGCTGTGGTTGCATCAGAGAGCAACGGGTGAGCCCAGACGCCTCTGGGGCAAGGTGGCAGCCAGCTTTTTTCTTTCTTTCTTTTCCCTTTAATTTTCATCTGGGACATTGATTTGCACCCAAGGGATGCTTTGGACTCCATCCTGCACTGCCCCGCAGTGCTGCAGCTCCTGGGAACTCACCAGGACCAAGCAATCACCAAAGCTCCCTCTGCAAAAACCCTGTGGCTGCAGAGATACAGCCTCACTGTCCCACCCCCAAAAGTCTTCAGGACAACCAAGACAACCAAAACAACCAAAACAGATTTTTTTTTTTTCTCTGCTTGCACTCATCCTTCACATACATTAGCAAGAGGAATTAGGAGAGTGAATGTTCCACATCGCCTCGGCTTCACCACCCGGCAGGAGGTGCATCGCATGGCACTAAAGTCAGGCAGATAGAGTGAGACTAAAAAAAGAGCATGGTTGCTTTTTTTTTTCTTTTAAAGCCGGATTGCCTTTCACGGTGACTATATTTATAGGTAGAGCTGTTGAAATTTTAAGGGCTCCTTGCCACAGGAATCCAGTCGTGTCTCATGTTCACAAAGTGGCATAACTTGGCAAAAATGAACATTTAACAGGCCAATGGGTGCTGCTTCCCTTCCTTAATTTTGGGTTAAATCAGAGGGGAAAAAGACAAGATGCAAAATTAGCCACGCACGCCGCTGCCATGTGCCATGGTCTGTATTTTCCAGATTAGGAGCGTAATGAACATGGGACTTCACACCCACCCCTAGACCGGCACTTTCCTTTTCTGTCAATGACCAGAAAAACCCAGCTTTCGCAGGCTTTTATTTTTGCTTTCGGTTTGGCTATCCATGGCACACACAAAGCCTCCTCTGCACTTCGTTTTATGGTTGAAAAACCCTGTCAGGGTTCAGCTGCAGAGTGGTAAAACTCGCTCTCCCCGTCCAAAGCCTCCCGGGAACACCACCCGCCAACGCCGCGGCACACGATGCCCAGAAACCACGCGGTCTCAGCCCAAAAGTTGGCAGTTTTCTTACACAACAGCATGCTACACTGCTAAACCCCTTCTTTATTTTAATTTATGCCATAAAAGCATGTTACACCCTGTCCAAAGACGCTACCACCCCGCTGAGCACGTCTGGACGCTAAACTTTGACTCCCTATGACAACGTGTGTCTATTTAAGACAAAGTCCAAACCATAATTAAAGTTATTGATAGGAGACCATGTTTACTGTTTGCTAATTTAATATCAAGTTCTGTTGGATTTCAAGCCACTGATTTGCATGGCTTGCAAGGGACGACGAAGCTGGGAACATGCCTGAATGTTGGGTTTTTTGATGTTTCTATGAGCACTTCTGCTGTCAAATCAAAGAAATGCACTTAACAGGCCAATCCCAGTGGATGCTTCTCATCCAGGATCTCTTTGGCTAGAAGCCGACGAGTGATTTTTGAGCTATCAAGATACACATAAAAATAAAATAACTGTAACAAAAGCTTTTTGCTTTTGCAAGCACCCAACATGGTGATGGTTCATGGCACATCATTGGCATGACTATTTCCAGCCTCGTGGAATTTAACCAAAGTTAACGTTTTAATATTCCCGAAAAGAACGAATTTCAGGTTGGAGCACTTACCAAAGGTTAAAAATCTCTTTCTTCACTTGCTCAAGCATCAAATTTGGTGGCATCTGATGTCCCCAAAAAGTGGCTGTGTCAGGGACTGTGCTGCATTAGCCCCTGGCAGCCAGCACCTGGGTGGTTAACTCTGAAGCCTAGTGACAACACACTGTTAAGTTCCTGGATGTATATAAATGCTGGTGGGTCCACAAAGCCCTCATCTTTAAATCCACCTGCAGCATTTTCAATGTATGCTATTATCAATGATAAGATAAAAACAATTAGCCATCATTGTAACAGTGGAATTTAAGTCCAGCTCACAGCCAGGCAGGGAGGTTCATGACATTTCATATACAAACAAGTCACCAGCCCCATTTATCCACACTACTCTCTTTCCACTGCTGTCAATAAACACACGACTTCGTTAAGGCTCACTTTTCTTGCTGATCCTCCTTTAGCCAGAAAGATGCACATAAACCCAATCCAGCAGCTCCAGACACTCAGCTGCTCCGTTTATGTTTCAGCTCCTTTGAGCAGAAAGATGAAGCCGTAACCAAATGAACTGGAGGAACTGGCAGCAGTGCAAACTCGACAGATTCCAGCTAATTGCTTGGATTAGTAACGCCAGTCGCATGCAAAAATCCACCTTACCTACGGCAGAGAAAGGCATGGCTTGGGGTGTCCTCCTGCTACGTGACCCGCCTGCCCAGGGAATGGGAACTCCTGGCATTCCCAAGCCCCCACACCACGGCCAACCCAGGAAAGGCTTGTTAGACCAATGAGACATGCTCAAATATAGAATCACTAAATCACTAAGGTTGGAAAAGACCTTCAAGATCACCAAGTCCAACCACCAATGCAGCACCACCACCATGTTCCCCACTGAATCACGTCCCCAAGTGCCACATCCACACATTTTCTGAACACTTCCAGGAATGGTGATTCCACCACTTCCCCGGGCAGCCTGTGTCAAACGTGTCCCAGGAGGGGCCATCCCTGCCACAGCTGCCGATGCAGCCAGAGCAGCCCCATCCGCCTGACGCCGTTTCCTCGGGAAGAGAAGGGAAAACATCCACGAGGACGGCGAGACCGGACAGCCTGGAACACGGCGCTTCCCCCCTTGGGCCCCTTGTGACACCGATCGCTGCGTCCGGCCCCGCGGAGCGCTGACAGCGCCCACGCCGCATCCCGCCCGGGAGCGCGGTGGGACGGGGCTCTGCCGGGATGCTCCGTGTCCGCACCACGGGGTGGGGGACTGCGGCACCGCGCGTGGGCTCCCAGCGGGGCTATGACGGGGAGGAAGCAGCGTGCGTGAGCCCCTCGCACCGGGGCTTTGGCTTCCCTCCCTTAATTTTGGGTTCAATCAGAAGGGAAAAGATGCTGCAGCCTCGCCGGGGTCGGGGGGTCACGCACGCTGCTGCCCACACGCCACAGCCCGGGATGGCTGCACGGAGCCATCGCCCCGCTCGGGGAGAGCATCGCAACCCGCCCAGCCTCCCCCGCACGCCGCGGTGGCCCCGCGGCCGGCAGCGCACGGACCCCTCCCGCCCGCATTGTTGCGCGGGCGGACCCACGTGCGGCCGCGGCGCCGCCGCTTCCCCTTGTCCACCCCACTCCGCCTCCGCACACTGACCTGCCCGCCGGCTCCGCTCGG